>CM030903.1:14882766-15377766 GCA_018136845.1 Heterotis niloticus | reverse complement strand
CTCTTGCACTTTCGAAGACATATAGTGCACACATGTGAATTAATAAATGAATGAAGGACAACCTTATTAATCCCTGAAGAAAAATGTACAAATTGCATGGCCTCCAACAATCCCAGCACCATTAAAGTGTGTGCTGGGAGCCCCTGAAGGTGATTCTTGTCACATGGGGGGGGGGGGGGGTAATAAATAGTTGCCTTACTGTCCAGCTTCATTACTATTATTCAGCATCATTCACTTACAGTCATCTTCCTTATCGCATCAGCAAGGGCAACAGCTACCTAATATTACTGGCAACCACATAGGCATGTGTGCACATTTCCTTTCAGAACGGTTTAATAATAGCGGAGTTATAATCCCATGGTTGCCAATTTGTGGCTTACGGGCTATATTTTGCAACTCTCGATCCTCCAAAGTCCATGGGGGGGGGAGACGTCTGCTAGTGAGAAACCTACTAGTCAGCAACTTTCTGCTTTCCTTATCTAAGCAGAAGGAACAAAGTGACATCTCAGCTCAGAGCTGTGACCCAAACTGTTAACAATAAGTATGACCTAATGGCGGTGGCAATAATTCGCGGAAAACCTTTGTAGGAAAAGTGGTTTGTTGGAGGCATACTTTCCCCTCAATATGCTTTCTTTATCACTTCCCTCCTATTCGAAATCTATTGTAATGAGGGCTTTTGTTCCTGATCCCTATAACACACACTCAACCAAAACTACAGGCGCTGAACAGTCGCACTTAAGCATCTTTTACTTTCGACCTAAACTTGGCCATGACCTATGACCTCTGCAGTCTTTTGTTCTGCCTGCCGACGCTATCTTAGAATGAAGACACGTACCCTGTCAAAGAAAGAGAGCTGGAGAGGCGTTAGCGTTTAACTCAACTTTTGCGGATTGCTTCCATCACAGGCAAAAGAAAGGATAAGAAGAGTCTGAAACCACAAAGAAGAGCTACAATTTAAACCCAAACACACACTTTGAAACTGGACATAAATATAGAGCTTTCACTCTAGAACTTGCCATGAATCTCAATCCAGTACTGCTGAAAGGGGTTCAATGTTTTAAAATTAAGCAGCCCTTTGGTTAGTTTCATGTGAGACTGAGAATCAAATGTGGTGTGCAAGAAAGTTTTCCCTGGTGGGACATCAGCCATTATGTCTCCAAGTGACTGGTGGCATCTACTGGTCACGTCGGTTACAGGAGTCCATCAACTGCTACTGGCAGAAAACAACAGCATAGTCAAGAGTTCTGTTGAACCAAAAAATAGCAGATGGCTCACCAGCAATGGAAAACATTAGGGGCAAATGCACTTCAGGGAAAGGAAATATACACTCATTCCACACATAACGGGTATTTGTTAAGTGAAATTTGGATCCAGTTAGGCAAATTTCCCTACAGGGATTAATAATCAAAGCTCTATTCTATACTATTGACAAAAACACAAAAAATACCCTAAAAATACCACTGCCCTTGTCTTTCACTCTACAAAACAATAGGACACCACTGAGGTGTTGTGGAGCGGTGCTAACAAATGTGTGACACTGGATCATTTTTACATGACCAGGATATTAGGGCTTTAATTCTGTTCATACAAAGGCATTCACGTTACTAAACCTATTTAAATAGTTAAAATAATTTAATCAATGGTTACACCTTTTGAGTCAATTTCCACAAATATCTCAAATAACTCCAGTTTGAATCTTGCATCAAGGTATTGATACTAAAAATACCCTGCTAGTTAATGCCGTGTTTAATACTAAATGTAATACGTTAGGCACTTTGAAGAAAAGTGTTAAACGAATTCACAAAAATTATCTCTAATACACAGCATATACAAGGGTATGTAAAAGGTATGCACAATTATGTTTTAAATTTTTAATACTGATGCCTGCACTGGTACTGTGTGTGTGTGAGCTGTGTTTTTCAACACTGATGTCCAGATCCAACTGGTCTGGTTATCTGTTGCTAACTTATGCACGAAACAGCTGCAGCAAAGTCAGTTTTTTGTGAGCTGAGGATAAAATGAGGAGCACAGGTGATCTTTGGCTTTCAGCAAAGTATGGAAACAACATTTTTTGCCTAAAAGTACCCAAGAATGTAATGAAAGTATTGGTCATGGGAGTGTCACAGAGGAAGATCAGGTCCACTGCTGCTGACAGCACCAAACAGGCCTGTGACATGGTTCTGGCCAACAGGCATGGCAAGCTGGTTTCCCATGTGCAAATCAGTCATAGTTGTTCTACTGAAATCAATCATAGTTTTCATAAGGTTTGTGCACAGTGGATTCCAAGAGAGTCTTCTAAATCACAATAGTGATTATGTCTTCTTAGAAATCACTACTGGAGACCAAACACAGACCCACTACTACAAGCCAGAGCAAACACCCACGACAGGAGGACTAGAACTAGAAGCATCTCACATCTCCCATCTAGAAGAAGGGTGTGTGTGGGGGGGGGGGCTGTTGTGAATGTAAATCAACAAGCAAAGGACAAAAAGACTACTCCACTAAATAATAAGACTATTGTATGGAAAAGGATATACATTTTCATAACCATTGCAGCAGTTTTTGTTGCACAGCCCAGGGCATACAAGTTGAAAAAATAAATTTGGGATCTTAATGACAAAAGTATTTTGTTACTATGAAGCTGAAGAAAAGCATTCACCAAGATGGTTTTATATTGCTTTAAAAAAAAAAAAAGCAATTAAAAGCCAAGCGTCTCACTCCAGAATAAAAGACACTTCAGCTGGCTGCAGTTTTCCCTACCTTTGGGGTTCTGTAACTGAACAACTGAAAAACTTTGAACCAATTCATTAAAAAACTGACGCTTTAAAAAGAAAAAAAAATTGGGATAACTTGCAAGCCATTTCTCTTTTTTTATGCAGTTACATTTATCCAACACTACCTGTTTTAAACACAAATATAATTCTTTCATGTTCTACCTTTCATGTTGCCCTCATGCTTTTCAAAGGAAGCATGTTTTTTTCCTCCAAAAAGTGTAAATAACAGGATGATGTGAAGACAATGTTAACATACACTGGACTCCTGTGTCAAACCACAAGATCATAAAATAATCCCGATGAAGGCCTACACCTGTCATTGAGGCAAGAGTGAATAAAGGCTGCTAAGAACTGGAAAAACACAAACACACACAAACAGCATGGAACTCTAAGTAAGGCCACATGCTGTTGGATTAGAGGCGGTGTGGTGCCCCAGCATATAAACACTGCTCATAAATGTTGGGACAGAGCAAAAACTACATAGCAGAGGCACTTAATCAGCTGCACAGCTAACTAACCAGTTTCTTACCTTAACCGCATCAGTTGCTCTGCCTTCACATACCAAACTTAATAAAGATACAACTTCACAATAGGCAACATTAAGTAACCTGGAGAGGTAGATGGGTTTCAAAATGTTTTAAGCCTCAAAAAATGACGGATACACCAGCCTGGTCAGGATGACACCAAATCAAGCAGCAAAATGCAGTTCCAAGCATGAGGACGAGGCAGGTGGGCAGGCTCATGAAATTTGTATCAAAAATAAATGAAGCAAAAGCACGAAAAGTCAGCATTCATTTCAGTCGACATACAGGTCCCTGTTGGAACATCATTTCCTTTGCTTCATCTCCCTGGTTTCTGCTGAGCATAAGTATGTTGGGATCATCATCACTGTCCCAATACTTACAATTCTCACTGTGTATACACATTTTATATACATTTAAAAATTATATATGCATATATAGAATACAGATACACAAAATGTTACAGAAAGCGTCACCATCTCCAACAATAACAGCAGCAACCTAGAATAGGTTTTAGAACCACAATTCTTTGTACTGCTTGAGCTACTTTTGTAAGTACAAGGCCACACCTCTCAATTGTTCTGAACGGAGGCTCAAAAGAAATTATGCTGTTACCTGACAGGTACTTCCTGACTTTAAAGGAAAATAGCAGCTATCCCCATTGTCAAGGTCTAACACACCCTTGTTGGAGAATTTCAGGTCATATTAAACCGCCACTTAATGCCAGGAGATGCACCTCACTCGCCTTCAGTATTCGGCATCGCTGCCAATAACGCACAAGGACTATGGATGTGAAACTAGAATCCATTGTGCAGCAAGGCTGAGGAAAGAAGCATGCTGCTCAAAATCAGCCACATCAAAATCCACATCCATTTAAGCAAGCATCAACCTGTCAACAGCAACACTTTCCAAATTTCCAAACTAAATTAACCCTTCATAACGGACCTACACACTCCCTCATCTCACTCATCCAAATTGTGGTCCTACAGTCAATGAAGAACCCTGAGCTCCATCAAACCTGACCTCCAGTCTTCTCCAGACCCCCGGAAGACCCACTGGATTTGCCTGTTGTGCTATTCACTGCATGATTTTACCAAGGTCAATACTTTTAGACAGCCCATGTACTATGAAAAACACAGTATTTGTCACTGGAAATCCATAAACAAAATTTTACAGTACTGATTTCCCCCCCCCCGAGGAAATAAGAAGCACAAACAAAGCTAAATTCAAGTTCCCAATCAAATTGGACCATTTAGAACCGTGGTCATATGCCATTAGGAATGTTCAGGGATACAGTTTTATAGCCATGAACAAAAAAGAAAAGAAATTAGTAATGGAATTGCACAATAAAGCTGCATTTTAATTCCGTCATCTTTTCAAGCACCAATTCTCAATGACCACTGGTGTGAAAGCATCGGGCATGAGGCAGGGTACACACTAGACAGGACGCTAGACTGCATTTTAATGATTCATACACTCAGTTGGCCTGGACCTGGTTCACAGCTTTTCACTGTGGAAAAAAACTCCTTGACTACTACAGTGGTGTGTTGAGTCCCCGTCCTGCTGCATGAACCAACAATCTAACACCACACGTATTTGGTGTCTCACGCAGGGACAAGATGATGCTGTAAATGCACAAAGACCAGGCATTGCCCACCTTGCATTGTTTTTGATAAAGGGAAGTTCTTTACCCTCACCCCTTCCGGTTTCTATCACTGCGGTGCAGACTGTCATGTGTCAACTTCGATTTGTGCAGCATTTCTAACCTCATTTTTCTCTTCTTGACACTTTCTGGTATCTTATGAATTCTTTGCAGGTGTACTAGAAGAACACATCTATATATCCATCCAGCAGGGTATCTGTAATCTATGGAACACTTTTCTTGCAGCAAGTTCTGGTGTTTTCTACTCATCACCTTGGGTGTTTTTCTTTTGTATCAGTTTTGACCTCACTAGGATTTGCTTTCTACTTTTATTTACCAAAAAAAAAAAAGTTTACTTGTTATGATGACTATTTAATTTGTCCCTGAATGACTAAATTACATTTTTTCTGCCTCATAATGAGCTGAAATCTTTTGCCATCTTGCTGTCAGGCAACAGAATCTAAACCCAAATCAAGCCTAGAATTAGGATTACACATGGACAGCTCCTATAAGCAAGCACTATCAATAACAAACAGTCAAGCGTCCTAATTTTGGCTGCCTAGAATGGAGAAACTATTCGCAAAAAGTCCTATTTTAATCTGAATATTGTCAAGTAATATAGTTGAAAATAAATTCACTAAATTAAATTCACTTCAGCTTTATAACTGCAATACAATACAAAAAAATCCACACATTTTCAAAATGAAAATTTAACAGTATTAATATTAAAATATAAGAGGATACACCTTCACTCCTAACGTCTTTTGAAGATTTGTCTTCAGAACGGAAAAATAATGTTGGGCATCATTTCAGCTATACAACACCTCAACACAAATATTTGTCCAAGACAGTAGGGTACTGTATTCCAAAAATGTATATAAACTGCCAGCTGACTGGTCACACCTTTGTCATATTCTAAATATGAGCACTGTGTCAAAGTCAGCTATGTTCCCCAACAGCATAGTTCAGTTCATTTTTAAAAATAAGTAGACCCTGTGATCCTGTTCATCACCACACTACAGTTAGATTGGCCTTGGCCTCTTGGCACCCAGCCTTCTGGTTCACACCATCCACATTTCACAGTTGCTTCTCCTCTGAACCAAGAGTTTTATTGTACTTCCACCACTGGAGTAAGAAGACTAATCTTGGCTTTGCAAGAGGTGAATCACAGGGAGCTGCCAAACGTGTCTTCTGCTGCTCAGGCTAAGGGCTTCCACATGCTGCTGAGGCAACTTGCAGGACATGTCTGGACATGTCTGGACATTTCACAGTCCAGCGCCATACCAACATTAGCAGACACTTTGTCACTGACTGCCACCTTTGAGCTCCTGGGACCAAAGTAGCCTGGCCACAGCTCAAAGCCTGGTGAGATGAAGCCGTACACTTCACATGCAGTCCCCAACAACCGTTGGAATTTCCAGCTTCTCAGTGCTCCTGAAAATCCAGCCGAGCTCAGTAAAGAAGTTAGAAGTTCAGACTGATGGCTAACATTTAGATTTAACAGTGGGAAAAGTATTAAAAAAAAAATTACTGTAAGAATCTGTAAGTCTAAATTACCCCCCCCAAAAAATTGTTTCAGAAAAGTCCTATTGCTTACACTGCCTTCCCTCAAATATTGACCTGACAGAGTTGAGATGTGATGCTTTTTCCATGGAGACCTTTGCTATTCTCAGCAGCACTGTGCTCAGTAGCCAAATTCTTGCCTTCCACAACACCAGCAACACTATAATCTATGTGAGAAGACTGGTGCAGAAACAAAGCTACTCCATGAAGTAGGAAGCCATTCAGCTGTGCAGTGACCCTACTGCAGTTCATCAGTCCCTGGTCCTCAGCTCTGGCATAAGTGATAGTAACCCAGAAACCCACATTTCACATTCCAGGTCATGAGCAAACCCCACAGAGCTCCAGCTCTGTGACAACACATTTCTGGGACACACTTTCACAGGTCAAACATGTTTGTCTCAGATATGATGCACAAGACTGATTTAGAAGGACAATGACATAAAAGCACATCATTCACCATCAACCTTCTTTCCCCACACTGAAGGTCATAACTTGCATTATTTTACAGCACTAAATTCATATTCATTCCTGTCCAATCCTTTCAGTTTTCCCTTTTTCTATATTCTATGTATGTATGTACTCATTTTAACAAAATGACAATTCCCTCAGGTTACAAGCAGTTCAGTTACAAAGTTATGTAACCTTCAATAGAACATTTTCACAGTTTCATTTTCTCAACATTTATGAAAATTTATTCACAGAGATACTATGATGGGTCAAATGTAAACAAAAATGGAGGTCAGCATTAATTCGACTCAACTTCCACTGTGTTTACAGAACATGTCTGATGAGTGTTTGTGACAACAAGATTACAAACACTACGGCTGTTGATTCAGCAAAACAGGATTTATCCTACGATAAAGTGAATGTAAAACTTAACTGGCAGTAATAAAAAAAGGTACGTTGGCATTTTCTAATAGCACTAAATTGTATCAGAAACAAACGTACTTAAGCATAACAGTTTTCTGAAGTTGTTTATAGTGTAACCGTGGCAATAGTTTAGCATAATTTTTTAAACAAAAGAAACTTACAACAGAACCAGAAATTGGTATGCACTCTTTAAAATGTTGTTAATGTTTATCCATGCTATAGTCCTCACTTTTTCAAGCCATCCCTTGATTTACCGACACTCACTTCACGAAAACTTGCTGTAATAAACAGCCATTTAGTAACGCCATTTCAGTTTGCAAAAGTTTCACCCACAGTAACAAACGGCCAACCCAAAGTTTCTGCATAAACCGCACAACCATTTAAGAGCTTCAGGGGTCCTTGGTGGGTGCTGCTGTGTCACTCATGCCCTATAAAAATAAAGACTGTGTTCTCACAGGCTTACCTCTCAATATGGGTAAAAAAAAAAAAAAACTCTAAACATACTAACTTTTAAAACTAATAGGATTTATGTTTTCAATTTACAAAACTTCAGCCCGAAAATGGTTTTTCAGGAATGCATCACATTTTCAAATCGCAGCCCTGCTGTAGCAATTAAAATTCCATATTTTATCAGTATCTCAAAGCTGTAAGCTACTGACAGAAGCAAGCCTTCACATTCTCACCACAAAACATCTGTGTGCAGTACAACTACCAACGCCTCACTGAGGACGAGTACTGAGACGGTTCCTGCAGCTACAGCTCTGAATAACTACTCAGCTTCCACTACAAATCCCAAAAGTTTCTACACATCCCTAAGCCACTAGCTCACCTTAAGAACCTCAGACATAAGAAAATACTCATCTACTGAATTTATACAAAAATACTGTTGAGTGCAATTTATTTGGGATAAAGATATTCGCAAAGCAGCAAAAAAAAAAAAAAAAAAAATTGCTATTCACCATACAATTTCGGTCATGAATGGTTTTGTTGTCATCCAACTTATGTACAAACAACGCCACAGCATAAAATATTGAAAGAAATGCCCATCACAAAACTTCATAATTTTCCTACATACTCAATACTGTTAATATACAACAAGAAACTATAAAACATGCCACAATACGGACAGAATGCGGAACAACCGACTAAGTTTAATTAACTACATGAACTTTCTACTCTGCTTCACCAAGTTCACAAACAGAATTACATAATGAAAGGTCAAAACAGGATGCAATTATTTAACATTTAATGCTCCCAAAATAAGCTCCTGTCATACAAAACCAGTCAGCACAGCAATATTCTAAGTTATGCCTTCCTACCACATTTAATCTACTGCATTTAATACATCTACGATTAGGAAATATGGTCTAGGACTGAGGAATATGCTTCATGGTTTACTAAATTCCACAATGACTCAGCACTGAGGTCCACTACCCGAGAATCACCCTGCAGTATCAGCATCACATTACACCATCCATATTGTAGTATGACTGTGTCACCTGTAATTGCGTAAACACTTCATTCATTAATGGCTATAGAAGTAAGGAGGCCATTACAGCCGATGTCACAACTGTCTGACCTGTGCTTCATTCCACTCTGTTAGACAGGTAACAATGTGTTTAACATTATGGTCTTGTCACCTGAGCCTTGGCTCATCCTCACACTGCTGCCTTTGTGCTCATAAAAGCAAGATGCTTACCGCTAACAGCACTAAACAAACCTCCAGTTGTTCATAAAGGGGGTAAAATTGGACATCGCTGTAGATGCAGTATCAGCCATGTAACACAGCAAAGGAAATTATCACTGTAGTGATGAATAAACCATGTTGTTATCTGCTACCTGAAGACCAGGTGTCAATTAATTCAACACTTTCTACAGTTTTGGGAACATAGAGAGGGCAAGTTTCCAGACCCCCTCCCCCCAATGGACCACCAGTCACACAGAGCACAACATCAGCACCAGGAGCCCCCCAATGAAGCCCTGAGTTAAGTGGACATTGGTGAGAGAACTGACCAGCAAGACTGAAACCATGAAGCTGGTTAACTGTTGTTGTTCCGGTACCTGTGATCTGGGCTGCAGGTGAAAAATCCTTTGTGATGAAACTGCTTTGTTGCGCAGCTTGGCCTATGTTATAATAAATTTCTCTCTAAGTTCACCTGGTGCCATCTTATTTCTGGTCACTTGTGGGCCAGACAGGCGCCAGTTTGTCACAAAATGAAATGGCAACAGAAAAGCAGATCATTTATTACTCACTCACTCTGTTACCCACCTGTCCTTGTCAGGGTGAGTAAGTTAAAACTTCCAGGAAAAATATGCCTGGAAACCTGATTAAATTATGCAACAGCAGTCAAATGACAAATAAGTTTAGAGACACTGCACATGACACTTTGGTGCCCAAGTTCAGCAGGTTTTCAATGTGAGCAGAGTGCAAGAGGAAACAACATGTCTGTCTACTGCGATTCCCACCACGACTCAGCTCATTCCAGGTGGGAATATTCTGGTGCTCCTGCCCAACTAACAGCCAGGCAAAACCATTGTGTCCGCTGCTCAGTTCCCCGCCTTCCTCTTGTGGATGTCCAGCGTTCACTGCTTTTAGATACAATCAGCACAACAGAGAAACACCCACATTTTTGTGTGACCCTTGGGCACAAATCAAAATAATTGTTTCTTTAGCAGAGGAAGCTTTCAATGAACAAAGGCTGTCATATTTTAAGCAATTTCTGCACACTTGTGTTAAATCACTAAGTTTAAGTTTATGAATCACACTCACAATAAGGCAGGAAATGTTTCTGCTCAGGAGTCCAGTTTCCAGCCATCTTTGGATTAAAATGGTAGTGTTTAAATGTGAGTGCTAACAACTGGAGAGGATATGGTTCGCATCATCTGGCACCTCACAGATCGAAAAAAAAAAAAAAAAAAAAAAAGCATGAATTTTTGGCATTTCAAGATAAGTGTTTAATTGCAATGTTTGTAGTTATGTCTTATTTTCACATTTGATTTCATTAAAATTGAAGTAAAAACAATTCTCAACTTTCCAAAATTGTATTTTTAAAAGGCAATTGCTTTTGGTAATGTTATTATATAAAATTCTGAAGTAGCTCAAGACAACACTGAAATGTTAACTTTTTTCAATCCAAACATTTTTATGAATCTTCAACTGACAAAACGGTACAAAAAAAAAAAAACTGAATTTTTAAAAAAAATTTACATTATATTTAGACGCTTTTCCAAATAGATTCTGAAATTACTATTTGTGTCACGAGGTCTCAAAAATGTGCTCTTTGAGGTTTTAATGACACATAACTTATCGATATCAATTATTCTTCCACGTAAACATAATTTTTTTCAAAATTTCTGAATATGGATGCTGTTCTGACTTGTTTCAAATTAAGTAAGATTTCTTTTTGTTAGTATTCTTCATATAAAAATTAAAGTATAAACTGACAGCTTTAAAAACTGTAAAGAAAGGTGAGAGAAACTGCACAGCAGCTGAAAAAAAGTTTAGCTTCAAGATCTAAATACAATAAAGTAACTGAATGCACATTTCTGTATTTTTTAATTGTTCAACGGCCTTATGACTTCCTCTTGCCATATTTTTCCCCCACACTTGAAACTGCTACATGCGTCTTATTTTTCCCCCCTACACATAATTTTGAACTGGAGGCAACGTGTTTCAGGTGGGTGCTATTCTAAAAGAAATTGATCTGCAATAAAACAACACTGGCAACTGACGTGAGTGGAAGGTGGTGTGAAAGAAAAAAAATAGTTTTTTTTCTTTTTCCTTTTTTGTAGTTAAAATGTTCCATTGAGAAAAGCACAGGGACAGAGCTTCTGTACACACACTGCTGTGTCACACGCAGAGTCCATTTTTGCTCGTCCAAGTTTCAGTCCGGCTGCTAACACAGACTCAAATTTATCTGCAAGTGTCTGAAGTACAATGTAATCATCATATTTACAAGAAAACACAGTGATGGCCTTAAAACTGTCGCAATAAAATTGTTTTTTTGATTTGAAACGGCAGTAACAACCCTTGAAGCAGAGGATTACAGAGCAGTTAACATGAGGAACTCCATTATTAATAAATAAATTGTTAACCATACGTACATATGAGCTTCAGTATCACACGTAGCACGAGGCGCAATCCACACTGCGTCTAAGCGGATAAATTGACGCAAAATGTCCAAGACGGTAAATCAACCCTAAACACAGACTGCTTCATACTTTAAATGGTTTTTGACACTTCATTTAAGAACTTTCCCAGACATAAAAGGTCTCACACGAAAACAATCACATTTGTACATAACTGGCTGCGAGGGGCAAAAATGAGAAGTTAAAGAAGTGTTCGTGCCTGACTATTGCCTGGATGCCGTGGAGATACAGAGGAAGTGCAGCAGATGATCAGACCGTTTACAAGAAATATTAAGCTGTGAAATGGGGAATATTAAAAAAAATAATAAAAGGGCAAAATGAGAGCGGGATGGAGCGGTTCAGCAGCTAATCTTTGTGTGGAAAGAAGAGCTCCCCTGTCATCGATGGATACGGGGCACATGTGGAAAGGCAACACACACATACACACACACACACTTCACCGAACCCATAATTAACCGTATCATTAAAACCGCCTTTAAATGCTCAGAAATTGAGGTGGCCAGAGCCTGAATGGAAGCCAGACGTCGGAGGTTCCCCTTTATGGTTCTAGTAATGAAAGAACGGTGTTAGACAGACAAGACAGACAGACAGGCAGGCAGGCAGGCGCGCGCACGCACGCACACAAACACTCGAGCTCGCGCGGCATGGCCATAACGGCCGGCACATGCGCTCGCGTCCAAAGACCGCACAAATCCGCAAGGAAAACACACTCACCCAGAACCACCTGGATCCTTAAGTATCACCTGAGAGTCATAGTTCGGCGAAGACGCTCCCAAACAGCAGAAGTGTGTGAGGGGACGCGCGTTTCAGCGGAGCTCCAGCGTCCCCGTTGACAGCTGCGTACGACGCGAGGCGGAGGAGGCGGCTGAGCCCGACTGCCTCGAACTGGCTGCTTGGCAAGCCTCAAAAGAGGAAGTGAGATCACCTGTGCGGAAGTGACGCTGCGGCCTTGCGCGGCGCGTGTCGTGTGCGGGGGTTGGGGGACAGCGCGTCGAACGCGAAGTCGGGAAAAACGTGCGCGCTTTATCCCGAATTTATACTTCCCGCATGATAACAGCTGACCACGACTGGATATTACTATGTCACAGACACTTACTGCAAGCAGTAATAGAGTTATTCACACGACCAACTTATTAAATAATGTAATACTTTAGTTTTTCATCATTTTTGGGCATGGATCGGAACCATACAACAAATAAAACCGTTAAGAAACATATGAAGACCAGAGGTGGAGTAAAATGAAATCCACCATCTACGTGACACGGTTTGTGCAACACTGCTGCACGTGTTATTTGCATTTTATTTTGTTATACTGGCTGTTGATTCTTAATCTGTTTTTCAAGTGTATGTACACACAGTGCAGTATGATATAGGCACAAAGCAATTTGGGAGGCATGATAAACTGACATTATTACCAACACCTCACGATGGCTAACAGTTCGGGTAATACAAGAGGATGAGGGCTGAAATCTGAGCCACCAGTTACTTCCAACAGTCTTCCCAGTCCTCCTAGCTGACCTGCTCTCCTCTGCAACATAGCCTGCTGTTCAGATGCTTGTTCTTCAGATCCCAGCAACAGTTCTGCTCTGGTGCCTTTGACTAATTTGATCCAGTACAAACACTCAGCTCCAAAAATGGGTACAATTAGAACTCACTTTGGACTAAAAGTTGTCCAAAAATGAGGTCCCCCATACACACGCTTCATATTTCGGTCAGTATGGCCTCTCCAGAGCTGTAACTCTATACAATCTGGGGTCCGGATACCCAGGATTGCAGGTGCAAATATCAGAATGTTTATTGTTTATTTAGTATAATATTCTTGCTTGTTGTTTATTTTACTTCCAATTAAAGAAAATTTTGCACAATTTAAAACAGAAAAAAGTTCAGATTGAAAAATAAAAGCATTCTGAACATTTCAGAATTGTCTGGAGACATTGCTCTTTGTAACAAAAATCCATTATGTAAAATTTTGAAATACCCAAAGATAAAGTTTAAACGTTCACATCAACTTTTCAGTCCAACTATTTTGTATGAATTTTAAGTCGCAAAATGCTGTGTGTGAAATAAAAAAACTGAAACAAATTAAATGAGAAAGATTAAAGTTTGTAATTCAACATATATTCCACTGCACCATCCCAAAAAAAGTTTTTGAAGGTTAAATTTATTCATGACTGGTTTAATTCTTCCAGTATTACAGCTTCATACTAACTAAAATCCTTCTGGACTCTTCTACTTTCTATTCATACAATGGTTGTGAACAATGTATATTAATTTAAACACAGTTTTAACCTGCAATTTAAACATTTTACAGCCAAATAAATTTTGCCTAAAAACAGGCAGCTCACCATGTTTTTTGAATATTGTAATCCAAATAGAAGGAAATAATGCATGATAATCTAAAATTTCAATAATAGTAAACCCATCCATGCTTAGATTGAAATTATACTATTTATGTTGGATGTAGAGATTAAACATTAATATTTTAAACATAAACTGGATAGAAAAAACTGTGTGAAAGTTTTCTCAGAACAAAACCCAAGTGTTACTTCCAGTCTGGAAATTATATTTCATATTGTCAAAATTTTTAAACATCCGTGATCTTCAAACAATACACACCCATGCTTTAATTGTAAATCTATAGTATGTAGGATTTTATTCTATGTGAAGCACAAGAATAAATTTAAGAAACTATTATTCAACTTTTTTTGAAGAATTACAGCATAGGCTAAAATCCTAAAGAAACGCAGCAAACAGCAGAACAGACTGCACACTTTCTAATCCGTGCTCTCGATTGTTTGTGCAAAGAGAATTCCATGCATTTACAAAGTCCCCACCGTGTTTTCACTGCTCAGTCTCTGAAGTGAGAAAAATAAACCGAGTCAGGGACTGAACACCCCAGACGGCCTGGTCAGGTATGTTAACGCTCTGCATGACGTCAGAGAAGCTGTGCCTGTGTGTCCGCCTCCAGTTCAGTCTCCCTCTAATTGTGATCGACTGCAAGCTTCTGCAGGGAAGCCCTGGCCTGAATAAAAGCTGTAGAAATGCACACACTGTTAAAGGCAACTTCATCCCAGCATATTCCTTTTTCACCTCAAAGAATGAGAATCAGAGACTCAGTAAACCGAAGTTTGTGCCTTTTTGCGATCTCGCCATTTCCCCTATATATGCTGGTTACTTCCACAGGCCTTTGGCTGCTTTGGGTTCATTTGCTTTATACCGCTGCTTGGCCAAATGCACGGATGCTTTATTTTCCTCTACAGCCCAACATTTAGCAAAACACAAAGTCATAAAGATCGTTGATTTGGGTGCAATTGTAAAGGCACACAACTTGGACCTGAGTTTTCATTTTTAGGCCATCAGATCATCTAGTAAACTATGTGACCCTTTATTGCTATTATAGCTCAACAATGGAGCTGTCATGAAATTGTGGATTTTGTGAATAAAAATATGAGAAATGGGACACAGTTTATGTAAACTACTCATTAAAACTGATTCTAAAATTAAACTGCCTGACTAGGGCAACAGCAATTTTTATGACCTCAGGAAAATCACAGGTTTAAAGAATTAGAAGCACGGCTACGAACTGACACTGCTTTCCATTTATCAGCCTCTTATGCCAAGAAAAGGAACTGAATTGAGGAAAAGAATTTCCTTCATAATGGTTCATAATCTTTCCATTGTCCTGGTATCACAGTAGGGAAGTCCCTTCACTTCCCACTGCTACAGGAGTTTAGACACTGTGACATCAGGACAAACGCAAAGTTAAATAGAAAGAAAAGTGGCAATAAGAGAAACCTGTGCCACCAAGTCTGTGTCTTATCGCTTCTGTCGGACTTCTAATAAAGGCCCCATGACTGGCTTGACTGGAAGGCTCCAGGAAATGACCCTCCGTGCCTCATGAGATAGCAGATTTTATTGAAGGATTTTCACACAGCACATTTTTAGCACTGTCTGTTATGGAGTGCTGTGCTTGCTGGAAGTTGGGCTCCGTATCGGTCGGTAGGAGCCCGAGAGCGAGAGAGCAGGAGTCGCCGCTTCTTACGTGCTCATTGTTTCCCAACCTCAGCCACTCTGACTAAGCAAAAGCAGAATATACCCTACAAAAAAGTAGTAAAGTGCAAAATTACTGATGCCTTTTGGAATGAACTAGACAGTCCTTACAGTGTACTTGATGTACAACCCGCACTTAAGGCAATCAATAATAATATTAAAATGAAAAAAGTTCAAAAAATTAATTTTAATTATTTACAGGAATTCTGGTAAGCAAATGAGCATCTTGTAGCTATTTAAACATGGCCAACATACAAAGATCTTGTACAATATGCAGTACATGCTGCAGTGTAACAATAGCATCTGCTGTCCACCGTGTAGAGATATACAGCACTGTGACATGGCTGAGCACTTACAGCTTATGCTGTTAATGAAATGTTATGAAAATGTGTTAAAACAATGCAGGAATGTACAGTACCGTGCAGTAGTCTGCGATGAATACAATCCGACTTATGACCCGGCTGTCGGTCCCCAACCTGGTCGTGAGTCAAGGACCATCTGTACATTTCACCGCAGCAATTCAAAAGATCTCCTTTTTCTTCATTAATGCAGACTTCAAAATTGTTGTTAAACACAAAATTGCATCTCAAAACTGCACCGTTGCCTGCTTTTATGGGATTTAAAAAAAAAATAAATTAAAAAAAATCTGCATGAAATGCATACCATGTATTCCTTGCCAAGAACAGGACACAAGGACATCTCGCCCCAAGTTAGAAGGGGAAATGAATGATGCAAAAATAAGTTACTGTGGAGTCTGGTGGCATGAGGTCATCAGGTTTTAAAGTCAGCTTCCACAGCAGAAGGCTTTTTAGAAGAACTGCCAGAAGAAACCCTTCCTGAGGTTAAACTGAGTGGCATTTGGCAATCACTCTTGCTAAAATCCAGGTTCCTGCTGCCACATGCTGGACCTTCAGAACCAGGCTGAAGCCCAAACATCCTGCTGTCAAGAGTTCTGCAGTTCAGGTGGAATGACCAATTACCTTGTGTTTCCAGGATATACTCCAGACTACAGTGAGCATCACTTGGAAAAACAGATAATGGAGAATGAGGGAGCGATGCTGTGTTAAAGATTTTTTCATACTGCCACTGATACTGGGACTTAAATTCCTCTAAACAAAAAGTGAAAAGAAATGACATTTAGAGCACATTATATTGCAGGTAAATTTAATTATTCAACAGGTGTCATATACCATGGTAGACAAGTGCAGTTCACAAATTTGCAGACAAAATGTGGCTTGAGTGCATGTGCCACACTGTCACTGACCAGCCTTCTCAAGGACTGTGTCACAGTCACATGCACTGTCACAAATCTTCCTGTCGGTCGTTCCAGTGATGCTGAGATCCGGACGGTTCCCGTCACACCCAAACGTCCAGTCCTGGAGGGGGAAAGCATCCACATGTTTCTGCGCTTTCTGTGTGTTGCACCACTGCGAATTCACGTCCAAAAAATCCCACTAAGAAAACAGAAAAACCCCAGATAAACATTGAACAGTCAATATTTTAAGTTTACACCAGCAAAAATCCCACAAATGTAACAGTAAAACCCTGTGATAATGTGACCCACGATAAGAAATCTGGATTCAACACGATTGGGTCCCGTCCTCCAGCTCCCTTTCCAACACCAACATCATTTTCTGACCCCAATGCACTGTTGCTGCATGTCTGTAAATAGTTGTGTCTAAATGTTGTGAGGAGTTAGAGAGGGTCAACAGTCCCCCCTGTGTTCATTGTGTTTGAGAGCTTTGGAACGCCATGTTGTTGAGCTCTGGGAGTCCTGGTGTTTCAACGCACTGCCACCTAGAAACTGAGCCTCTCTTCCCATGGTCCAGTCTGCAGAACCTTCCTTTCCTAACATTGCTGACGGGACAGATGTACAGGTTAAGGTTGGCACCGTCTCTGGTTCCTCTTCATAACAATCAACAAACAAATTAAAGCTTCTCCTCTCCCTCCCACAACACACAGTAACTGGAACTGGAAAACCGACCCCATATTTTACATGATTGAATTTTTTGGACCTCAGGTACCACTTTATAGCAGGGTTTTACTGCAACTTTAAGAAACAACCATAGAACTTAAGCATGATGTTCATTTTAAACTGTTTATTCCTAAACATAAACCAGTAACATCTGGATTAGCACTCTAGATCAGCGGTCCGCAACCACTGGGCTGCGGACCAGTACCGGATTGCCCAGAAAGAATTTAAAAAAAAAAAAAAAAAAAAAAAAATTAATTTTTATTTCCATTGTATTGACTATCGGAGTTTGCAGGGTGTTTTATTTTGAAAAATGACCAGATCATCTCCCCATCACTTCCGTCTGTGCCTCTTTCCCACACTTGTCTCTGTCAGTTTTGATGCCAGATAAATTGTCCACAAGCTAACCCTAGCTTTAAAAAAAAAAAAAAAAAAAAAAAAAAAAAAAAAAACATTTTCTGCCAATGCTCTGGATTAAAATCAAGGCGGAATATCCTGAGATTGCCATAAAAGCACTGAACTCTGCTTCCATTTCCAACATCCTATCTTTGTGAAACGGGGGTTTTCTGCAGTGACAGCAACCAAAATGAAATTACGGAGTAGACTGGAACACACTTTGGGTGTCATTGTCTCCCATGACCCCTAGATGGGACTGTCTTGTTGCAGGAAAACAAACTCGGGGCTCCCACTGATTCTGCGTTATGGTGAGTTGTATTTATTATGCACTTTATTGTGCTTTATTATGCGCGTGTGATGGCCGGTCCATGAAAAATTGTCTTACATGAAACCGGTCCGTGGTGAAAAAAAGGTTGGAGACTGCTGCACTAGATGCCATGGAGAAATGGAGCTTAAATGTCCTGTAAGAGCTCTAACATCATATGTTGAAAAAAGGAGCTTGAAAACTGTATACATAAACCAATTCATCAGTTGCACTTGAAATATTAGCACATGAATACAGAAAACCCTATCTGGTGATATGTCTATTAAAAAAAAAAAATCACAATTTTTTTTTTTTTTTTTTAAATTGTTAAGTTAGGATAAAGGGCTAAAATAAGATTTATAAATCAAAGTATTACCATATTACATTGCAAATATCATACTGGCACATAAAATAAACACACACACAGCTCTTGTTGCAGTGTGACAGAACAGTTATGAATCCTGAAGTAGTAGTCTGAAAATATTTCAGCTACTGATGTAATGGTTATCTGATCCAGAAGCATTACCGGTTCAACAACTGCCCCGCTGAAGGTGTGTCCAGCTCCGTCCTGCAAACAGTGCACTTCAGACCAAGCAGTTCCACAAATAGAAATGCTGAGTGCTCAATCCCCTACAGACCCCTCAACTATTTTGCACCACTTCCCAGACAGACTGGTCCTGCCCAACTTTTAATCACAGATCTTTAACAGCAGAACAATTGAGCCACAGCACAAGCTGATTCCACCTCTCGCCCCACCTCACTATAACATGTAAGAAAACAATAGCGAGCAACTTTCAAGCTGTTCACCATTAAACAGATGCCTTTTGGGAAACCTTGAGCAAGGCATCAGCAAAATGATTTCAAATCTGGACATTTGAACTTAAAGCCTTTGCTTGTAAAATTCAAGTAACAGCCAAAGTCCAATATGTGCAGGGAACAGCCCTCAGTGTCTATATAAATGCATAAACCCTGTTCTGGTAGACCAGACTGGTCACTAAGTCCAAAGTGTAATATCAAGGATGTAGTTTAAAAAGTGGAAATAAATATTCCTATATATCAGGTCCACACCACACACTGCTGTATGTAGAGCGCACATCAAGCCTCAAGTCAGCCATTTCAGTGGGGAAAACC
This sequence comes from Heterotis niloticus, assembly GCA_018136845.1. Taxonomy (NCBI): domain Eukaryota; kingdom Metazoa; phylum Chordata; class Actinopteri; order Osteoglossiformes; family Osteoglossidae; genus Heterotis; species Heterotis niloticus. The sequence continues at coordinate 15,358,394 of CM030903.1, read as the reverse complement.
GGTGAAATTATTCTACATACAAAAGTAGTTATCAGGAAGTAAATGCCTTCCATTTAACTTTTGTAAACTACAATGATACTTTTCAAAAGACTTTTACAAATAAAACTTCAAAGATACTTTCTGGGGAAACCACACACTTGGGCCACTGAAATTAAGCAGATCAATATGTAATTTGCCGACTGTAGAAGACCTCTGAAGTGCTTCACCTGGGAAATGAACCCCAGCAGCATTCTGTCAGACTCTTGTTTGGCGTGTGGACTACTATACAAACAAAAAGGAAATTATGATCATTCAACAGTTTCCCCAATAAGCAGAGTCGAAACGGAACCCGGCTCGGTCCTGCTCTTTCACACACTTCAATGGGAACGTTTAATTTTTCCTCTTTGGTTTATTGTTTGAAGCACAATAGTGTTTGCTTGCCACAATTTGCCTTTGTTTCAGGCTGGATGCTGTTCTCAGCTGATGGGTTTTTCCAGGAATTATCTTGGAAGAGCTTTTCAGATGTTGTGGAAACGGAGCTGAAATTGGGCTCCTGCATAGAAGGTGCAGACGACCACCAGGTTTTGGTGCTGTACCTCTCTTCTGTGCGTACGCTACACCTGGCTGGTCCTGAAATTTGGTACAGAGGCACTGCTGACTGACAAACCGATGACTGCTTGGCGCTGGTGGTTGAGATGAGCAAACCTGTACATCAAGTTATCTTCTGATGACTGCAGCAGTGTCAAACAGCTGTATAGTCCATCTTCTGCCAGCTAGAACTACTGGCTCTCCTTTTTTATCTATAATACCTGGAAGGGGGGGAGAGATCAGCCACTGGGGCATGTGGACCCCTTGGGGTTCATGCCACCCCTCTCTGTGCGGCTGGGAGAATTTTGTTTTTTCTCCATCACTAGCTGGATAAGTTTACAGCCTTTTTAGCCACTATAGTTATAGCCCTTATGAGCCACAGCTACTTTGTTCTATCTGCCTCTGCTTATGTCAGTTCAACGTTTTCTTCAGGTCTCTGTGTGACAACAGGACTCTGATCAATTTAACTAAAATATTTATAAACAAATATTCCTCTCACACACACACACACACACACACTTTTGACCTCTTTAAGCTGGAGCTGCTACAATTTATGTTGAGGGAGATTTTTGCCTTAAAGATCTCAAAAAAAGGGACAAGCTCAAAAGCAGAATCCACTGTGAAACTTGTGACGGATGACCAGAACAACTAATCCTGTTTTGTTGAATAAAGAAACATTTCATGGGCACAACTCATAGGAACTAAGCGCAGACTGCAGTTCATGTAATTGCTCTGTGTAGTCATTTTTGTGATTTATTGTTGCAATTAAAAGTAAACTAAAATAAAATGGAAAAATACACCACATTATATAAATCAGCAGCAATGTGGACCGAAATCTGCCAGGATGGCAGCTCAGCAGGTAGTGCTGGTGCCTCTCAGTGCCTGGACTATGCATTAGGCCATGGGCCTGAATTCAGGTCAGTTTCTGTAGAGTTTGCATGGGTTTACTCTGAAGTCCAAAGACATGTGGTTCAGATGGATTGGGTACTCTAAATTGCCCTGTGTGTGTGTGTGTGTGTGTGTGTGTGAGAGAGAGAGAGAGAGAGAGAGAGAGCCTGTAAGGAGTATAATGCCATATATTTAGCCTTGTAAATCATGTCAGATAAAAGTGCCACCTAAGCACTAGTTAATAGTCACAGTACCCCGCTTTGGAGAAGCTCATCAGCTTTAAAAAAAAAAAAAAAAAAAAAAAAAAAACTGGTTGGAAATGTATGCAAATGCACTGTGTTTTTGTACAACAACCTGACAATTTTCACATTGCAATACTGCATTTTAAATAATATTGCTACAAAATATTAGCATTTCAGAGGCCAAATGTCACTGAATTAGGCTAGTTTTCCTCAACTGGGAAAAGGAGAACCCTGTAAACCACAATTTGTGCATCAGCGCCACCTCCAGGCACCACAGTGAAGTTCAAGTCTGAGATCCCCTCTTTTTCAGGCTTCAACTGAAATAAAGTGCAAAAACATGATGCCTGTAATTTATGCATCTCCCTACATATTTTCATGGATGTCTACAATACAGCTATGATGATTGAGGAAGCCTATTCATGTGATTCCAGTAACAATAAAAATTCATTACTGTTCTTTTGTATTTTCTGCAATCTACTAAGATATGTTTCACTCCATTTAGTACTGTTCCGGTCAGTGCTCCACACCTAGGAATGCACCCATGAGCGCTAAACACAGTATTACTGCACTGCTGAAGTGATTCACAACATCTAAAGCAATACAGACTTCATCTGAAGAAGAACAAGCAACAGACTGTTTGTTCACCTCGAGATCCGAGTTGCCTGATGAGGTGTCTGAGGAGCAGGTGCTGTCTACTTGGACCACCTTTCTTGCCAAGGGCTGACTGCTGGACTGAGCTTCCTGGGTCATGTTCACCTCCTTCAGATAGATGTAATGTAGACAGAGCTTTTGTCAAATACAATGCACTGAGGAGGACCAAGTCGATGATAGAGCTCATTTTCAGTCAGCATTTCTAACAAAAAGACAAATGCCATGTCAGTCTGAGCAACAGTAAAACGAGTCTTTATCCTCTACACAGAGGAGAGCACCTTTCTTGCAGGTTGGATGTTGATATCCATGTATTGTCCATCTTCACTCTTCCCGTGGAGGCATTTGTTGCCACAAGGACCCGGAAGTGGTGCATGGGCACAACCCTGTAGCACAGAAAACAAAACAAGTCGAGCAACAGAACTAAACAAAAACTAATCTGTGTGTTTTTATTCTGAAGACTTAAAGAGAATTTTAAAAAGTTCAACCTTCCTCCAACAAAAAGGTATTTCAGAGGCACTCCTGCACTCAACTTGAAAGTCTTTACGTAAAATTATATTAATAGCAATAGTTGTATTTAATGTAAAAACATTCATTTTCTAAAACATTAATATAAACATTTTTTAGAAAAAATATCGTTATTGTCGAACATTTTAAATGACTATAAAATAAATTGGTGATACGTTCAAAGCAAGCCTGCGCTTCACAAGATGAGCAACATGTCCATCACCCCCACGTTAAAAACCCCCATTATAAAGTCAGCTTTGTAGGGTCCATGTTGAGTTTGTGTTTCAGTGCCCACATGGTGTTTCCCAGCAGTCGCCCCTCTGGGGTGGTGCACAGCACAAGACGAGAGCCCCAAAAGGCACTGCGTGTCTGGGGAAGTCCAGCGCCGATGTCGGCATGACGTCTGCTGTCCTTTCCGTTTCCTGCAGCACGAGAGCGTGACGATCTGTGACATTAGTTAAAATTCAAAATAGTCAGAAAAAAAAATTGTGAGAATCTAAGTTCTGTTTAAGCTCCTGCAAATGTCAAACACAAAACTTGTTTCATTAACTGGAGGTACAAAAATTATTACCCGAGAGACCCTGATTTTTCGCCAATTTATCTGAAATCCTGCAGTCAAATTTCATTTATCCAGTTTCGGATGGGCAGCCCACGAAGGGCCTGATGTGCTCATGAAAGGGTCGGGTGAACAGAAAGGATACAACAAAGTCAAAGGTTGCGCATCCAGCAGACGTCAATAACCACGGAAGGGCCTTCTGCACACGGTCGGGTTGCGTGTCAGACACCAGGATGGCAGAGGTGTACAGCGTGTTGGCAATCGTACTCAACCCTCTGTAAGACACGTGAAGGCCTGAGCTGATCTTTCCCCGATGCTGGAAAGCCAAGAGATCACTTTGAACATTGATGCACAACCCAAATTCTAATTCAAAACATTTGAACCAAAAACAATGGAATCACATGACATGTGAGGTAGAAGGACAAAGTCTCATGAGGCACAAAGGCACTGTTATAAACTTTGCTAAAACACTAATAATGAAACATTACTACACTGGGTCCTCTGGTTACAAACACTCCAGCTGCAAACATTCAAAGACACAAACACTCATTTATTTTTCTTTATATTTTCTTCACTTTTCCATTTTCAGAAGTTGACAGCGCTGATGTCACTGTGTTTCCGCTTTGACATACACAAACCAGAGTCGTTCTGCTTCCTTTCCCCATTTACTGTCACTACTTGCCATTTTTAGGTGCTGCTGATGAGCAAAAGGGTGACAAACACTGCATTCTTACAAAATAAATCAGTTAACAGTGGGCATTAAATGGGAATTTGTGATAGCAACATTCACAGCTTTCAGTTTTTTTTAATTACTGCTAAAAAGACTGAAAGATACTATAAGATAATAAAAATGTTAGAATCGGTCATTCAGCGACAGTGCTACTTATTTGGGCCAACTTTTTCTGAGCCCGTCAGGTACGTTTCTTATTGTGCTTTTATTGACTAAGATAATAAAATGATCAAGTGGATGCTGACAATTGTTGCAGGTTAAGAGACAGCTAGAGGTCCTGTGATGGACTAGAAATGAGCAGCTTCCTGTTTTTTTTATTCACTGTCACTTTATCTGAGATTTACACAGAATCTTGACTTAGAGGACTTCACTATTAAGCCGTCACTGATTGTAATGGTGGATGATTTTACAACCAAATCGAGTTATGAACCCACTTCCACTGCCAGCATAAACCATACCGTGGTGAACAGGGACACTCACCGCTTCAGCAAGAGCGGGGAACTTGGAGGTCCAACCAATGACCAAAGACAGCAAGCCCAGCACGTAACCTGGAACATATCCATTCTCCTGGTGCGAGAGACAAGCAAAGCATGCTGGTGACAGATCACCAGTTACCAGATAACCAACTACTGATTTGACTTTTATGCTTATTACAATGAGTGAAGCCCACTCACCAGTGGAAATATTTCAAGAAGATGCCGGTTCGAGTGGGGTCCCTCAGCAGGGACATGGCCTGAGCGAGGCCAGACGAAGAGCCATGTCCCCAGGGCAAGAGGGAGTGACACGGCCATCAAGTTCTGCCGCCTCCTCCTCCTCATGATGATCCTCATCCTCCTGGCTGAAGTATAAGAGCAAGCAGGAGTTCAGAAGGCTGTGATGCCATAAATAAAATCAGCATCATTAATGCAGTCGATCCTTGGTGAAATCACACACATTAACTGCGCTATTTAAAGACACAGATACACACACTTCAGCTCACATGGGGCTGCTTCAAAAACACACTTTTTTAATTTGATATTGTTCTTTACATAAATTCAACTATTAAACCTTTGTTATTACGACTAAAGACATGGAAAAAATTATACTGAATTTCAAAAAACTGCACACAAACAAATGCATATAATTACATTTGGTAATAAGGTAAGTGGTGCTTAACCTGTTCATCACACTGAAATTGATATTTTAGCAGTGTTACGGACATTTTGGGGAAATTAACTGGGGTTTCTCAGATGAATCTGGAATGAATCAATTTTCTTTTTAAGCAATAATGGAAATTGCTTTCTGATATCCCAGTTCGTGGGACTCAATCGATTTCTAAGAACCAATTCTACTCCGATACCAGAGTACAGGTGCGGTCGAGTCCCTTTGTATCCGAGAAACAAATTACATAACCATGATTTTTCTTCTCAATTAACTCACCACTGTTTGAGTGCCAGCAGAAACAAATGGGGAAGAATATAAAAGAAAAATTAACAACATCAAGGGCAGTCATGAACACCCCCATCAAGACCTGGAATAAAACAAAATGAACCTCAAGTTAAGATCCAAAGCAGCTTTGATCAGGGACACAACACATTACACCTTCAGCATGGAACATCAAAGGCAAATATTATGAGAAGTTCTTGGGCACACTGACGCTAATTTTTATTAAAATAGTTTTAAAGGCAGTGGTGCCAGCTCATAGTATCAGGCTTGCACACTTGATACAAAACTTGATCATTTTGTTTTCTTGCCTCAACAACCTGACAACTGATTTCCAGTCTGCTGACAGCTTTGTCCAAGGTAACTTACAATTCTTATACATGTTGCTCTGCCAGTGTGCTACAACAAACATTTTTGAAACTCCCAGAGGATGATGCCATGCACAAAGACAGAATGCATGAAATGCAGAATATATTACAGTGGTACACAATAATTACTACAGCGTTTTCTCCATTAACACAGCAGGGTGTTAATACCGTCTTGCCTTGCTAAGCAAGACTATGGCCAGAGTGGGATTTGCTGGGATAATGCTGAGACTGAGAAGACAGCAGGAAATGGGCAGTGCTGTGTTACCATATGTATAAATGGTCTACAGTGGACAAGTCATAGATATTTCCATCCTAACCAAAAAGCTCAGCAGGTGACACTGGAGTACAGCAGGTAGCACTGGTGCCTCAAAGCCCCAGGCTGTGAGTTTCAATGTCTCCATCTGCCTCAAGTCATGCAGATGTTTACTTATTCTTCCCATGAATACTCTGGCTTCTTCCTGCAGTCCAAAAATATGCTTTTCAGGTGAACTGGTATGTGTGTAAGCAGAAGATACACCGACTTTACTAGCGCATGCTGTTAAAACCTGGACAGATTTACCCAGCATCAAGCAAGGAAACTTTATAACTAACACCTGAGCTGCTTTCATAGGATCTTGAAGGTAGGCATGGACACAAGTCATGTGGCTACAGAGGGGTGGGTCCTTCCCTTTGCAACCCCCATTCCCGGACATAAATCCTTTCTTTCGCACCCCTCAATATAGTAATAACCATATGCAGGTCATTTTGATGCAAGTTTTATTTCAAATTTTAGTAATAAATAAAAAATAAGCAATAAAGATGTACTTACTAGAGATTACAGGTACAACCAAAGCCCTTAATGCTGCTTCGATTCACAGGAACAAAATAAATAAATATATATATATATATATATATATATATATATATATATATATATATTTTTACACACACAGGTCAGATGTTTGCTATCAAATTGTGTAAAAAGTAAAAAAAAAAAAGTAAATTTACCTTCACTCTTCTACAATGTTTACTTTCTATGCATCTGCACGTCCGCAAAACATATAAGCAGCGTATTAGACTGTTCTGTAATGGATAAATTATGTAGGAAGTTTAGAACATATATATGTAGTCCTGCAAGTCACTGAAGAGCAGACTATCACGGTACGTTGCTTTGGAGAAAAGTCTCTAAATTGGAGTAGCGTGACGGAACACCACGAATCTGTAATAATGTTTAAACACCACTGATCAAACCAATAATGCAGGGATGAACGGACAGAAACAGCGAGCGTTTCCTGCAGAAGAGTACTGGGTGCATATTAGAACCTGGATGTCCAGCTGGTTGGAGAGCACAGCCCCCACGGTGCTGCTCAGGTTGCCCAAGAGCCAGTAGAGCACGTAGGCAGCCACATCGCTGGAGGAGCTCTCCTTTGTAGCACAGCGTCGATACAAGAGTCTGGAGGAAACGGTACAGAGAAGCTCTGTCAGTAAACACCTGTCCAACATGGAGGATAACACTCACCTGCATGCGAACCTAGAAAAACAGAGGAGCGCCTTCAACATCACACTGGTCCAGCCGTGCTGCTCAGACGCATCAAAAACATGAAGTCAATCTGAGCGCAGGCACAATCGTAGTAATAATCTCAAAGATTGTGCTGTTGCAAAATGAAGGATATCTTCCAGTGTAAGGTAGTGCTACAGAAAGAGGCTGAAAAGCCATGGATTGAACAAGTTAGAAACAATGAGGCACTTCAAAGGAAAGGTCTGCCAAAAAGAAAGCGTCTTCAAGACAGGAGAAGAGCAGGTACGTTGGCTGCGTCGTGAGGGCTCCGACTCGGTTTTGCTTTGCGCAACAAACTAGAAGGAAAGGGAAGAAGGGGCGGAAGGCCAATAATGCTTGGACAACAACTTACAGTGGACAGAAGTACATGGGTTGAGGACTGAAGGAGACAAGAGATGTGCAAGACATGGAAGGAAATGGACAACCTGTAGCACAAAAGTCACATGGATGGATAGAAAAAGGTTATCTGTCCAAACTATCAGCTCCATTCAGTCCTTCTTCTTCGAGGTGTTCCACAAACCTGCATCACACCTGTCCCGGTCACCGCTTGTATTCCCTCTCAATTCTGCGTGTAGCTGCTGGAGCAAAGCGGTAAAAACTGCGTGCTGAGCGCCTGGGTCCACAGCTCTTCGTCGTGGGGCAAATGCACTTTTCTCTGCTCGGAGTTGCACGTCGCTTTAGAGGAAAGCGAGTGCCATATTTATTTAAGTTAAAAAAAAAAAAAACATTTATATTATTGAATATGTATTTGGTAAAATGTCCTTGTTGGTTTACTTCCAGCGTCTCACATCGCGCCGTTGTGTTACGCTGCTATGGCCTCGCGCCCAGTCCTCAAAAACGACACGAATTTAAGAACAAGACTCGGTCATTTTTTTTTTTTATATATATGTGTATATATATCACATAGGTTGTGTGTGTGTGTATATATATATATATAGGTTGACTTACAGAAAGAAGGCGATAAACAGCATGAACGCGGACAGACAGGCCAGTCCGACGGGCAAACACGCTCGATGCCCCTTGAGGCAGAGCGCCGCAAACTGAGGGCTCAACCACGACTTCCACTCCTGGTACTGTGCGTCCAGCATGGCGGCTCTCCGGGACTCCTTCACGCCGTCGTTAGACACCGCCATCTTTTCAGCACGATGCCGCAACGCGCAGCGAAGAGGAGCCCGGCGGCGCTCGGCGGCCTCCATGTTGAGCAGCGCCGAGGCCGATTGGGAGAAGCCGGCGCGTCATTCGACGCAGGTGGAGCGCCTGAACACTGACACCTGTTGCTGTCTTACCCTCATGTCCATTTATCAGAAAAACTGTGAGGGGAAAAAACACGAGTCGCATGTGAAGATCTCAGCTGGAGATCTTCGCTCTGGGGGTTTGCTTCACTGTGGCTGTGGGTTGCAGAGTAGAAACCAACCGTTTGGTTACTGTTGTCGTGCGTGTGCACCAAACAGGTGTTGGAGTGTTCAGCCTTAGAGAAGATATTGAGAAGGTGTGACTCATGCACATGTTTTCTTGTTACGAAGGATGAAGATCTCAATGGAGATGCTTGAGTGTGACTGAGATGAATGATGTACTACATCTGACTTGATCCAGGAAGCACCGTTGTTATTGCGCTTTGGCAACTGTGTGCTGTCCATAACAAAGACCGTACTGAAGTAGGACCGCCCATCTACCTGATACCAGAGCGCCTTGGGCCAAAGGTCATCTCCCATTTGTTTCAGTTTACATGCAGATAACTGTATATCATTTCTTATATTTTCCTTCTAAAAAGCAAGTACAAACGTATTAAGAAGCGACTAGCTCAACCGTTAATTCACCACTTTAAACCGAGCCAAAGATGTTTGGCCCTCCCTGAAACCAGCTGGCAGAAATGAATATGGTTTATTCTCAGTACAGTGATCGCTGGGTACTCGGTGGTTTCAGAGGTCAAGGTTGAGGCTTCTATTTGTGAAAATCATGAGTGTTGTAAAGAATAATGTAAAAATCAGTGACATTAGCAACCACAAGTACAGATTTTCCTATAAATGTTGATATTTAATCTAAACGTTTACTGAGATGTGGGCCAGCGTTAGCCTTAAAGCATCTGCAACAACCATGAGAGCTATAGGTCCCCAGTTACATTGCAGACCACCACACTAAAAATATAATATAATGCAATGTAATATTTAAAATGCAAATGTACAATCACAGCAGATTGTTCTGGAAAAAAAACAAATGGTTATTTTTAATTACCAAGATTTATTCACACTGAAAAATTATATTACAGCTTTGGACACTGGATGGTGCTGCTTTGAAAACTCGATTCCTAAGCCAATTTGAACTGTTGAGAAACATTTTGAAAGTTCATCTTGACAGATAAAGTGATTTTCCTACAAAAAATCTAGAATCAAGATGTCAGCTTCCTTCACAATAATTCTTTTTGTTTCTAATAATTTTTAGATAACTTTAAATGCCACTTCCCCATGCGGTGCACCTGATTCAAGGTCTGCGATGGGGTGTATGACCCTCCTTCCATTGTGAGATTTGACTGAATAAAGCACCCCAGCTAACATTTTCATATCAGTAACAATTTGTGTTTATGCCAGAGATTATACAAGGTTTGCTGTTGGCATTTCAACAACAAAATATCTTGTTTTTACTGTGTACAGAAAAAGTTAGATTAACTGCCAAGAAAATCTCTCAAAGAATATATAATGTATGTAATAAACATCTGGGAGCAAGAATAATCAGAATACATTCAGGGCAGACAGCACTATCCTCCTTTATTTGTGCACTGGATGTTGCTGTGTGCAGTTTCTGTACTGCAGTCTTTAGCAGTTCAAGAAGCACACAGGTGCTTGTGGTCCCACTATGCTTCAAGATGTTTGGTGAGCCTGCGGACCTTCTCCTTCTTGTTCCTGTTGCCATGCTTCTTCCAGGGCTTCCCAGCTGGCTGTTCAGGGCCGCACTTCTCCTGTGGTCCTAGGCTGCTTCCTGGCTTGTATCCCACGACTAACTGCACACCCTTGGTCAGGGCCCGAACGTTCTCCTGAAACAGAACAAATGTGGGTGCCTTCAAGGTTTTCTGCAACTACAGCAGGGGATTTTACAGAAAGGAGGGCATAATACCTGATGGAAGAAGTGTTTGTCCACCACATTCTCGATCCTCTTCACTTTCTGTTTATTTCCTGTTTTGGAGAAGTCCTGTCCCTTGGTTCCTTCCCGCTGTTTAACCTTGCTGTGCTGAGGCTGGAAATCTTTGGGGTCAATGTGTGGTGGAGGGTGGCAGTACAGGAGCTTTCCCTGAAAATCACAGTAGAATGAAGCAGCCAAGCAAGAGCCAACAATCATTTTCAACTTGCACCCATTTTTATGGCTATACTCAGTCACTGTGGACATGGGGTGCCATGAAAAGAATTAACCAGTTCATCATTAAGGCAAATTTAAACATTTTTTTTTTAAAAACTGAGGTGGAAAAAATACAAAATATACATAAATATTTTTATTTTTTGCCACTTTGAGCTTGTTTTTATTAGTCGCTTCCTTGTGACACAGCCAAACACCAAAGACATGAGCAAAGAGAACGGACTTACGCTGACATAATCCTTGAGGATGTACCGTGCTGATCTTGACTGGTCGGGCTGCCCGTGCGCTGTCATGAACCCCCTCATATCTGAATGTTTAAAGGAGCACAGTGTTACCCCACCTTTGAGAAATGTCCTCACAAAGAGGGTTATAGAAAAGGGTCATTGATTGTGAACTCAGACAATTCTTGGTCATGGATTGTATTTTTATTTATTACACAAAATCCACTATCTTTTTATCTACTATTTTGTCATGTTTGGATGTGAAAAGCCTTTTCCCTCTATTTTCAAGTCTGCATTGTATGCCGGACAACAGTGCGGTTTGGTTTTCTTTGCTTTCTCTTTGGGTTATGGTGTGAATTTTGAGAGCTCCCCCATGCTGGACCCCTGTTAATTGTAAATTTGAAAATTGAGGCTCATATTTGGTCATAACTCAATAAAGGCTAAAAAAAAAATAATTTCACTCATATACACAAAACTTGTATGTCAGACTTGTAATTTGAGGCATACCTGTAATTTTAAATACTGCAACGTAAACAGATACTAAATGGTTTAATTTGTAATCATTTATGTTAAAAAATGTAATGGGTTGCTTTTTTTACATGCTGAACAACTGATTTTGCCTATTGCAGAATTATGCTCAGCATGTCCTAAAGGAAGAGCAGGGGCAACAAACGGGAGCTCTGGTCTCTGACAACATAGCATTCCTTGGAGAAAGGGATCAATAAATTTAGTTGCTCCACTGAGACAGTTTAGAGGCACAACACAGAAACAAGTTGCTGCTTCCATCAGAATAGGAAGGCTGTCTGCTTCCCCCAAAAGCAGGGAGGGTTGGTTGGATGAACTCACATCCGTATGCTGCAAGCAGCTCCTCTGCAGTGGGGGGTCTCTCGGGGTCTTCATCCTCCCGTGGCCGAATGATGTTTATGCCATAAGTGGCCTCCAGCACTTCACGGGGAATCGTCTGGCAGACGTGATAGAGTTAAGGGCCTCTTGACAACTTGCAGCTACTATAATTCCAAATTTCTACAAATTAATACACAGATTGCTGGGTGAATAATATGGTGGTTTTGCACTACTAACCAATCACATACTGGGAAGGAGTACTTTCAACTTCTCATTGTAACAGTGTGATGCTGCATGGAAGAGGCATTAGATGCAAAGGATATTAAAGACACTGCAGGCACATGGTCCCTCATTTGGTCGATGGGCAAAATGCCATTGCAGATCATCTCCGCTTTAGTTGACACGAAGGAAGGCATGACAAGGCCAGGGCAGTCACACAGACACAAGCCTGGCTCCACAAGCAGTGTCTGTGAACAGTATGTCGGTGCATTTATTTTCACATAAAAGGTGCCCTCAAAACACTTAATACAAGACTACAAGCAGGATTAACCAAAGAGGCCAGCAGCAGAGGAAAAGTGACGGATGGATGGTTGCCACCAGATGTCCTTTCAGTTTTCACTAACATGTTTAGAGATGCCACAAAGCAAACTGGTGCCTGCACAAAGGCAAAATGTGGAAACAAAAATTTTCATAAAAGCACAATTACTATACCTGAAGGTGCTTGGTGTGTCCAGGTGTAGCTGAAACCGAAACTTTCTTGTTTCTAAGGATAGTGTTGATTGTGGAACTTTTCCCCACATTTGGATACCCCACCTGTTAGCAGAAAAACAAATTACCACAGTAAGAGTATACTAGGAATCTCCACATTAAAAACACAAAAGTTTATCTCTATTCCCCTTTGATTTAATATAGCAGACGCTGGTGCAATTTACACTGGGAGTAACTGCTCACCAGCCCCACGGTGATTTGGTCCTCCTTCAGCAAGCGTCCTGTGTGCGCAGCTTTGAACGCGTTCAGCAGCTCGTCTTTGTGCAGCAGGCGACTCGTATTGTGGAAGGGAAGAGGTGAGGATCCTTCTTCCTCTGCCTCCTCGTTGTCTGATCCTTCTGAACATGTCTGCCAGTCCTCTTCATCCACACAGGACTCAAATTCATCATTTTCTTGCATTGCATCTTCTTCCTCCTCCTCCTCCTCCTCCTGCTGCTGATGATCCTCCTCGCTGACATGGCTTGTTGCCACTTTATCAGGAGTCATCTCTCCCTCGCTATCTCCCTGCTCATCCTCACACCCATCCTGCTCTTCACCCTGTAAAACCAAAGCAGACGCTGCATTTATGAGCAATTGGTTGCTGAACTTATACAGTAAAACCCAGCGATAAGACAAATACAACTGGCAATTGGCTCCGGTCCTCCTGCTCACTTTCCAGTCAACATCATCTTTTGATAGTGATGAATGTACAAGTTACTGAAGATGATGTAAGATGATGAGTAAAAGTATCTATTAGTATTATCGATATGGCAGTGGGGGGAGCTGTGGCTCTCCCAAAATACACTACTGCTGCTTGTTTGTCAATGGTTTTGTTCAACCAGTGGGAGTTACATGTACACTGTGTTTGAGAGCTTTAGGGTAGTCATGTTATTGTGCTCTGTGAGTGCTGTTGCTTAAACCTACCATGTACAAGTAAAACTCATGTTGTCAACAGTCCAGTCCTGCCGAGTTCTCAATATTTATTAGAACTAATACATATTTGCCATGTGCATGTTTTATCTGTGCTAATCTCTATTTTCCATAGTCTAATAGCTGAAAATATATCAATGATAATATTTAACAGAACTGGAACACAGACTGAAATATTGCTTTTCCAGTTTACTGCACGATAATGTGACCCCACATTTCACGCCGCTAAACTTTTTGGATACCGCTTACCGTATTATGCTGGGTCTTTACCGTGCTCCACTTGCGCACCTAACTCAAGAGTACTAGACCCTCGGTGTCAGCATCACCACCAAACAAAAACTGTACTGGCAAGTTCCCATTTAAAGGACTGATTTGTGCCATCACACAATCCATAATATTCACAATGACATTTAGAAAGCAGGCACCTTATCCTTTGCTTCCAGGCGTTTGTTCTCAGCGAGGGCTGACCAAAACACAGCTCTGATGCCCTCTTTTTCAAAGTGTCTGGCCCAAGAGTGACGCTGCTCCCTTGTCAGCAGATCAGCCTTGTTAACCAGAAGCATGTTCTCTTTGTTGGGGGACACCTCCTTGACGTAGCTTTCCTGGGTTGAGGGGTCAAGTTCAAATTTGAGTATACCAGGCAAAACAATCCAGCTGCTGGAGCACATCAATTTTACAAAAACTGACAAAAGCACTTACTAAGTCTGGACAGCGAAACAGCAAGGGGTTTCTGGCATCGACAATCTGAACCACAACATCACTGGAGAGGATAAAAAAACAAACAGACAGTAGGTTAAAGTCTAAAAGTATGAAGCCAAAGGAAAACTTGAAAGATCAAAACAACCCAGAACACAACAGGAGGGGTGGGCAACTACTGCTGTGTGAACCCCCAGAGGGATTTTTCCTTTCCATTTATGTTTTGTTTTTCTCTCCTCTGCCACCAGTTCCCTTATTTGACTACATTAAAATTATATTTAGTCATCTAGTAAATGCTTTTCAGCAATCTCAGCAAAAACAGAAGTTGTATCGGTAACAGACAAACAATTTTCAAAATACAATCACTTCAGTTCAACGGCAACATTTTTGCCAGGACACACTACATGAATAGCTGCATAAAGAACTGATAAAGGAATGCAAATTTTTTGGCTGCAGCTTCTACTGTAACTCTGCTTGTATTTCTGTTTCTATCTGTTCATCTGTACTCAACAGTTGAGAGAAACTGAACTGAAAATGGCAATCACAACTGCCCATTTAATGCGAGTCTGCTGTACCCACCTTCTCTCAATAACTCTCCACAGCTGCCTCCAGAAATCAAGGTTCCGTTCGTAGGGGGTAAGAATCAGCTTCTGCCCCTCTTCAAGACTTAAAAAAGAGAGTAGGACAGCACAGTGGCTGAGTCAAAGTACAAAAGTTGTGCTTATAAGAGAACCAGCTGCTGGCATGCTGATGCACATGTGCTCACTGTGCTAGTTCACGTCTCCATGTCAAGAAGCTGTCCCGCTCGTCTTGCTGAAGGGCTTCTGGGGTCGTGCTTTCATCCCAGTACGGCCTGTAAAACAAAGACGACCAAGTAAGGTCATCACTGAAGCACAAGTGAGCTACGTCTATGTGAAATATGGCGCCATTCCTTACTGCCAACTGACCTTCATCTCTCCTTACTACCACTTCTGTGTCTCTACTCTGCCTCTGTCTACTTTGTGCCTGTGCTGTTTCTCCCCAAACACATTGCTAGCATTTATAAGTATTCTTTTAGCAGGCACTTTTCTCCAAAGTCCTGTACAATAAAAGTGCACTTCACAACACATGATTGCTATAGGACAGTGAGTTTATCCCACGTAAATCTAAAATTGGTGCACATTACAGAAGTAGCTGCACATACAACTGATAGGAAATACATAGGTGATCATAACAGATGGCGTTTATAAAGCGATTAGCAGATCAAGAGAAAAGCAGACCTGACAAAATCATAAAACAACACAAGAAAATAATTGTATGGTAAACGATGAGAGTAGAAGGGGGTAGGATAAAAGGAGCATGGAGATAAACCTGTGGGTTTTACCCCTCAATTCAGATGTGTCCAGAGCTGTTCTGATTTTCTACACTTGGTTTGACTGAGAATTTCTGTGTGTTTAAAAGGTAGGAATTTTCCTTGTTAGAAATAAATGTATTCCTGAACCCCTGGTGGCTCAGGAATACATATATTTTTTCCCTGTAAAATATTAGCCATGAAGTGTTCTTTTTACAAGGATTCTCTGTACAAGCTGATTGTGAAAGTAAAATTATGCACATTATGAGAGAAAAGCCCTTATTATGATATTGCTGTATTATTAAATAGTGATATAGCTGTGTTATGACCTCCGCGGTATCCGGAGGAAGCGCCTGTTCTCCTCGTGCAGGCTCTTCAGCCGCTCCTTCTCCTCTGCGCTCAGCAGTCCAGCTCGGGCTTCCGCCGATACAAACTTAATATTGAGCTTCTCTGCAATAAATAATAACATGTGCATTTCTGATCCCTGCTCACATGAGATCTTTAGTACTTTACATCTTGTTGAAACGTTTGACCACCTCACCTGCGGTGAACTCAGTGCCCGCAAGCTCAGCTGTGCTCAGGAACTCATCCAGCGAACTCTGCTCCGTCACAGACTGCAGGTTCAGACGAGCCCAGTCGGAGCCATCCTGCAGCTCGCTCGTGTGCAGCTGTCAAGACCACAGACTGCCATTATACACCCTTTCTTCATCACTGTTCATTCTTAATGCTACAAAGAAAATCATCATAAAATAATGACACAACAAAATAAATGGCATAAAAAACACAAAAAGCCTGAAAGGAGAAAACAAATACGTGGATCATAGGGTTTTACACTCACTGGAGATCAAAACAGTACTGATACACTGACTGATGCTTCTGTGAAACACAAAAGATGTTTTCAGCCTTTAAATTCTACATTTAAGAATAAACATTCAGCTAACACAGGACCATGGACAGTCTTGAAATGTATTTTTATTTGCTTGATTTCAATAAAAATGTTTTCTGTTTAATGTTACCCTTAATTGCTAAACAGATTTAATTTACTTTTTGGACTTTTGATAGATTGAAAAAAAAGTCCCATAATCAATAAAATATTTATTTAAAAAATAACTGTTAATTTCAAGACACTTAGTGTAATTTTCTCTTCTCCTGTGCATTTTCTACCTGCTGTTTAATGAAACTTTTTTTAAAGGACTTAATAGGACAATCGATAGAGAACTGGATTACAAAAAAATTATTTCTTGTTGCAGCCCCAGTAAACAGCAAAATATTATTATACCACCTACAAAACAGATTCATTCCTGTATTATTTCAAATAAGGTACCTGTGTAAAGATCTGCGACCACGCTACGTTTTGCTTATTAAAATTAGATACTTGGGAGGGTGTTTTGGAGATGTTAAAGTTACATAGTAACAACATGGTAAAGCACGTATTTTGGGGAAGATGAGATTTGGGACAAATCTTTAAACAGAATGTAGACTGGACAAATAACCTATTTGAAGTGCTGCCATACGTTGGTTTTCAGCCCGACGACCCGGCGTTCGCACAGAAAGTGCAGTTTTTACCCAGGAATCTGCCCGTCTGCCGCCGCGACCCGCCAGGAGTCTCTCCTTTATCAAAGCTCTGCCTAGACCCGCTCCTCCTCCGCCGCTCTTCTTCTTTCCCATCTTATTCTTCTCACTTCCTCAATGGCGTGAGGGGTTTTATAAAAACACAGCCCTCGATGTAAATGTACACGGCAGCCGTAAACTCCTAACACACACTCAACACGCGGGGCTTGTTGTCAGCCGGAAGGATGATGAAGTAGCACCGGACGTGCCACTGGAGCGTCGAGGAGCACGATATACCATTATAGATGTCTGACACACTCGTCTTTATTCGCCCAAGAAAATATCATAATCCTTAAAATACTATAATATAATAAAAATTCTTGATTGCAATATAAATTAAATTTGTTCCAAATATTTCAATTGTGGGCGATACAATGGTACGTTCACTTATGTGTTTGCCAAAAAATGATCCGGGTTAAAAAGTGCCATTGCAAAATTGTTCCGCATTTTTCCAGTGTCGGGGGTGGACCGTACACTGTACCTTACCATATTTTTACCTTTAGTAAGACAATCTTCCAGATATAAATAATAATTTTCCAGATATAAATATATACAATTATAATCCCTGAATGTGGGGTGACAATAAAATAAATAAGCACACCACAAGCGATCAAGGTTCTATGTTGTTGTTCCACGTCAAACAACTTCGTGCGTAACCCTACAGTGCACAAGTTTGCTCATTTCTAAAAATTCTACGATAGACACGAGTAACCAATAAATTGTTTATGAAAATATCCCCTCCATTTTTGATGTATTTAAATTTAAAAAAAATTTTCCATAGTGAGTAACTTTATATTAACAGATAAAACTTTACATTCAGAAATATCTATGATCGCTACTATAGTATTGCATTAGGTACGTATAGTCACGTATATTTCTATATGTATGTAATACGTTTATTTCTATAAAGTTTTTGATATAAAATTGCATTTTAATTAGAAAATATAAAATAACGATCGATGTTGTGGGATGACACCAGCAGATGGCGATACAGAATCATAATTTTACACAATGAGCTCATTATTCCACGATATGTGAGATTTTTATACTAATTTTAAATCAGAAGAGAATGTTCTCAGTTAATAACTGGAAAACAGAGGGTACAGCAGCATTAAATTACATCTCAGTTTATTTTTAATCCATTCCTAATTTCCATTTCTAAACCAGCCACAATATTAAAACCACCTGCCTAATATTGCGTAGGTCCCCTTTGTGCAACCGAAACAGCTCTAACCTGTTGAGATGTGGACTCCACAGGACCTCTGAAGGTGTCCTGCAGTATCTGGCACCAAGACATTAGGAGCAGATCTTTTAAGGCCTGCAAGTTGCGAGGTGGGGCCTCCATGAGTCGGACTTATTTTTCCAGCACGTCCCACAGGTGCACGATTGGACTGAGATCTAGGGAATTTGGAGGCCAAGGCAACACCTTTAACTCTTCAATTTTTGCAGCGTGGTGAGCACCACACTGCCTCAGCCGGCTTGCCTTCTTTCCATAGTACATCCTGCTGCCATCTCTTCCCCAGATGAACAACGGACACGCACCCGGCCGTCCATACGATCTAAAAGAAAAGGTGATTTGTCAGACCAGGCCACCTTCTTCCATCGCTTGATGGTCCAGTTCTGACGCTCACGTACTCATTGTAGGTGCTCTTGGCGGTGGACAGGGGTCAGCATGGGTACTCTGGTCAGTCTGCGGCAACGCAGTCCCACATGCAGGAAGCTGCGATGCACTGTGTGTTCTGACACCATTCTATCATGGCCAGCATTAAGGTCTTCGGCAGTTTGTGCTACAGCAGCTCTTCTGTGGGATCGGACCAGATGGACTAGCCTTGGCTCTCCACGGACATCAGCACCCACGACCCTGTCACCGGTTCACGGGTTGTCCTTCCTTGGCCTGCTTTTGCTAGGTAGTAACCATCGCATACCAGGAACATTCATCCCACAAAACTCTGGGAGATGCTCCGGCCATCGTCGTCCATCCATCACAACTTGGCCCAGATCCTCACGCTTGCCCGCTTTCCTTGCATGCAACACATCAACTTCAACAACTGACTGTTCGTTGCTGCCTAATGCATCTCCCTCACCCCTCGACAGGGGCCATCGTAACGAGAAAACCAATGTTATTCACTTCACCTCTCAGCGGTTTTAACGTTGCGGCTCATCGGTATAAATCCCTGCAGCTAATCGTACCGCACCGTTTGCACCAAGACGTGGGCTACTGCTTTTGACTCATTTTAAACAACTTGGGCTTTTTCTCTTTTTAATCCACCTCCGCCTCTTCACGTTTGTACAGAATTCAGAGTTTATTTTAAGTTTTTACATAAAATTACCGTTGTGAGGCAGAGAAGTGAACACAATCCAGACATACTCTAAACAACCCTAAAAAAACGAAACATGGACTACTGCATTTTACTGAGATTAAAGTTATTTGTTAATGTGTGAAAAAGTTTTTTTTTTTTACTTCTTATATTCGCACAATACTCTGTACGCCTTTTAAGTCTCAGCAACTTTTGTAATAATTTAGACAAAAAGGTAAACGCAACCCAGAGCTGCAGTTTTCAAGAAAGAAAAGCGCGGCTCATCTCAGCACCATCCTTCCTCCTCACACCCCCCCCCCCCCGAGGGGTGGCTCGAATGGTTTCGTCCATCGAGTACTTAAAACGACTCCCCGCGCTTCTCCGCGGACTCGATTACTGCTTGTGGAGGGCGGGGGGGAACGCGGAGGCAGTGGGGATGCCGCTCCGATCGCCGGGAGCCAACGCGAATAAGCGGCGTAGCAGCGCTGTTGGGATCGAGGGTCCCTAACGTGGCGCCAAGATGCTACCGTGGAAGAGGAGCAAGTTCGAGTTGATCGAGGAGGACCAGCGTGCTAAGCAGAAGGGCTACGCCGCAAGCCTGAGCTACTCGGCCCTCAGCTCCCTGGCGCGCTCATGCCCCGAGAGCGCCCTCTGCCGGGTGGGCAGCGTGTTCAGGTCACGGCGGAAGAAGGTGCAGATCACGAGCGAGGACCCCACCTACACGGTGCTGTACCTGGGCAACACGACAACCATCCAGTCCAAGGGGGAGGGCTGCACGGATGCGGCTGTGAGCAAGATCTGGAGCCGCAGCGACATGGCCAAGAGTGGCACCAAGATGAAGCTGACGGTGAGCGCACAGGGAGTGCGCATGGTGCACGCCGACGACAAGGCCCGCCGGCCCGGCCACCTTTACCTGCTGCACCGCATCACCTACTGTGTGGCGGACCCTCGGCTGCCCCGCGTCTTTGCGTGGGTCTACCGGCACGAGATGAAGCACAAAGCGGTGACGCTGCGCTGCCACGCGGTGCTGGCCTCTAAGCCGGAGAAAGCCAAGGCCATGGCGCTGCTGCTGTACCAGACTTCGGCCACGGCACTCGCCGAGTTCAAGCGGCTCAAGAGGAGGGAGGACGCACGGCACCAGCAGCAGCAGCTCGTGGGTGAGCAGTCGGTCCCGGTAGCACCGCTGCGCAAACTGCTGCTCCTCAACGGGCAGTGCTGCTACAAGCCCCCCGTGGAACGCAGCCGTAGCGCCCCCAAGCTGGGCTCCATCACCGAGGACTTGCTGGGGGAGGAGCTAGAGGAGAAGGCAGCGCACTTTGAGTACGAGGACGTGCTGAATGGCAGCGGAGGCAATGGGGGCTTGGAGGATGGCGGGACGGCCCTCGAGCGGCTTATTGGTGACCTGGGCGAGATGAGCATTGGGAATGACGTTCGTGACCTCAGGGCTGACCTTGGGGTCACTCGGCTGCTGTCCGGGGAGAGCACGGGCAGCAACTCGTCCATCGACGGCGTTCCCGAAGCCTTGGAGGAAGCTCCAGCGCAGGACATTGGCTAAACGCCTCCTTTTGTGGCCCTGTGGTCCAACCCTGAGCTGGTCTTCTGGGTCTGTCACAGGAGCATCAGCATGGGCTGCTGTTGTTCCGGGTTCAAGCCGTTGTCCTGAAGGTGTGTGACCAAGATCGCACAGCTATACAAGCACGGGGAAGGGGGTGATAAATCGGTTTTTATTTGTTTTGTTTTTAAAGCAGTGATACCAGCCCTGGGGAAAAAAAAACAAACAGGAGCAGCCCACAGGCATGCTGGGAATTCTCCATTCCTTCATCAGCGTATGTGAAAGAGTAAAGTTTGGCCAATTGAGGTGGCACGGTGTCATAGTAAGGTAAACGCCCCGATGTACCCCAGTAATTGTCCCTTGACAAGATGCCAAAATTTTTAAAGACTGTTACTAAGGAGAGTAGATGGAGTCCCTGTTGGTCTACTGGACAGGTCTTCGACTACTCTGTCCTGTCAGCATCTCCTTTTCTATAATAGTTGTTGTTGTTATTATTATTATTTGCACTGTTGTGGAATTCTTGTCTGTGTAATGTTACTGACTTTTGTACATCTTCTTGTTTGCCCTAAACACATCTTGAGAAACATAAATGTTATATCTTTGCTGTGCAAAAGACAGACACTTTAAATATGTTAAGATGTAAATAATAAATTATGCACATACAAATTTATTTTTGAAGGAGCCAGATGGGATGTCTTCTGTGGACCTCACAAAGACTAAATAAACAGTCAAATCTTGTGCAGAGCTGCTGCGTGTTTTTTAGCTGGGAGCCTGAAAATAAAGAGGGGGGGGGGAAACACCATGAGCAGGAACCCGGTGGGCGGTGTCACACACGGTCATGTCTGTGTTACGGTCACCACTGTAAGTCACTATGGACAAACACTTTTCAATATTGACTGAGAAATGCATCTGCTAAACAAATAGACATACATTTAATGGTTAAAAACCTCGCTGCTCCAAGTCATGAACAAAGTAGAGCTTGGAGGTAAATTCCCTGATTCTGCCATAAAGCAGTTTCAGTCTTTAAAGGGAATTAGAACAGTATTTTCTGTAGACACACCGGCTGTTTTTTGTAAACTTTTATAATTCAGTGTGTAAATTTAGACAATTTAGAGAAGGACTGTATCCCAGTAAAGAATATCCCTTCCCCACCTGTATGGGAGGAAGTTCATTAGAAGGCCGGAGCTCTGAGCTCCACTTTGACACCTGCGAGACAGGTGTGTCACTTTGTCCCTAAAGACCAGGTGTTGTTGGGACAGTGACAGAGATCCGCTCGCACGCCTCACCTTAGCCCTGATTTTTTTTCTGCGCTCTGACACATCTCAGTTGTTTTTCTGAAACACACACACCTAGACGGAAATTTGCGTGCCTTCATCACAGGTGAAGCACAGTTTGTGTGCGAGATGCAGGCCTCTCTTTCACTGCAATACACCGTGGTGATGGATTTATTGCTTTACTGCAGCATTAATGGACCCATCACAGCCAGCAAAACTCCAAGTTTTGTGGTTAAACCTTTAACTCCCGGTCATATTTACTTAACGCTGCTTTCAGATGTTTTACGGTCACGGAGACCGCACACTTAATAAAACGGGTGAAGTTCTTTCATATATGCAACACAATTGTTATCCCCATTAAACCAAAGAGCAATAATACAGAACCCGAGACAGAGCCACGAGCCAACACTTAGCATAACCGCCTATTATGACACATATGTCATACAAACTTCATTTTCGGTCTTCTGTTTTTAGTATAATGAGATTCCTTATTTGCAGTTAATAAGGACCATTAAGCCCAGCCTTACTTAAAGCTAATTGTCTCATTTCTCCTGTCAGTATTTCCAATCTGCATGGTTTATGGCCAACAAGCATAGATGCCGAAATGTCAGGGGTAGTTTACTGCCGAGATGGCAACGTCTCCACACGAGTGTTGAGATTAAAATGCGCTCGGTTTATGATCCGGCAGAGCTGGGAGTACAGATTCATGTGGCCATTAACCCCTTCCCGCTTATTGAAACACCAGCACGACCATAGCGTGAAAGGGTTTTGATTAACCTGGGGCTGTTTTTATTTTTACTTTTCAATATTTTGTTCAGCAGGATGGAGCTGAGCCAGGTCACAGTGCAGACAGAAGCAATGCACAGTGAACATGCAGGCATACAGGAGCCCAAGATCAGAGGTCACTGTCTTTTTTTTTTTTTTTTTTTTGGGGGAGGCACTGTCCTAGCTCTTCCAAAGGGTGGCCAGACACTCCAGAATTCATTCAAATTATTTTGAAGTTAATTATAACTTTTTCAGTGGGAGAAAGTCAGACGCTCGACTCAACTTCGGACCCACGGGCCACTTTCACCTCCAGAGCAGCGGGGATTCAGCCACCAGGTGCTGGTCGCATCTCCACAGGGTTCTTTGTCTTCTCTGCTGTGAGCTCTGCTGCTCCTGAAGATGTTTTGATGCTACGTTTGTTCGGTTAACATCGCGTTCCAACTCATCCCAGAGATGCTCTACTGGGGCAGTACAGGCCACTGTGGTAAAGTGAGGTAAAGCGCTGTCATGTTTGTGGGAACGTAGTGTAAAAATCCCGCAAAGTTGGCTGAGTCTGAAATGCTGGACCAGAGCGACCGGCACCAGGGACCAAACCGTGCTCAAGGTCACTTAGACCACAGGTCTTGTCCACTCTAATGGCCATTCAGATGATCACTGGACCTGTAGACCCGGTCGCTTGTTTGTCTACCAACTTATAGCCATGTACAGCACCACAGTGCAGGGTGAGCTGTGTGTAAAGGTGCCCCCTAAATCGGAAGTCAGCTTGTAGGCCAAAATATTAAGTACATTTCCAAGTAATTTAAGTCTCATAAGCAATATTCCAGAGTTCAGCAACTCACAGGGGTTCTCTCTGCCTCCTCTCTGACTCGCTTCAGTCCTCTTCTGAAGTCACACCTGCTGCTTGTTTCCACCCAACAAGCCCACAGCAGGTGCAGTGCAATGTGGAGGTGTGCAGGCTGCTGGCTGCCACTGGGTATTCCCCTCATTTACTGTGTCTGAACCCACATTTACGCTCCCTGTACTATGTTGAGTAACAAACCATGGTAAGCAACCCAAGATGGACTAAAGAGGTTCTGCTTTCGGGGCCAACTTAAACAACAGGAACGAATGCTGACTTAGACTCTAAGTCAAATTTTTAAGCAATTCACGAGAATTTATTTTCAAAGACAAATTATTCCCAAGGGTCTTTAATAAAACATAAAGTCTCCCGAAAGGGCTGTTCAGCTGAACTCAACACAATGCAATGTTATTACGTTATTAGTCACATTTTTATGGTTTCACCTTTGCACAAAATTGACAAAGATTTATTGTACTTTGAAGCCAAGTTTGCGCGTCTCACACACATCAGCAATACAATTTAATGGAATCTTTTCAGCAGCATTTTTTGAAGAAAGCTTTTCTGTCCCAGCACATTTGTAGCAAGAAAGGTGTTGTAATGAAACGCGTGCCATTTTCAGCCTTAATAGCCACCCTGCTGCAGGACGGGAATGAAGCCGCTTTACCTCCCCAGCTGGGAAACACTACTTTCCAAACCACATTCATCAGAAAATTTTGCTGCATTTCCAGCTCAACAATGGGTTTATTTTCAGTCTGGCCATATAGTATTTTTGCTGGACTGTTTTGCTTAGAAGATCGGGAAGACTCCTCTGCCCGTTTCGATTTTTGGGTTTTACTGGATTTAATTATGATGGGTAGATATCAAACTTTTGCCGGTCATCATTTTCATCTTGCAGTATTATTGTAGCTACTGCTGTATGTTTACATATCTGATATTGCTCTTTTTGTCCAGTTTTGGGTTCTTAGCGCAGCAGCAGCTGACGGCAGGTGAAGGTCATATGGTGACGTGACCACACAAGATTCTGTGGCTCCTGCTGCAAATCTTCTCACATCTCCAGCCTTTTGTCTCTCTGGGTTTGATCACCTGAGAAGACGTGGGTGACGGTGACATTCCTATCACACGTTGCTGTGAAACACCTGCCACCTGAGCCACAGGAAGATAAGAAGGTGCTCGGCAGTGGCTTTGAAGTCCGAACTAAACTGAGTGTAAAATTTCCTTTAATTTGACACTGCAAGAGACAGAAAATGTCAGATATTCTCCTGCACAATATATGTACATAATTCTCATGCTGGCTGTGAAATGGGTTCCAGATGCCAGTTAACTCCAAGCAACTCCGAATTTCATAATATTCATTGGATCAGAAATTGGTTTAGAAACTGGCTGAACTCAAAGCAGCACCTGAAAGTAGCTGTGCTGAGCATTTTGTTGGAAGGTTTGATTTAGGATCTAAGCCCATCTGTTAATAATGTTAGTTTTTAGTTTTTATTCTTCCCATTTCACAAACTGGTCCTTGTGTGTTGGACACTCAGACTCAGATTCAGAATCCAATTTATTTGGCCAAGTATGCGGACACATACAGGGAGTTTGTCTTCGGTTCCCAGTGGCTCATAGTGTACAGCAGACAAACAACCACATACAGACCTATATAAACACACATACACACATACATACATAGAAAAAGTGCAAAGATGCATTTACAGTGCCAGGAAACAAGTGTAAATAATGAGGGGTGGAATAAATAAGATGGAGAAAATATTGTACCGACTAACAAACAAATCCACTGTTGATGGATGTAACAGCATGGGGAAAGAAACTGTTTTTGTATCTTGTTGTTTTGGGGCACAGGGATCTGTATCTCCTGCTGAATAGGAGAAGTTCAAAAATGCTGTGGCCCATGTCAGAGGGGTCTATCCACACTCCAAATAGGCATTAGTTTCTGTAAAATGTGTTTGAGATTAATGTTCTCTGGGATGTACTATGATTTAAAGGCCAGACTCTAGTAGAACAGGCTGTCAGTCAATTTGAGCCCTGCTGAATATACAGTTAGTGACAATAGCCAGGCAGAAAGTGGCATGCTGGGTACATTTTCATTACAGGGCACAGGCTTGCTCGTGTACAATCCTGAAAACAAATAGGTGCACTAAGGAAAACTCGTCCACGACAAATTAGGAAATGTGACTGAACAAGAGCCCCATACAGAATGTGGATTGCAATAATTCCTGAGATGATGCCCGGAGGCGCAGGCGCAGGTCCTCCGCAAGTGGGTGTGCTTGCAAACCCGCAGCTCCGAGGTCTGCTTGTATGTAAGCGCAGTATGTAAGTGCTGTAATGTGAGAAGCCTCTGCACTGCTATCCTGCTGGGCTTAACTGCTTCTGCAGGTCCTGTACACGAGTAAAACATAATTAAGTGGGTGTGTTGTGTCTAATCCCAACTAACTAGTTTAGTTCTTTGAATGCCTTCTTATAAAATGCTTTGGTATCCATTGTGTTAAAACGGTGAGCAAGAAACCTAAGAGAAAGAAATCCTGCTGGGGATCAGCTGTACTCATGAATTATTACCATGAATTAATTCATTCTCTTAAAGTCAAGCAGCCCAGTACATTTTTGCCCTATGTTTTCATATTTTCACTTTCTTGAGAGATTTTATGGGGTTTTATGCAGATTTTGTGGCATTTCCAACAGTGGGGTAGCATGATGGAGCAGCAAGAGGTTTGGATGTTGGTGTGAATCCCGCTTAGTGTTTGTGCAGTTTGTATGTTCTCTCTGTGTGGGTTTCCTCCCACAGTCCAAAGATGTGTGTTGCAGGTTAATTGTTCACTATAAATTGCCTTCGAGTTAGGGTTAACGCTAACCCTAAACCGCATATGTCTCACTCTGCAATGGGCTCCCATCATGACCAGGGTGCTTTCTCCCAGCCCAGTACCCTAGTTTTTCTGAGACTTTGGACGGCCGCATACCTGATCAAGATCAGCAGTTAGAGACATTTTTCCACAAGATTTTGAAATTTGATGTGTTCTGCATGATGTAATATCACAGCAAAACATACACAAGTCCAAATAATTTCAGCAAACGGTTAAAGAGTTGCTTTCTGAACCACATATAATTACAGATCGCTCTTGATTTACAACTTATGAGATGTTCATAAACCAGAACTCTGGTTAACATCTTTTTTTTTTTTTTTTTTGGAAAGGATGTTTGGTACATCATGACTTCAGCTGGCCAAGCTCCCACTGTGCAGCATAGGTGTGGTCTCAGCTTTTTAGGTGTCTATCAGCAATTGCTTTTTAATAAAACATTTACTGAATTTTCCAATCAGTTCCAGTTTCTTTGTGAAATGATCTGTTCAGACCCACTAGATTTCTTAGTGAAGAATGTGCAGCTTGTAAATCTGAACTTCTGACATTTCAATGAGAAGTTTGTCACAGCAAGGTCCTGTCTAGCTTATCAGGAGTTCTGAAGAAGAGAAGTCATCCATCTATCCATCACCTTAACCACTTTACCTTGGTCAGGGCTTTGGAGTTTGGGTGCCCAGTAAAGAAAGAATAGCAGGAAAAATAACACAAATTAAGAAAGAAGAACTGCATGCTTAGGGAGCAGCGAGATCACAGTACACATTAAAGCCACATTGCTGAGAAAAACACCTAAGGTTTGGCCAAATGGTGCAGAGTAAAAGTAATAAAGGCAGCAGTTTTTTTTTCCCTAGAAGGTTATTAAACATTTTTGTTGTGATCACATTAAACCAACAACAGATCACCAAGTGGATTTTTTATTAAATACTGTGAACTGTTTATAGGCTGACTGCTGTTTTGGTAATAAATAACAGTGTAAAAAAGGATTGAGATATAGAACAGCAAATCATACAAAACCACAGCCCAGCAAGGAGTAAATCAGCTTATTGCAGTCAGTTAGAGAAAATAGTAAATAAATGTTTAAGATGATGTCTGAAACATGGACACAATAATAAGGAGTGATGTGGCAAGGTATTTACAGAGAGGGAAAAGTAAATGGCAGAATTTGGTTTGAGGTTTGTAGTGCGCAGGTCTGTGTGAGACCCCACTGGCGGTGGTCTGCCGCATTGCATGGAACTGTCCTGTCACTCAGAGCCAAAGCAGGAAATGACAAGAGCACTGAAACGCAGTATTTGAAACAAGACCCTTGACCAAATGCCATTTCACAGCTACGAAGCACCATCATGGCTATGTTTCTCTTGTGGGTCATAACACAGATCAGCACAGCACGTAAGTCCACATTTCATGCACAACAAAACCTGCCTGTGCATTTGCTCCAGCTACCGTCCTGCATACACAATGAGCACGGAAATTGTGCCTCCAAGTTATACCACTGTTTTACACTCCTGCGGCTCCAACTTAAACTCTAAGTACCCGTTATGTAAATATTTGTAGGATAAATGTTGGCTGAATTTTGGCATTTTGGTTAAATAGCACAAGGTGCAGTTGTAGAAGCCTGTGAGGAAAATCAGGAGACACAGCACATACAAATAGGGTAAAAGATAACACACATAGGAGGCATATTTTAAGGAAACCTGTCATAGTCAATTTATACCCCCTTTTCCACTTAACAAAGAACTTGTTGCTGCAAGGTAGGAGTAAGTCATACATGTGCAAGTCACAAGTATGTCTCAAGTCGTTTCCCAAGTTAGTGTTTAGAATCATTGCACTGCAAACTCTAATACATACATACAGCATATTTAGAAAAGTAAGAACATTTAAAATTTGGCCGTCTATACAGAATATTTCAGTTAACTGAACCCCAGATCGCATTCACAACGGTGGTTTGTAGCCTAGGACCAACAGGCTGCACCGTGTTATGACTATAAAGACGTACAATGTGTTTTATAACTTATATACTGTACGTACTGTACCACCACCCGCTTTGCATCTGAGAGACTCGGGGTTCCCGCGTTCATGATCGGAGGAGCTCTAGGTTAACGTCGCAAGCTAACAATTGTGTGACAAAGGAGAACTGACGTTACTTTTCGTTATGGCACCTGAAATGGCGGATGAAGTTGGGTGTTGTTGTGGCAGCCTCACTGATTCTGGAGCCACAAACCCGCTCAATGACGTTGACCAGTGCGTGTTGCGTCACCCAATCGTGGGTCAGCAAACGATAAGGAGGAGGAAGACAAAAGTGTCTTTTTCACATAATGAAAGAAAAGAACTAACGTTAGGTTGTAAAAGAAAGAAAAATAAACATTTAATGAAAAAATGTGAAGTCTTTCCGGGGGATCGATCTAAAGTCAAAGTCGAGTCTTTTTCAATGATCACCAAGCGAGTCGCAAGTCTTCAAATTCACGACTCGAGTCGGACTCAAGTTTAGTCAAGACTCGAGTCTCCCATGTCTTCTTGATGCTGCACTGGGAAAACTGAGGATCTTTCTTATACAGCCTTGTGCTCCACTCCTGTAAACAGAAAACAGGCCCCTTAACAACAGGTAGCAAGCTAAATGCCTGCACAGAAAAATAAAAATCCTAATAAAGTAGTTGTCTTTCAGGCCTGCACAAGTGAAAGCTTCAGCATGACAAGCGAACCCAAAATCCGCAGACTGCCACAAAATGAGAGGCGGGGGCTCACTGGTCTGCTTTTACCAGCGGTTGCTTGTATGGTTGCGGCAAAACCGTGTCATCATTTCACCGTAAAATAAGGAATTTTCTCTTCATTATGAAACTTTAAGGAGTACAACTGCCTTTTTCCTAAGGTGACTTCACAGATTGTTTCAGGTCCCCTTTCAACAAAGAAAAAGAGATCAATAAACACTTTAATTCAACAATTCAAACTGCACAGTTTATTAATGGAATACAGTATGAAGTACATTTTTTTAAGCCAGAGCCTGACTGACAGCACATGACAGGCAGGATAAAAAGCTGCATTTTGAATCGAATGCCTCCCATTGCTGGCATGTTGCTCTTGAATTTTTGCATGCCTCAAATTCCATTAATATCTCCAGCACAGTTGCTGATGTTCTGGCAAACCATGAAGAGGGAGGTGTGAGGCCGGTTTGACATGTTGTGGCTCCAGCAGGTGAAACAGCCTGTGGCTCTTTCACGCAGCAGATTCTCCTCACTGAAGTAAACTTGTATGACCTTTATGATTATTATCAAGCATGTGGTGTAAAAGCTGAATCTGCTTGTTTTTGTTGTGTAGTCTCATAGAGCATCAGCGCAAAACCTGTTATTCGCCCTCCCTGAGGGGGAAGGATTATAACACAATGGCCAGAAAATCCTGGTGGAGTTGTTTTTAAATACCCATACAGGATGGAGATGGATGGTTCCGCATGGCAAATTATTAATACAGCAGCATATTTCTCATGAAAATAGCCAGATTCCCAGGAAATCACAGCCTGGAGAGATCACAAGGTGGCTATACACATACTCTCTCACACACACACACACACACACACACACACACACACACACACACACACACACACGCACCATTCAAACCTATGCAGTGCCATAACATACTGCTAGCTTCTACAGAACCATGAGTTAAAGTATTAGGCCTTAATATTTTTTATGTGACACAACAAATGCAGGAGGGTCATAACAAGAGACCTGATGATGACAGTAAAATTGCTTTGGTCTGTTTTCTTCTATTTAATTAATAGTTTTGACGTCTTAAGGTCCTACTGGGATTATTAATTGAGAGTTTTCCATGTCTTCTGCCTACTTGTGGCCACATATGACCCCTGACTTTGGCAACAGTTTGTTTTCTAACACAAAACAACAGCCTGGAGCACCAGTGAGACAGGAAGACAGGGAGGAGGGCCCAGACTCATTTATGAGCAGCTCTTCTTGGAGCAGGAAACCTGGGAGGAAAAGCAGGGAATTCTGGCCTCGACTGAAGCTCGCTGGTGTGCGAGGGGGTGCGACCTTGTGCATCATTTAGCTTTCCTCCCAAATTATACCTGGGTTAAGAGACAGCTTCCTGTGGACTTCCCAAAGTGTTGATATTTGTTGGGTGTTGGATGTAGGCCCTGTAGTGATCTGAAAAGGGTCCATTACAGGTTCACTTTGACCTGTGGCTGCTGTAACCACTGTGTTTGTGTTCAGAAATGTCACAGCGACCATCATTTCCTCCCTGTAGGAGAATCAGCACAACAGGATCTGTGCCATAGCAGTCATTTCCCTTCCAGAATGAAGCACTGCAGCCATTTCCTTCACCAGGATGAAGAGCAAATCAAACATCCACCACTGCACATGATTCTTCTACCATCGCTGGCACGACTTGAAGGCCCAGTTGAGTATCTTCTGCTGCCCGTGACCATATGCAAAGGCTGCAGCTGGCAGGGGGCCACAGCACGTCGCTGATAAGATCCTCGGCTTCAGGAAAGTCCTTGATTTCTTGGCTTTGGAGGTAGACTGCTGAGGAACGACTGAGTTGGACATCGCCTTTCCTCAACGGTCCTGTTCTCCCATTACGTTCCTGTTCATTATTTCCGCCACTGCTGCTCTGTTACCTATCCTTGCTGCTTCTTTCTTTAACTTTTGCTGCTAAATCTGAATCATGCATTGTAATGTTTTTACTTTTGTTGCCTTTTCACAACGAAACAACCTGCTCTTTATCCGTTGTCCAGTCAGCTCCTTCTTCTTATTTCTGCGCAGCCATTGTGTTCCTCAGCTGAACGCCTGTACCTGCTGCCTGTAACCTGGGCACTGATTTCTGTTCAGAATGTTTCACCATCTATGGTAGCAGAATCTCCAGCCCTAAAGATCAGCTTAACACTGTTAGACATCTAGCATTATGATGGAAACCTGCAGGCACAGCTGGTGTCAGGCCTGTCCATCTGCAGAACAACATAGCACAATAAAGTGGACCATTTTCCCGCAAGTTTAAGTCTCTAGCAGCATCTGTTCTTGAATACTAATAACTTTATTATGCTCAGCTTCAAATAAGAGGCTGTGGGAAAAACCAGACACTGAGCATGGTTTTGAGAAGCATTTCATTTTTGGGCTTATGTGCCGCTTCTACTCTATGTATTGTAATCGTACTATGTATTTCTTATAGATCATAGTCCAAACACACTGTGCTGTACAAACTGGCACCATTTGAACCCACTGCCACGGTAAGCTCAGTCCGGATTAAGTAACTTGGGGTCATTCTGACCACTGACATTAAACACAGTCTTTGTCTTCACCTCCAATGCGTTGCGAAAGACAGATTGACAAGGGTGCACAGTTAACCATTACACAGGGTCTTTGTGCGTGAAAGTGAAACCCGGACGCAAAAGGTGCGAGCACAGCATGTGGAAATGGAAAGAACATCAGGGCAAAAAGCTGAAAACATTAAAAAGCATTCATGGCTTTACGGAGGGAAGTAAGGAGAGCAACACTGGCATAAAGTCGAATAACTTGTATGTGTATGACTGTAGGATTAAAAAAAGTTAGAGGAACCTCCTGGAAAACCTTGGAAAGATAAACTTACTGGCATCTTCCCAAGACAGTGTTCCAGCTTCCGAGGAACACCATGTTTTGTATCACTCTTTGAATAGTCATGTAAAATTGTTATTATTAATGATTAATTTTTGACAAATGATAGGCAGTGCAAAGACTGCTCTGAGGACCTTGTACAACATTTACACTTGCATCTGCATTTATTTAATAGAACACTTTGTAAGCTGCCATGAGACCTACAGCAAAATAAATACTCAAACATTTGCATTCCATGGCCTCCAGCCATTAGGGTATTGTTCTAATAAATCAATAACCGGACAGTTCTATTAGGACTTCCTTTTCACAAATCTGCTGAGGTCTTTGTTTTTGCAGAGTGGAACTACACTTTGAGAGCTGAACACTGTCAACTCAGTAATGGAGACCTGGTAAAAAAAAAAAGAGGAAAAAAAACTCTGTGTGTGTGTGTGTGTGTGTGTGTGTGTGTGTGTGTGTGTGTCTGTGTCTGTGTGTGTGTGTGTGTGTGAGATTACCTGAAAAAACTTTAGTTAGGGTGAGAAGTACCTATGTTGTGAATTTCATGTCTGTAGCATTAAAAACAAAACTGTGCATCAAGAACAAACGGACAAAGACTGAGAGTCATGGGAGTAGAGGTGTCACTCATAGTGGTTTCCACACCACTGTATTTGACAATATGAAGAAATAATGAAAATGTCATTGGTAAAACCCAACTGTCATCTTTGAGGTCAGGAGGTTTTCACTCCTTCCTCAGCACAGCTCAATCTGACAGCCTTGACCGTCTTGTTTTCCCCTAAATCTCATGCAGGTCACTAAGCCTGGTTAAGAAGATCACAGCTGACAACGGAGCAACAGTGACTCAGCTCCTCTGTTCCTGCCCATGTGGGCTGGTAAATAAACATCTCCTGTTCAGACATCCCAGAGCAACCATGCAATTGGTGTCCTACGAAACCCGGTATACACATCTAACGGTCAGTTATTTAGCAAAATAACTGAAAAATCCTCAGCAAACACTAGTTATTCTGACCTTTACTTCACAAGGCAAGTTGGGAAACCACCACATAGCCGGTTGCCTCGCTGTGGTGGAAAGTAGATGCATTTTGGTTTAAAAAATTATATAAATGCGTACACATTCATGGCAAATAAACAGATATTCATGCACCAGCAAATATTTCCTGTGATGGTGCAGCTGTTCATGAGAATCAAACCTGGTAACAGAAACCTGTGAGGCCACAGGTGATGTTAACCTGGTTGCAGGAGGTCCCGGCTGCTGGAAACCAAAATGCAGTAACTGTGCATGCAACGTGGTACAGTGGACTCTCAGTCGCTGTAATACAGACACTGGACCAGAGCTGAGGAAATGAGGAACATTGGTGTAGATTCGTGGAAATCAAATAATCGCAGCGCGACTGGGAAGTCAAATGTGCCTCTAAGCTTCCCTCTTTTGACCAGAGAAGTCGTCGTGCCACCAAATGTCAGCAGAAGTGAATGGAAAGCAACTTCCTCAGCTGCACGCCGGCTGACCGTTGTGAACTCTGAACGCTCAGCTGCCTGAGTGATTTATGCTCGTGTTCCATCACCAAGGAGCTCTACAAATCTTCCTCTTTGCCTTTGTTTGTTTATACGCTCCATGCAAGGGGAGAGGAGAGATCGGCCGCGCTCATGTCAGAAGGCGTTTCAGTCCACGGAGAGCAGAGCCCATGACTCACGGCTCAGGGTTCCCAGATTTAGTGGCGTCACTTTTGAGGACACCGATTTGGTGAGGCAGCGTGCTCAGCGTATCACCGCATTCCTCTGCTGTGCTCCTGCGAACCTGGAAGGGTTTCACCTGCGTAAATTATTTTTTAATGGTGGAGAAAAGCAGAAATGTGAACGTGCCTGTTCTTCAGCGGCCCCATAAAGGCAATGAACAGAAGACAAAACAATTTTTGAAATTTCATTTTTCCATGAAATGGTTCAAGCTTACAAAACCCAACTACTCAACCTCACTGCTAGCAGCACTGCCATGTTGCAGCACCAGAAGCATTTGGCTGTGGGTTTGAATCCTACTCGTGTGTGGAGTTTGCATGCTCACCCCATGCCTGGTCCCTGCGTTTTCAGACTAGTCTGTGGACGCTTGCAATCCTTAGCAGGAAAAAGCGGTTAATGATGGAAAGGAACTTAGTTACTCAAGACAGCATTACCAAGTGTTTATTCACCTCAAACTAAAGGAAAACAAGGACAAAGCGATATTTTATCCAACTTATCATGGTATATTAATATGTCACACATCAAGGTCTTTTATGAGAAATGAGACATTTGCTGTACATTTTGTTTCTTTAATTATTAAAATTATCAGTTGGGTTTGTTTAACTGTCCAGTGCAAGTAGAACCTGACCAAGAAGGTCTCAGTGTAAAGCCATCTCAGGTGAACCTTCCAGAATCTTGAATCATATCAAGAAGAAAGAACGAAGGAGAGCTGCATCGTAGATAGAGTTAGTTGGCGGAACGCGGAGATGCAGAAAAGCTTTTTTGTGAACTGATCAGTGGTGCTGCAAGCATTGGTTTACACCAAGTGCTTGAATTACCACATTTTGAAAGGTGTCAGAACTGGAAACTTGGGGTCTGCATTGAGGTTGATGATGGTCATGGATGCCAGCGTGACACCGAAACCCAGGACGTTCCAAAGAGGCGCGGTGGTGGCTGCGGATTCCAGCTTCCTTCTGCTGACCCCGACGCTCTTTAGTGCTCTTTCACTCAGCCTAAGCAGGACTCATCGGGCTGAATTTTGCCAGAATGGTGACCCCACGGAGAGGTGTGTTCTCTGCCTGCGGTCATTACAATTCATACAATTCATGGCTGTGCTGTACTGAGCCAAGGATCATGGATGGAGCCCAGTAAATCATCATTCATCTTCACCATTTTAACGGTCAATAAATCTCCCAAATTAAATGTATGTGTTGCTAAGCTTAATGCATGAAGACCACAACCTGATTCAAATTTACTTTTTAAACTTTGCACTTAGTAAGCCGTGCTTTGTTTTTATGGGCTTGGAAACTGTGCTACACTAAATCTTTTATATTTACGGATGAACTGTACGCAGCATCCGCCTTCTCCACTTATTCATGATGAAGTGTTAAAAAGTCCATCTCCATGCCCAGCGACTTCACATGCAGCCCCAGCTGAATGTTTGAGCCCGTTTGCTCAGCCGGTTCTGACCCAGTATTTCCGCAAGGCACCGCATCTTCCCAGCTCCTGTGCAGCAGTTCCCAGAGATATGGGTGGCTTGTGCTGGTCTGCTTTCACTCCTCCACCCAAAAACAACACAGTGGAGAAGTTTGCTTCAGTTTTCCTCCCCTGTCTGTCAGAGAAGTTCTACCACAACAGTACTTTGCAGTAGGGGGCTGCTACTCACTGGTACACAGTAGCGGCAGAAGTGGGTCCTGTCCTTGTGCACCGGCAGTTACCAGAGCCCCCCAGTGCTCTGTTCTGTCCCTTGTTGTTCAGATTTGCTGCCTGTGCTCCTCTCCCAGCAAAACATTGGAGCTGCACTACATGGACATTATTGGCACTTAGTTATTGAGAATTCATACCATGCATTGTACTGTAATAAAGAGTAAATATTGTGATAAACATTTAAAATAATTGGAAAGTATGTGGCAGCTGAAATTTCAAATGCATTTTCAGGAAAAAAATTACCAAGAGGTTCCTGTACATTTACTTAAGCAACTATCTATGCATACAAGGTGTGCAGATAAGTGCTTGCTGCCCAGTAGCTGGTTGGGAGTGTTTGCTCTATGTTTACTGAAAGTGTTTCAGGTGGCACGTGTTGTTGGGCATTCCGCATCCGCCATCCGAGGACGTGAGATGTGCAGAAAAAGGCGGTGAAAACAGGAAAAACTGGCCTTGCCAAGATCCCATGAGTCAAACAGGCTGCGCAGCTTTTCCTTTCATCCCACTGAGAGTCGAGCTGCTTGTTGAGACTTGTTGTGCTGCTGTGACACACGGCTTCCTTCATACTGGTTCTAAGGCAACCTTAGACATGCAGCTAAGTGCTAAGTGCAAATCCCGCTGCAGTCCTTACCAGGCTTTTACTCCACACACACCCTCATGGGCCCAGGGGGGCATCACTACACAGCTAGTGCATGTGACTGAGGACCAAGCCTGAGGAACCCACGTCTGTGTGTTTTTGTCCACCATGTATGAAGAACCGTTGTCCATGTTTTGAAATTTCTAAATGTTTTTGGATTAAAAGTAATGTCACACCAAGTAACACAATACATTCTTATTTAGTGCTTTGTCCTTAAGTTGGACTCGGAAGTTAGAAGTAAAACAAATGACAAACCACAGCTTTTAAAACACATTTGTGAGAGACATTGAGCATGTAGGACTAAGACGAAAACAAACAGTTAAATAAATGGATAATTCACTGTGCTCCTTCTCTATTGCTTCCCTCTCCCTTCTTGTGTCTAAAATATTCAATATAATAAGTTTATAATTTATTTTCTTATTTAATGCTGTCTCGTTCCCATTTGTATGTACACTGCTGCACATTGGTGCAATTCCTCAGCAACTAATGCAGATTCCATTCATTCACTTATTCATTCATTCGTTCATACAAGTACATGAACAGAAATTTGGCCAGAGTTGCCACCAAGATGCTTCACGATTTACAATAACAAAAACCGTAATTCATCTGAGGGAAAACTATGAGCTGGCTAAAAAGCATGAGAAAGGCCAGCACATGAGGAGCTGTGGAGAAACCTGGATACCTGGGAGCTGCAGGTGCAGGTGGAACACAAACATGAGTCAGATGTCAAATGTGGAGATCAACCTGTCAAAAAAGGTTGGTTGTTGCTCACCACCATGAGCTTCAGGTCTCTCATGAAACATGACCTTTAGAATTTAGGCAGTTCCGACCTCTAATGCTGGTGGGCAAAGCTCCGTGGAGCCACCTGATGGGGTCTGGAAACTGTGGACTTCTGAAAGATAAAATATGTATTTTAAAAGTGAAAAATAAGTGAGAATAAATAACAAAGAATAATAATTTTAGTACACTGAAGCGCCATTTTGTTTTGATACAGATGAGAGATCAGCAACAGTTTTGTTAAAAAAATCATTATTAGGAAAGGAAGCATCTGGACAGAATAGGTATTGAAAATACGGCATTTATTCTTGCACATGTTGACACATTGATTATTGGACAAAGACACTGATATGGTATGAAGCACAAAAACAAAGCTGTTCAGGACAATTGAGCAGCTCAAGGACTCCTTTTTCAAGAGGAAAACAAGAAAAGCAGCAAAAACAGCACAATTTGTGTCCAAAGCAAATATTTGGATTAGATTTTAACTCCTGGCTATTAAAAGCTTGATTTTTCATCCAGAATTAGACAGGCAGGAAACATGCTATGAAATCTGCCAACATTTCAAGAACAAACTGTACCAATACGTATTTGTCATTTTAATTGAAATGTTAGCTGCCTGCAGTTTTCTGCTAAAACTAAACGTGAAAACATAAAGCTGTTCATAAAATCATGGCGTGTTTTAACACATATTTACAGTACATTTCTAATTCTGCAAATCTATTAGTACATTTTTTATGTCTTTGGTTTTTGCGTACCATTTATATTTATTCATTTGGATTATTTCATTGTAAGTGACATCAACCCAATGGAAGCTAAGTATTTATAACTCGCATTCTAATTTCTGCTTTTAATTTCTCTTTGCTTCATGTCAGAGAAACAATAAGAATATAAATGTAGCACAGAAATCAAGTAAAACGAACAGTTAAACTGTCAGACATTGACGTTAAACATTTCCCACAGATTTAGCAGCTCTGTTGTCACGAAGCGGCTGTGCTCCAGCTTTCAGACAGCGCCCTTCCGAGCGTGACGCTGCCACTGCTGCAGGTGTGAAGAAACGCAACAAAAGGACATGAAACGAAAGCAAGGCTTTTATGCATTTCTGTTCCCTCACCTGCACCTCCACCTGCTCCTTGCACTGTGCAATAAAACCTCCCCTGCCGGGGGCCACCTGCTGCCGCACCGGGGTCTTGACACACCTGTGCTCCTGGTTCTCCTCCTCCAAACCATTCTCTGCTGCCCATTTTGGGCTTTACCTTCAATATAACAAAGAATGTGAGCGCTGGGGACAGGCATTCAACATCAGTATCCAAAGTTCTGCCTGTACTGCATACAAATTTCAAATTGCACAAGTGAATAAAATACAGAAACCAAGAGGGGCCAAAGAGTTCTGATTTGCAGACATTTCCAGAAGTAATCTGTGGTGAAACTGAAAAATTATCACAATGAAGACATTTACAAAAAAGCCATTTTCAAACACACAGAAGCAAATGAGTGTATTCTGCTACCCAGGAACAATACACACACACACACACACACACACACACACATACACACAACTTGATCATTATCAATAACCCCTTGCCCAGTGCAGTCATACAGGTGTGGAGCCTCTCCTGGGTGTGAAGCAGGTACACAATGAAAAAGAAATCACAAAAATACAAATACATGCACAAAGGAGAATTTTGAGTGACTAATTCACCTGAAACGCATGTCTTCGGACTGTGGGCGGAAACAGGAGCACCTGGAGGAATTCCACACAGGTTGAATCTGAAGCTCCACGAAGACCATGCTGCCCCTACACTCCCCAATAATCTTCATTTCTTATTTTTGCATACTGTATATATTTATTCTAAAAATATTCAAAGCAAGGATTCAGGTACTAAAATGATCAGCAGCCTCTGAAGATGGCAAAGCAGACCTTGAAGCATTAAATGACTTTTGGCAGCAGCCTAAGCAGTGAAGATAAAACGCATGAGCAAAAAGATTCCTAAATGACCAAAAGACAAAGACAAAGTTTTGCCACATCAGTGTTCAGGCATTCAGCAATTTAAGAAGCTATTTCACCGATGTATTGAAAAGTAAAAATCAGTTATATGTTTTTGTTAATATACTGCTGTATACTGTCATCTGGTACAACTGAACAGTGACTAAAAAACTGTTTAACTGCATTTTAACTCTCAATAACAAATAAAGCATTAAAGGTCTGCCTGTGTGTGCTGGAAAACCGGAAAATATACTGTACGTGTTTTGCTGAGAATGAATCCAGCCGTTGTGTTCGAATGAACATAAACACGGCTCCCAAGGCAGAAGGAATGTGGCCCAACTCATTCATTAGGGATAAGAAATTTGCCCAAACTATGAAACTGGCATCTGGCCTAAGCAGTGGAGATAATTCTGTCTGGAATAAGAATGGGAAATACAAACACAGCAGTTATACTTCCTGCTCACATCAAAGACCCACAAGGTCTCCTTGAAAAGCTTCTAAACCAGGAGGTGGTATGCTTTAATGCCTTTTAATTCTCATGCCGGAGCTGTGAAAGACACTCAAAGGCAAATGTGAGGGCAGGAAAAGTGTCCGCACTGCAAAAGGTGCCAAAACCAACTGGCAGCAGCACTGGGGTGAGGGCATCTGACCAGGGTTCTCCTCAACAGAGCTGAACTGTGTGTGAAGAGACGTGTTTATCGGGTTGTTTTCTTCAGGCACAGTTCAGCCAAACTATGAACAAAAAAATAAAAAATCATTACAGCTGACCCGTTGTGGCCCCTCAGGTATTAACAGCACGCCTCTGCACAGGTCTGCAGGAGACCCCCTGCAACCCCGAGAGACCTGAGCTCAGTCAGCCAAAGTGGATCACTGTCACTCACACAACTTCACAGCTCCTTAATCCAGGCTGGGTCTCACATTCATGCAACATTTGGTCGGTGATTGAGGCCATCTTGCTCTTTATTCCAGGGATGTAATAGAGAGACCCAGACTGTAGCTTATTATCAATAGCCAGCCAAGTGATTGGGTTC
Organism: Heterotis niloticus; assembly: GCA_018136845.1. Taxonomy (NCBI): domain Eukaryota; kingdom Metazoa; phylum Chordata; class Actinopteri; order Osteoglossiformes; family Osteoglossidae; genus Heterotis; species Heterotis niloticus. Next base: position 15,318,194 of record CM030903.1, on the reverse strand, counting down.
TCCATCCTTCAAGAAGGTGCTAATGGAAGTGAGTCTGCCTGGCTGTGGTGGCCTTCGGGCTTTGGTGCGAGCAGCACAGCTGTAGAGATCAGCCAAGCTGAAGCCTTCAGAGAAGCACATGGTCACTATCATCCCAGGGCATGGCTCCACATCAAAGTTCCACCATCGGAGTAGAGGAGTCATGTTTAAGTCTCAGACGCTGCTTCACTCAAAGCTCTTTAACCTTCAGCCTTCTAGAAGCGTTTGTAGTTTGAAAGAGTCCAGGTGAAGGGCAGATGAATGCTGGGAAAGCGGAACTCCATTTTGTTCTGACTGAAATGCAAATGAGAGATGGTCATATTCACAAACTTCTTCTTTTTTCAACTGTTCCAGAAATCAGAAAGGATTTATAGAGGCCTGGAATGATTTTTATAACCGATTTCAACGGATTTTGCCAGTGAAAACCGACATCCGGGTCATAATCGCTGTGTTTCTGTGCATCTACCGAAGTGTGCAAAGTGGTTAAGAGCGGCAGTGATGAGACGCAGCGGCTCCAGTGCACGTTTCCCTCAGAAGGACAACCTTGAGCCCGAGCACAGGATGACCTGAAATATTTTTCATGTGAAGTTTGTGCTGCTTTTAATAATGTGGACGTCTGTCTGCTGGAACCACTGCATTCTGTTCTGAGTGCTTTAATTTAAACCACAAAATGTCCTGTGCTCTTCATAGAAGCTAAGCAACAATGTTTGAACTCTCTGAGGCCTTTGGTGCAGCTCACCATGCCCATGTGCAACTGAATTGTTTGCAATATTGAAAATGTGCTTCATCTGTTATCAATGGCTGGAAAATTGATGATGAAGAGCAATTGCTGCACGGTTAACGCAGCGTGAATCCGGTAGATGGACACCACGCTGGAGAAGAAGAGGCTCATTTTGGAACATGGTTGGAGAGCAGGAAGCTTGGGGGTGCAAGAAGGGAGGGGACACATGGACTAGGAATGGTGGGTAAAAGGAGCCAGATAGCTTAGTGCCTTTAGAAAGATGGGGCCAGGTAGATGAATTGAGTTATGAGTGGCTTGCAATGAAGTAACTTCATGAGAAACTGAAATCCTGTTTCTTTCACAGTTCCAGACTTTACTGATTGATCCGAATTGACCGAACGTCTCCAGACCCTTCCATCGTCTGTGTTTGCCATTAGCGCTGACGGCATGACCGAGTCCATCCACCTTGTTGTTCCATTCAGCCTCATATTTGGCTCTCCGATGAGAGCTACGGTCCAATGTGATCCCGTTTCCATGGCTGTTCTTGGTGTCCTTAAAAGTCTCCCCAGCAGCAAAGTTCAAAGGAGTTGGTCTCTGCATCCTCATTTAAAGTCAAAATTTCACATTCATACAGCAAAAACACATTTTAGGAGCTTCTCATCCAGCTTATTCTAATCTTTTCACCAGAATTATTTTTTCATACTCTTTCTTCCAGTTTCAAGTTCACATTTCTTTTTTTGTCTCAGCTTTTTTCATAATGCTGCAAGTGTACAAGTTTTAAAAAAGATGTAGAAAAAGTACACAGCCCTCTTACTCCTTTGCCAAATGGAAACCATCCAGTTTCTCCATAATCTGTTCTAACTGTGGCCTCCCATCCAGCATGCAAGTTCTCCAGTGGGATAATCCAATTTTCTCGTACCTCCATTTTTCGGCGCGCTGGAAGCTTTGTTCCCTTAATGCTGCGTGCTTGTTAGACAGAAGCACTGCTGCCATTTTAATTATCCAGAGTTTCTTCCCAGATGTCAGCTCCAATTCACTCTGCATTAAGCAAAGGATGGCGGGACCTCGTGGACATAGAAGTGAAAGAAAATGATTCTATCTGCCTTCCAAGCACTGACAAAGTACTCTGTCATATGTCAGGGTGTGAACCTTCTGGAATGAGACAGGCTCCATCTTCATTAATCCTTCACGAAATGGCAGTGAATGCAGAACACCGAGCCAAACACCCTTACACACTTCGACAGGCAGCATCTGCAAAGGCGTCCAGAAAGCCCTGTAGACCCTCAATGGAAATGAGTTCTGATAGCTGCTGCTACAAGATCATTAAATGGGTGCTGCTGTGCGTGAGCTCAAGAGGACGAGCGAGACAACAAGCGGACGTGTTTGCTGACAGAAGTCTGCAGAATATAATTCTCACTGGGCTGGGAAATAGGCTGGGCTGCAGAAGAAGCGCATCCTCCACAGCGGTGCGGAGAGATGATGGCATCGTTTTTTACTGAAGACACACGGGGCCTTTTGTATGCCGCCTGTCTTTTTGAGGAGATGAATCTTCTATCAGGTGAGACAGTCTGAGTCTTGCCAACATTTAGGCTTCCATAAAAGCTTACAATATTAAAATATTATTAAGGTGTAAAAATGTCATGTTTAAATTCATACAGATTAATAACCCTAACCCTTAAAATCAACATAAAGGCTCCCTAACCCAACGCTATTTCAAATTGCTGCAGGGGTGTAACCTAAATATTTTTAAGAAATGGGATTATTTATGCAATAGTATCAGGGAAATATTTTGGGAAAAGTCTGTTAGTTTGTCTTTTTGAGTTATTATTTGCATTTTTGATTTTTTTTATTATTTGTAAGCTATGGACAGCAAGCGTTTCTGTTTAGCTACTAATTTTCAAAAGCTCTTATTGTAGCGTTTGGATAGCAAGGGACTGCTGCACTTGTGGCTGTCCAGTTAAAACCGAACCTCTGATACACTGCATGCACTGCCGTGCTATTAAAGAACTTCTCCCCAATCCTGTGGGAATGCGTCGGCTTTACCGTAGATTTGAACTCGGAAGTGGCTGGACTTTTTATCTCTGCCCCGGAACGTAACACTAACTGCTGGTTGGAGACAATCTGAGCCACACACGGCAGCCCTTTGCTCCGACCCTCCAGCACAGTGCGCTGCCTGTGGTTTAAAGCCAATTCTCTCTGACTGCAGACCTGGGAAGCACTAATGGGGGAGTCAGTTTGAGGTTCGCAGCTTAATCTTAACCCACACAGGTGATGCAATGGCTGGAAATGTGGGAAGCTGACGCTCAGCAATGTCATGCCGTACCTCCCCCTCACTAACCTCAGCGTGCGGAGGAGCTCCTCACTAAGAGGACCCCTGCCAGCAAAGCTTTCACTCTGGGGTTGCAGGATCTCCTCACCAAACCACTGACCTTCCCTTCGGCCCCCATCTGTAGGGGTTCTCACGCTCAACTCTTTCCTCAGCTCCATACGGTAAAAAGCTTCATGAAAAAGGGTCAAGAAACAACTGGCCCATAATTACAAGCCTCCCCATAAATATTCCTGATGGTCTGCAGGGAGCTGCCACGACGGCCATGTGAAGACACAAATCGCCCTAAGGTTCACGCATATAAACAATATAATAAAACTGAAAAGTTCTCATTGCGCTACTGGTACTGTACGGCGACTTTGGCCAAGGAGGCGAGGCGCTTTATAGAACAGAGCATCAGGCATCTAGAATGAGGCATTCTGGAAGATTCTGCTTTGTGCGCTGCCTCCAGAAGTGACTGAATTTATGCAGAAAACACTTTACATTCGGACTGTTCAAAGAGCCTAATGCATCCATGCAAGACTAGATAACATTTTCTACTGCTGTAAGCTGTAACCCAGCAATAATAATAATGATAGTAAAAGTGAGCGAATGTAAGCTGGCTGAGCGCAGAATCCAAAGGGGTCATTGTTTCCCACAGCTTTGACTCCGTCAGCAAGAGGCTCATTCACAAGCGCTTAAAAGGGCCGATTTAGTCTGAGGCCATTTGCCATTTGGGCTGCACTTTCCCTTACGCTAACATTTCTGACATATCAAGGCTACCCTAAAGTGGGCAAAGCTCAGGAGGAGAAAATTACCTGAGTTTTGGCTGAGCTGAGATCAAATGTAATATACACGTGCGCTGTATATTTAGCAAAATATAATACAAATGAAACACACAGATTATTGTTGTTGATTCACACTACAGTCCCATCCAGCGTGTAGTTTCATAGCTCTGTGATTCTGGGATTCTGGGCCTCAGAGACCATGACCGTGATAAAGCGGTTAAGGGTAATGGATGGATGGATGATTCACAGAGTAAATGCAAATAAAGTTTGACGCACATGCACTGTTGTAGTATGGAGGCCTTGTGAGCTGCCTCTGTTGTCGAAACACAAAAAATTCTATTAAAAATAAAGAACATTTGTATATTTATAGCAAACCCAGAATTATATACTGTATATATATATACTGTGTGTATATATATATATATATATATATACTGTGTGTGTATATATACTGTGTGTGTGTGTGTGTGTGTGTGTGTGTGTGTGTGTATATATATATATATATATATATATATATGTGTACCATTTTATTGCATGTTAAATAAAATGTATATGTCTGAAATCAGGGTATGCTGATAAAAACAGAGCAAAAACATGTTTTCCCTGAACAGGGGAGATCAGAAAATAAGATAAAGCCTGAGTGTGCGGTATCAGCTATAGCAGGAATGTGATGTGTACAGAACAAATCCAAATCTATCAGCTGCAGCTCTGTTTCTGCTGACTCAGATGTCCAAAACAGAGAGGCCAGTGTTCCGTTTCGGAGCAAAATTGTTGGGAGAGAAATATGAGCCCAAACCCTGGCCACTCCTGACCCACTCGCATACAAGCCATTTACAACCCCACCAGCCTTCGTTCCTCCCCCTTCTTCTTGCACACAAAGATGTTCCAAGCAGAGGTCGAGCCTCATTCGACTGCAGGCGTGAGGCCTCCTGCCAACCCTGGACAAAAATAGCAGACGAACCAAGCACATGTTTGTCATCCAGCACTTCTAGCTGCTGAAAATAGCTGTGCTTGGCTAAATGATGCACATTCACAAACCTTTACAGCTAACAGTAATAAAAAGCAGATCCGCTTCACGCGGATGCTGATTTTAGGGGGCATCATCTCACCTGGAAATAAAGGCTTAAGCAGCTGAAGGTTTTAGTGGCACCCAGGTGCAAACTTGACAACAAAGTGTGCAGCAGAGAATCTAGGGAGACCAATAAGCCACTTAATTTATCGTAGTTGTTTGTTTATGTATAGATGACCGCAAAAATGCTGCATTGTACCTTCAATCTCACAGACCTGTGGCAGGGGACCTGAGTGGGGGGAAAGGTACCACCCACAGGCAAAAACAGGCTGAGAGAGGAATTTATTGCACTGCATATATAAATATTTTTTTCACACAGGTAACTGAGAAAGGTGGCGCTTCCAACAAACACGTTAACTGTGTGCTTGGAGCGCAGGCTGCTGTGTCACTGATAAAAGCTGTGATTCCTGTTTCCGAAGCCTTACCAGTTACAGTGTTTTTGGATTTCCCTCCTGCATCCTCTGGGCAAATTTGTCATGTCGCCCCGGTGTGATGGTCAGCGGCATCGCTGTACGGGCCTCATGGGATTTCGTCTGCTGCCACAAGTCATAGTGTCTCATTTGGGCCTCTGTCAGCCCAGGCTCAAAGGCAGGGTGGCATCAGTTTGCTGCAGATCCATGAATCAGACAATAACATTTCACTAAATATTGATGGAAGTAGCCTCGTATAAAAAACAGAACCAGTTTGCAGACTGAGTGCAGGATGGGTGTGATCCCCCAGCAAGATTATCACGAACATCTGGATATGAAAATTTGGGTCTGTCGGACTCAGCCAAGCTATGGTACGATTTTTTGCCTATATTACAGAGCAAGAAGTACTAAAATAAGCTTCACCCACCAGTATAACACTTTTATTTAACTTTCGCAACTGTATGTGTGAATAGTTTCCTGCTTCTGAGGGAATAATTAAAAATGTGTTGACTGCAAAGGAGGGACAGACATGTTGATATAACCATAACCTCCACAATAGTCATGCAGCGGAGAGAGAAATGATGACAGAAACTTTTAAGCTAAAGTTGTGCTTGTTGTCTTACTGACACACAGAATGACAGAATGATAAATGTTTTGAATGAATGAAATAAATCCCACAGTTTAATGCATCAAGTGTGTGCATGTAAACCAACAGTAACCACATCATCAAGCAAGCTGACAGCACCGCAGCGAAGAGTCGGTCTGCAGAGGGGAAGTGGCTCGCCAAGTAGCCTGGTGAAGGACGACAATGAATCTCAGTGTCAAGAAGATCGTGGTGATGGCTGCTGGCTTCAGAAGGACTCTTCAGAAAGGGTGAAAGACACAACAGCATCTCCACTTCCTGAGGAGATTAAAAAGAGTTGAACTTCCACCCCGATCCTCACCAGCTTCTACAGATAGGCCATAGACAGCACTCTGACCTGCTGCATCAGTCCGGTGTGGGCACTAAACTGCCTCTGACTGTGTGTCTCTACAGGGGGTAGTGAAGACTGCCAAGTCTATCAGCAAAACCTCAGTGCCCACCATCCAGACCAGCTGCAACAAACAGTGTGTCAGGAGACCCCACACTATCAGCACAGTGCTGCCCTGGTCTAAAAACAGAATTGGTCCAAGATCTAAATACCCTTGCAGTAAACTGTGATTCTTATTATAATATAATATAATATAATATATACTGGCAGGTAATCTAACAGGAAGCAGCATAAGATACAGGTAAATGTAATATTTAAAGAGCAGCACAGTGATGCTATTGCTGAGAGAGAAGATTAACTAGAAATATCAGTTTTGTGCCTTATTGTCGCTGGCTGTTGAGCCCAGTGACCTACTGACCTTAAGTTATTGTAACAAGGACAAAACTAGTGGGAACCATGGAGAAGATGGCACCAAGTGATTCTACTGAGTGGGAGAAACTGAGAGGAGAGGTCATGTGCATCTGTGATTATAGACTGGGGCTTGAGGTTGATGTGGCTTGGCGGCCGATCGCCTTACATGAACTGGACGGCCTTAAAGAGCTTTTATTGGCTTTCCTGGTGCCAGACAGAGCAGATTAGGGGGACTGCAGTGTGTGTGTGTGTATGTGTTTGTGTCTGCTGAAATGTACACTATAGCACATGTATGCACAGAAATATTGTAAATTTAAGGTTTAGCTATTATATACAGGTGCAAAAAAGAAAAAAAAATCAGCTGAAATGGTGGGTAAATATTTTGAAAAAATATTTAATCATTAAACAATAAAATGTTCCTTCCTAATTTATTTTGTCAACATATATTAATAGTGCATCTGTCTCCCAAAAAGAATTCATGCTGTCACATACACTGTGGCTCCAGGTGACAATTTCACAGACAGCTTTGTGTCAAATTGGAGTAATTTTTATAGCAGCAGTTTTGCTGCCACTGACAGACTTCCTGCCAGAGTGGACGTTTTTAATGGATGCAAATTTATGCAGCAATAGAGCTGGTTCACACTTGCGTGTCCAGTGTCATCCAACACATCCTTTCGCCCAGTATTAAAGTGTTTGTCAGAGAACAAAGCATTCACTTTGTCTGGAAAATAAACAACTCATTACAAAACTGCTCAGCTTTGCATTTTTTTTGTTGCATTTGATAGACGGCAAAAAAAGGTTACAAAAATCGATTTCTTTTCCCACTGCCCTTGGGATGCGCAGATATGGGGTTTGAACCCAGCTAAGTCTGTCTGGGTTTTCTCCACATGCTCTGGTTCCCTCTCCCAGTCCAAAGACTTTGCAGGTTAACTGGTGGCTCTAAATTACCCACAGTGTGTGAGCGTGTGTGTGTGTGTGTGGTGTGTGTATATGCGTCCACCCAGGGGTGGTTTCATAGCCTCGCACCCGGAACTGGGCGATGGGCTCTGGATTCCCCTGACCAGAATAAAGCGGTTAATGACAGTGGTGGATGTAAGTCACAGATATGTAAGTCTCAAGTCAGTTAACAGTGTTTAGAGTCAAGCAAGCCAAGTCGAGTCATTTCCAGTTCTAGCACCAATATTTAATGCGGCCGTCTGGCGGAAAGCTTATTTTGTGCAGCCCTGTCAAATACATTCAGAAACAAGTTTATTTTAATCTGGCATTGGGGCTATTGGATCTCTACTGACTGAAATGCAATTGCAAAAACCTATTTTAGTAACATCGATACCTTCAATATAAATGAACATTAGAATAATTTTAATGTCTTTCATTCTGTATTAAAGAATCAGAAGAACTTCATTTTATTTACTTGATGTAATGGGAAGTACCTGCTCATTTAACATTGCAAACTTTAATACATACATACAGCATATTTAGAAAAGTAAGAACATTTAAAATTTGGCAGTCTATACAGAATATTTCAGTTAACTGAACCCCAGATCGCATACACAACGGTGGTTTGTAGCCTAGGACCAACAGGCTGCGCCGTGTTATGACTATAAAGACGTACAATGTGTTTTATAACTTATATACTGTACGTACTGTACCACCACCCGCTTTGCATCTGAGAGACTCGGGGTTCCCGCGTTCATGATCGGAGGAGCTCTAGGTTAACGTCGCAAGCTAACAATTGTGTGACAAAGGAGAACTGACGTTACTTTTCGTTATGGCACCTGAAATGGCGGATGAAGTTGGGTGTTGTTGTGGCAGCCTCACTGATTCTGGAGCCACAAACCCGCTCAATGACGTTGACCAGTGCGTGTTGCGTCACCCAATCGTGGGTCAGCAAACGATAAGGAGGAGGAAGACAAAAGTGTCTTTTTCACATAATGAAAGAAAAGAACTAACGTTAGGTTGTAAAAGAAAGAAAAATAAACATTTAATGAAAAAATGTGAAGTCTTTCCGGGGGATCGATCTAAAGTCAAAGTCGAGTCTTTTTCAATGATCACCAAGCGAGTCGCAAGTCTTCAAATTCACGACTCGAGTCGGACTCAAGTTTAGTCAAGACTCGAGTCTCCCATGTCTGGTTAATGATAACGGATGGATATAAAATGATAAATTACTATAAGTCACTTTTGAGAAAAGTGTCAGCAAAATGGCCATTGTTTACATATTTATATATTCATTGCTTTCAAAATATAAGAGCACAAACGTTGAAACACTTATGACCTTATATTCATTTTACGAAGGTCAGCGTAAACCAGCCTTCTCACTTTTTCAAAACACGTGACAAAAGCACGCAACATATTTTAAAGATTTCCTAACCTGTGACAAACTCATTTAAAATCATAAATTAAGTAGCAGAACCAAGAATAATTAAGAAATTAACCGGCGATTCTCCAGAGGCCACATCAGCACACAGGCTGGAACCAAACAGATGGGAAAACTATGAAGCAGTTTGGCCACAGAGATTTCTGGCCTCTTTGAGAGGTACAGATAGACTGCTGACTCATTGCCGTAGAGCTCGAACGTTAAAAGTAAGAACTGTTCCCAAACAACTGACACAAGCTTCATCCACAGAAACCAGGTGACCTTCAATGAGCTCTTAGAGCTTCCTCAACCCAACAAGTCTGGGAAGCAATTAGCCAAATAGACTCTTAATTTGAGTTCTTCTGGAGAGGAGATTGGGGCTGTTATATAACCCAGTTCAGGGGATGTTAGTCATTTGCTGTGGGCTTCTGTGGCACAATGGCAGTTTACTGTGTGCTGGTGGTGCTTGCTTTGATGGGCTATGAGTGCTTGGGTCAGATGACCAAACAGTTTATGGCTTCATCTGGCGCAAGACATCACCTGCGCCCTTTCCACCATTCACAGCCTTCTGCCCTGCTGAGGCCAGAAGATGACTCTTCAGCTTTTGCTATGTTTTCAGGTCAATGGTCTATGAGTCCTAATAGTGTCAAGGCTGAATGTAGGGAGAACTCTATTTTGGTGGAGGTACAGCAGGATTTCTTTGGGATTGGGCAGCTGATTGATCCTTCTGAAATAACCCTTGGCGGTTGTCCTGTGGTTGGGCTGGACCCCTCAGCCAAGGTGCTGCTGTTTGAGTCTCAGCTGCAGGACTGTGGTAGCACACTAACGGTATGTGTTTGTCCTTGCTACTACTTTCATGTGTAGCTCCTGTGTTTCTGGTTATTCCTTCATTCTTCTTCCAGGTGACTGATGCCCTCATCTATACCTTCACCTTGGTCTACATGCCAAAAGCAATTGGCGACACCCCTATCGTAAGGACTAATAGTGCAGTAGTTCGCATCGAGTGTCACTACATAAGGTGAGATGCTTTTAACTTCACTAAAAGGTGCTTGGTGTCAGTTGCTTGTGCACATCCCTTCAGTTTTGTGACTTTGAATGAAACTGCGGTACTAGATGGTCTTGATGTGAGTTGCTGACTTCTAAGGTTTCAACTTGGATTCCTGTTGAGTATAGCTAATGAATGACCTGGTTGCATTCTAGGAAGCACAATGTGAGCAGCAATGCGCTAATGCCAACGTGGATTCCTTACTTGGCTCAAAAGTCTGCAGAGGAGCGTCTGACCTTCTCCCTGAGGCTCATGACTGGTGAGCAAAGAATATTGTGTAAATTGTGGCTTTCACATCCCTCAATGATATGACTCACTGAACCCTGTTTGCAGATGACTGGCAGCTTGAACGGGCTTCAAACGTCTACACCCTGGGAGACCTCCTGAACATCGAGGCTTCAGTTCATGCGATGAGCAGCCAGATCTTCCGTGTGTTTATTGACAGCTGTGTCGCCACCTTGGTCCCTGATCTGATGTCTGTCCCCAGATATGCTTTTGTGGAAAACTATGGGTGAGCATGGCTTTGTTTTTCAGTTCAGCTGGAGAAACTGAAGCTAAAATGCTTGTATCTTTAATCTTCAGATGTTTGAGTGATGCCAAGATGCTTGGCTCCCAGTCACAGTTCCTGCCTAGAAAGGAGGATGACAAACTCCAGCTTCAATTGCATGCTTTCAGATTCTCTCAAGATAGCAGGACCTCAGTAAGTAGCAATGTTCTCAGGCTTGGCCATGCTTTCCTACTGTACAAGTGATGTATTTGCTAACCTGAGTAACAAATGGTATTTGGTATTCAATTGTCCAGATCTACATCACCTGCAGCCTAAAAGCCATTGTGGCTTCAGCACCCACAGATGCCCAACACAAAGCTTGTTCCTTCTCAACAACCACCAACAGGTCAGTTTAAATTCAGCCTGGATGTCTTGTTTTGGCTGCTTGACAGCAACTGTCTCATTCCTAGATGGATGGAGGTGAATGGCAACAACCAGGCATGTAGCTGCTGTGATGCAAGCTGCAGTTTCAGCACAGGAGGATTTGCATCAGGTAAACATGGAGGCAATATTGCTACAGTGGCACTACAAGATGAATCTGCTAATCTAAATGGATGAAACTGTCTCTACAGATCATAGAGCTGTAACTGCTCTGGGTCCCATCAGTATCAAGACTTCAAACCGCTTCCCTTAAAGCTACAGAAGTGGGTGAAAGTCAAACTGATCTCTACTTGCTCTGAATCCGCACGTCAATGACTTCAGGTTTTGCTGGAACAGCTTGGCACTTGCTTGCCACTGCCAGGAATACAGTACAAAATAAATGGATTTAACTTGTCATGAGCCTGCATGTGGTCCTTTTTGGAAGGGGGTGGTCAGTGGATTTGATTAACATGCCCACCCTTGTACTATAGGGGCACAAGATAGATTTACTGCTAAAAAGTAAGCTCCTTGAGGAACTGAGTAGTCAACTTGTATGGTTGAAAGGGTTACAAACAACCTCTCCATCTGTTCATGTATATAAGTTACATTAATTGGTATAAACATGTCATACACATAGGGGCAACTTCATTCTAATACTAGTATTGCTGAATTTGAAGTAGAATACCATCTTTATCAGAACTGCTGCATAAAAATGCAACACAGGTAGCCTGTATGTTAAACAAAAAGAGCACTTCTATTAGGGAGTAAGTGCTACTTAAACATACATTACAGGTGAATAACCAGAAATAGTTACATTAGTTTAAACATGATCAACTCCACCCTACAGTTTCAAGCTTATAGACTGATCACACAATATTTCTGGCTTTAATTTGGAGTGTTTGCAAAGATTATTGCACAAGACTTTAGGGTGTAGCTTCCTTAATGAAAAGAATTCAGTTTGCACTTTCTGCTATTTGTAGCTGAAAAGTAAATCTTTCCAATTTTTCTGCTGCTCCAGAGATGGATAACTGGTTTCTAAAAAGTGAATCCTGTTACTGCAATTTACCTCCCAGACCAGAAGTTTCCACTGTGGAAATTAATGGGGGTTTTGGCTGTGTTATTGAAGCTGCCCTTTGTCTCCTGCATTTATCCTCTACTTGCTGCCCAGGTCTCTGCTGTGTTGGCAGTGAATGTTCTTCACAGCATTGATCTTGCAGTGAATTTATCTGCCAGCCCAGCATCCACAGCCCCGTCTGCATTCATTGATCAGACTTTTGCTGCTGTAGAAGAATGAGCTGTAAGCTGGACGGCCCAGTAATGAAACGGCGGCGTTCCTATCGATGCTGATTTATGGTGGCCTGAAGTTGGTGGCTTCTTTCTGTACACAGTCTCTGGGTGGGGAGATGTGTTTTGCAAGTTTCCCCTTTTCTTTCCCACTTAATGGCAAACTTTTCCAGCAGCTTTGTTTTGCAGAGGACGTCCAGCATGCAGAGATAGTAGTTAGTTGTTCACTGCTGTCACCACCCATGACCAATTTCAGTCTTCACCCCAGCTTAATGCTGATAATGTGGTTAAGCAGCCAGATGACCTGGATTTTAATCCTTGCTCCTGCTATGTTGCTGCTAACACATTTATCCTGCCTGTTCCAGTAGAAATGACAAAAATAGTGTAATTTATTGTAATAAGCTGGTGTACAAACCTAGTACTGTTCCTTTGAACAAAGGTATGAGAATACAATAAAAGTACTGGTTGTATTTGTACTTTATTGCAAAATAAAATCTGCAGAGCTAATGCTTCTGACCAAAACAGCTGCATGTTATACTCATTTCTACAGCTGAGTACTTTTTACTGGGGAAATGCAGAGCTGCTCCAGTGCTCAATGGCTGGAACCTAATAGGTTTCTTGATTAACCTTTGTTACCAGCCTATTGTACCCTGGTTTACCTCAACCTGGTAAAGTTTAAGCATGGCCAGTTACACCGGAGGACTATGTTAGTCTAAATGTCACTAGAATTATGTTATTATGGTAGAATTTGTCTGCATGTCTGCTTGAAAAGCTTTGTGCATTTTTCCTAATCTTTAACACAGGATTTCTGTTACAGCAGTAAATTAAATTCTTGAAAACGGCCCTTTCACCCACAACAGTCACGAAAAAAGTACCTGAATATGTGAAATATAACAAGAGAAACTGGTTCTCCGCAGATGAGCTTTAAGCTTTAAGTCATTCTAAGACTGAATACAAAGTGCAATAACCTTGTTGAGCCGTCTTAAAAGAATGTCTGATAGCCCACAACTTAACACAAAGGTACAATATCTGCTAAGTATGAGCACTCATTGAAGTTCCATGACGTTTGTGCTGCATGGAACTCGTAACCATAATGTGGTAAATAGAGAACCTTCTGTGTCTTGAGACCCCAGGTGGCTGAGAGCATCAGACTGTCTGCTGTCACTGTGGGGCTGGACATTTGCGGCAGTTAATAATCTAAAACAAAAGTGAGGGACTTCGTATTATGGCAGTAGTTTGATTTCAGCTCTTATGTCGCTTTTTCTTCCCCTTCGCTTACTCTCCAGTTGTGTAGTAGAGGTGGAAAAGTTGCACATTTCTGCTTCAGCGATGGTAGCTGGCGTGATCGGACCAGCAGCACAGATTTCATTTCAAAATGCAATGCTTTTAATTTTCTTATAATGTCAAGGTCTCAGCAGGCAGGAAAAGACAACATGAAGGTTTTATTTGTTTGTATTCTGAAAAGAGGAGTAGACAGAGGGGAAAATGTGAACCACTGTCTTACTGCACAGCAACCTCTCACCTACAGATGAATGATAGCAGGGAAGTCATTGTAGATGAGTGTAGCATTCTGCCACCACATCATCAAAATGGTCTTTGTAAGTCTCTTCAGGCATCTGCAACACTTTGGGAAGAGAAAAACAGTTCCTGCCACCCAGAGCCACAATAATCCCACTTCCCCATCTGTGCCGAGGCAGGAGAACTTGCTAGCATCTTTGGTCAGATTGCCTGCTGTTCGCTGAGCCTCGGTGGTAAAAACACGGTTATGCTGGTCAGGTTGCAGCACGGCAGCTCAGGTAATGACAAAAAGACAACATAAACTGCGGCTTTTGTGGACATGGATGGCAAAGCCTTGAGGGATGAAATAAAAGAACCAGAAAGTAATGTAAAAAGTACAGAGAGGGTTCAGGGTCTAATAGCAGAGTGTAACACATTTTACGACAAGTGTTGGAGAAAAGGCACAGAGACAATGGAAGAGGAGAACAGTGATGCAAGAGGGAGAAACAAGGCCAGCCGACAAAACACCACAGAAAAAAGTTAGCAATTAATGAGCAGATTCCAGGATGGTCAGAGGGCTGCTGGGAAGATCATCCTCAGGTGGTCAGGGAGAGTGACCGGTGGAAGCGTAAAGATCCAAACCTAGACACCCTCACCCCGGTGTGCCAGTATTGGGGTGTTAGAGCACTAAATGTGTCAATACTGTATTTCCTTCTACTTTCACTGACAGGGGTTGTTCCCAAAATGTAGAGAAAATCCTGTAAAAGTTCCCAAGTGTTGTTAGTACTGGCAGATGTCACCAAGAGCAAGACGCTGGTTGGAGAGCAGTGGAAAAGTAAGAAAACCTTCATCACAAAATGTAATTACACTGTTTTTAGTAAAGTGGCCAACAGAGTGTGTGTGTAATTTCTGACCACTTCCTGTTTCCAGTTTGGGTCCTTTCTCCAGCACTTTTCCACCCCTCCACCCCTGCCTGTTTCCAGTTTGGATTGTGACTCTTTAATTTTGATATGAAGAAACAAATATGTTAAGAACTAAAGACCTTTCTGTCGAAATTATTTACGAAATGCAAACAAAACTGCATTAATAACAGGAAAATGATAAAAGCGTCTACAAACAGCACTACAGTCACGAGTGTAAAAACTGCAGACACTTTGATTTACCACCATAAAATACAGGAAGTGAGAGGAAAGTATAGAGTGCAGCCAACGGTGGAGTCCATACACTTGGAGTTTTGTTCAGAAAAGAAAGCAAGCAAACACTGCAATGTGCTGGACTCTGAAGGCCTCTGAAACTGTACCACCTCCACACAACAGCAGTTACTTTTGTGCATCACTAGGAGAACAAATTCACAGAAAATGATTCATATTAAATGCCTTTTCTCTGCTAAATTCCAGGAATACAACTAGAAATTGAATAAGATGAGAAAAAAGGAGCTTTTCTATTTTGCCAGAAGATATTGCGGTGGAGGTGGAAAATTACTCGGTGCTTTCATTGCCTGGATGGATTCTAGGAATGGAGGTAGGTCAGTAGCCCACAGCTGTTTCATGCGTCTCCGGTACACACACGGTAGTTCATAAATAAATAAGAATAAAAGGAAGACATTCCAGTGAAAGGAACATTTTTCTGATTTTATTTAAATCTGTTTTCATTTGTTTAATTGGTCTCATCAATTGGATTCTCATCTTGATTTATAATGAACAAGGTCATTGGACCTGACAAATAGTAAACAGAGAGATACTTGGACGCCAACCTAAGCAACCCACAGTTTATAGCATATCATCAGAATTTTTATGGAATAAGCATATTTAAACTGTACATTACTATAAAATTATCACGATAGAAGAGATCTACGTTTAAATACGGTAAAATCTTGACAAATTACTACAATAAATCTCTATAAATTGAATAGTCTACAGCAACTTTACCGTGTTTGAACGTCTCTGTTACTGCTTTACAGAGCACCTTTGGCAACAGGACTGAGCAGAAACCTGCCCATTGAGCATAAAAATGAAATATTCTTGGTAGCTTTATGAAAGAATGTAAGAAATAAAATGAAAGTTGTGTGCAGTCAGACACCGCAGAGCTGCAGCACTGCTGTGCAGTCGGCCATTGGCGCCGAGTGCGAATTACTTTGGCTTCGAGCCGCTTTCAGACAGAACACCATGGTTCTTCCCTCCTTCTGGTAAACTAATGCTTCGGCAGGAATCCATCACCTTGTGGTGTTGCCAGAGCCCTTTGTGCTCAAGTTCTCCTTTTTCCCAAGTTTTGTGCTCAGTTGTGCAAATTATTTTCCTATTGCAAGCCATTCTGTTTCCTTTCTCAGCACTGAGGTTGTGTGAACTTCAGAGAGAAGTAGAAGTTCTGCATTTTGTCTGGACAACACATGCATTTAAAATGTGAACACGCAGTCCTTTTTTCTAGGACTACACTTAAAGCTGCTCTAACAGAGTCAGCTGTGAGTCCGTCAGTTTGCCGCCTGGTGCGGGTTACAGTGGGAACAGACCCGAACCCTCCAGTTCCCCACAGTGAGCTGAACAAAATAAAGGTTTTCCTACATGTAGAACCCCACCTATAACTAGTAAATACACATTGGCCTTTATTAAAGATATTACAGTTAAAAATAAAATGTGTTTTGCTTAGAGAAGGTCCATCCCTCTGATGTAAATGTTGGTTTGCACAGTGACCCTTTGCCAGGTCTCAGTGAGTCTTCCGGAAGCACAGAGTGCAGGCAGGAAACATAGAGTATGGAGCGACAGAAGAGGAAAGTGGACAATAAATGTAAACCGTTGTTTGTTTGAGAGGCAAACATCATCTGCTTCACCTCATTTTTTTGTCCCAAAAACATGACCCAACTCCACAGTTGGACGCACAGGGAGCAAAGTCTGCTTGCGATGACCGGGATGACCACGATGACCACGACGATCGACTCAGAGCTGCTCAAAGACCTTCTGACTCAGCAGACAGACAACGGGTGACGAAGGCTTCACATCACGCTGGTTTGATGTGTGGTTCTGAGCCCCTGGTATCTTTTTGCTGGATCAGACCCCATCGCTTTTCCTTGAAGCGAAGGAGATTTTTCATGATCCTGGAGATGCTGAGTGCTAAATATTCATCAGGACTCCTCAGGGAAGGTAAGTGGCTATGATGGAAGTGCGGTGGGGCATTCATGCAATGGCCAGAGGGAATGTGCTCTTGGTGAGGCACGCAGTACAGTCGGACACAAAAAATTTTACTGGTACAAACACCAAAAAGCCACAGACGTTCAACAGGTGTGATTTGGCGAAAGATGCCTTTATATCAGAACAATGCAACCATTCACTTCTCTTTCTGTGGCCTTGCAGTTTCAGACAAAACAAAAGGGAGGTGAACGCATGCAGAAAAGCTAAAAAAATGCAGGAAGGATAAAGGAACGCAATCGCATCATGCAGTGATGTGAAGGTGAGGCCCAGTCCTAGCCCTCCAGTTACAAATAACATCTCTCATCGTAAGTGTCATTCAGAAGCCAAAAATGAGGTCCTACAGATGGAGGACTGAACACTTACCACTGTAATTTGCAGCATCACTGAGGTCCAACATGGTAGTGAGACCTGAAGACCTCTCATCTCACCTCGCCAGGCAGCCTGGCAGCAAAAATCACACAATTCAGCTTTCCGTATCCTTCCCGAAGACACCGTTTGCTGCCGAGGGTTACGCTTGTGTGAATCATTTAAGTGCCACTCTCCTGCTTTGCATCACGTCCAGCAGATGTAGGAAGCAGTTCAGCCTATCACTCTGAGATGAGTGTTTCCAGAAGGTGGTTTCTTGGAATACTGCTGAAATTTTCTTACCTTAGGCAGTCCTCACAGTGCTTGAGGGACACTGATGTCATTGTTGATGGTTAAGCTACTGCCATCCAGCTTGGAGCAGACCTTCGAGATCCTGAGCCTCAGCTGAGCCCTCCAAAGACGATCATCACTGTTATTGTTCTGTTTTTATTCATCTAGCTGATGTTTTTCTCCAGAAGGAAATACTGAGTGCAAATATTTAGCCACTCATGCAGCCGGGTAGTTTTTACAGGAGCAGCTTTACTGACTGGGGGAAGCAGAACAGCAACAGATGAAGGTGCAGCAACGTGAGGGAATGAGAGGCCACAAAGTGTAAAGTGAAACAAACTGAGGTGAGTGAATACGTGAAAACATCTAAAAGGTATGAATTTCATGTGTAAAACTGAGTGGCAAATATTTGCTGCTTTGAGAGTGAAGATGGAAAACCTGGAAAAGACTTTTTTTCCTGAGAAACATGAAAAAGTGGCACCCGATGCCCTTAACTGTAAAACCCCCCTGTCTTTCTGTCTCTTGCTCTCTCTCAGTCGGACTCATTCATTCCTCAGATTCATTATTGCTTCACTGCCACTTTACTGACATTTTACTGTACATTTGTGCTGCAAAAGCAATTCACCGACAATACTGAGAACAACACTGCGCAGCGACAGACATAGTAGATAAGCAAATAAGAAACATAATAATAAGAGTATTATGAATGAGTAAGCAAATAAGTAAAAAATTATGTATTTGTATGTATAAAAATGATAGCTGCACAGCATAAACACACAATGGCGAACCAACCAACTAGAATACAAGTGGTTCAAAAGCACAGCAACAGGGTGCTCTTTATCCTGAAGTTTTATTTTCTCTCAAGTATAAAATAGTGTTTGATTTATGTGCCTGACATTTTAAATAGCTCATTGTTTTCAAATTATATTATATTATATTTTAAACAGCCTATTAAATAGCCTATTGTTTAGAGATAAGTGGAAACCTGCAGAGTTAAAATTCACACAATGGACAATTAAAACAGGGTTATGACTTGTGGTTTGCAGACGGTTTTTACCAGGCTTTTCTTTGCTCATAGAGGCATTCATCATTTGCTGCAATACTGCACCTGTCGCAGTAAACACGGGCTCAGATCTCATGTCCTGCCAGGAGCACAACATAAAATCCATGTAATGTTGGTGTGGTGCATAGTTAGAACGTGAAACAGCTGTTAACTCAAAAGGTGCAGTTTAACCCTGTTTCTTAACCCCGTTTCACTCTCAGAGGCTTGAAAAGCTTTTTTTGGAAAGATGTTCTTCTGCTGCGTATGAGACATGGCAACCCAGGTAACTCATACCTCTGTAATAGGGGTGTTTCCTCTCTGAATGTTCGTGTCCAAAACAAAATGTAAGGTTTTTCTAAGCCGCAGGCCAGATTCCTGAGGATATGTCCTCAAACTGAAATGGGTTTTTGTACAAACTGTACAGACTCAGGAACTAAAACCATGCAAAATGAGCATTTAAATCAAAAAGACCTTTAAGTGCCAAGGTGTATGGAACCATGGATTCATTATCTATAACCACTATACCCTGGTCAGGGTCACGGAGGTCCAGAGTCTATCCTGGTATCCCTGGGCTCCGAACTGCACCGTGGATGACACATCAGTCCACTGCACTGTGTGTATAAATAGAATTTAAAATGGGAAAACACTGATTCGTGGGTGAGCAGCAGGACACAGTACATTAACTGATCCATAATTCCAAATAGATTATATCTGTCACTGTGTGCTGCTGAAACAAGGAAAAATCCATGGGAACAAGTGGTCAATAAATGCAATGCTTAGCCAATTTTTCAAGCATTTTAGATTTACTCAGTTCAAGCGGCTCATACTGGAGACCGGCGGGGACAAAAAGAACCTCAGATGGACTGAAGAGCCCGGCCAGATTATCCATCCCAGGCCAAGCATCAGGCCCCCCCGCACAGCAGGCCTTCCGCCCCTTCTGCAGCTGACCGTGATGTAAGCTTGACATTACCGGTCTAAAATCTGAACGCAAGTCTTGTAGAAGCCTCTTGTAGAACATCCAAAGTTTTAAAACAGCCTCATTTTTGATAAATTGCAATAATCTTTACAAAGTTTTGGCACATCCTAGATAGATTCTGGGTTAAAAAAAACCAAATCAACAATAAGGCCCTATTTCATTATGATCACAAGCACAAAAGTGTTGGTGCAATAAGAACTCGAGAGCGACGTTACATAAAGAGATTAATGGCCCTTGTGCATCACTGCAGGCATCGCGTCTGCATGGATTCTGAGCAGAAACTTTGGTTTTCTCTGCAGGGTTTCTGAGAGGAACAAGCACAGCTACTACTTGGAATTACTCTAAGAAAAGCGAGAAAAATCTGCACTGGCAGCAAACCCAGCTGTGCCACACATTACAGGCAGGGAAGAAGTCAGCAGCAAAGCAGGGTTGCAAGCTGAGCTCAGATGATACAACTGCTGGAAGGCTGTCAGGAAAAATGCTGCTGTTGTGTTTCTCGATGCAGTTAAAAAGCATCTCTAGAATTTTCTCAAGCGCTTTAACCCATTTCTTTACAAGGCTCACATTCCAGACACCTGGCTGCAGGGAGGTAAAGCAGTATGGGCCTCTGTAGTGCTGAGTTTCTGTAAATGCTGCACTGTGCTGAGATGCTATGGTGATGGTAAAACAAATAAATTCTTATTCCTCATACCTTAGGCTTACACTGCACTGAGCTCACAGCGATTTAATCCCCGGCGCATACTGTGCACTCTGAAGGACCATTTTGTACGTTGTACCATATTTACATTTTTTTAAAACCTTTTTATTTCTCGCAGATAAACCTGAAGACCTGCGGCTTTGAGTACGTTTGGTGTGAGAGGATGATCCTTCACCTGTTGAAGGAGCCCAAAATTTACAGTATGTACAGTACCTATGAAAGCAGGTAAGAGCGGCCAGGTATTCAGATGATCGCTTCCGGTGATGAAATTGGCACATTTGTTCTTCTCAGCATGGCGCTGTAATGAATGGGATTGATAAAGAGGCGTCCCTGTCACAGGAAGAGCAGGACAAATGTCACCGAAAATGGGTATGAATCACACTCGCTCTGAGTGAACGTAATTACTTTGCTCTTATCCAGTTCATAAGAACAGTGGAGATGCAGACGCACGAGGAATCTCAGTGGCCCTCTGGAAGTATCTCCTGTGGGGAGGAAATGTATGAGCTGTTCTGACTCTGGAGTTAATGCTTCAGTCTGATGTGTGGCTTTGGGCTCCCCTGGTGTCTGTTTCTCTTTCTGGGTTCAGCAACACAGGAACCAGAGAGGTAAACTAATGTGGCGGCTCACACACAGGATACCCCCTACGTTGTGGTGCTGTTGCTGGTGGTGCTGGTGGTGCTGATGGTTGCGGTGGTGCTGGTGACACATGCACACCGAAACAAGGTGCGCACAAATGCAAGAAGAAAGCATAACATTTTCAACAATAAATGAGTCCTGCAATTGACGTTGTAAATCCGGTCTATTCCTTCTGATGGACACATCTGACCAGTTTGCCACTTGCTGACACGGAGCATTGCATTTTGCTCCTCGCATGACAGCAGTGGGACTGGAGAACAAACAGCGCTGTAGCACATTTGTGTGTGTGTGTGTACAGATACAGTAAGTGTGTTGGGTTGGACCTGCGCACTGATTTGTTTACTACAGACACTGCACACGGGGGATGTTAATGTCCGGCACCCCAGCTGCGCAGCTCAGCACCGTTTTCCCCTCTTAATTCATTTGTATAGATTTAAAGTGTTGTCCTGACTGTGTCCTGCGTCAGCAGTCGGGCCACCCAGAGCTGCGCGCGAGCGCGTGTGTGCGCGTGCACGCCTTAATGCGGCTACTGACAGGTGGGAGTCATAAGGATGGAATACAGACAACTGTAAACATTTGTGCAAACAACTTATAGTTCTGACCGGTCGGTTGTTCCTTATTTGAGGATACAACGTGCCATTTGCCAGCATGTTATGCAACACCGAACACAAAATGTCCTCCTGAAAGGTGCATACACATCTCAGCGAGCATCACTGCACTTCCTCAACTGCTCTGTCAGGGAACGGCCATGTGAGGAGGGGCTCCTGCCCCAATGAAGCTTAAAAATGGATTTCATGTGTCATTGCGTTCACTTCTAATGGGGTCCAATAACGTCACTTTCTGTCCCCCCGGGTGCTTCATCAGCATCTCAACATGCAAGTGAATCATCCAAAGTAAAGCGAAGACGCTTATGCCGGATCTCAGTGATGAGGTGAAGGCATCTTCTCTCCAGCTCCACCGCTACTCAGACGGCTACCGAGCGTATAGCGGAGCGTATCTGGAGAAAAATGCGGAACTCATTCACACGGATCCTGGAGTGGGAAAAGAGCCCAGCTGTGCCCCATAGGTGCAGAATACAGTGCATACACTCCTCTTTTACACACTTTACCTAAACACAGAAAATGAAGCTGTAAAAAAAATTATTCACTCAGTTTTGGAAACCACTTGGCCTGTCAGAGTCACGGCAGTCTGGAGTGTTTTCTAGAATCACAGGGTGTTTGACAGCAGAGTAGACCTGGACCACCCTAACACTTCACAGGGGGCCACACACACACACACACACACACACACACACACAGTGCAGGAGGATAACTAGGAGGAATTAAGTAAAGGAGCCACTGCACCAGTATCCGAACCCATCACAGCAACAAAACAGAACTGAACAAGGTTCACCTGACTGTCACTCTGCATTTATACAGACGTACAAGGAGAATAAAATGCAGCTTCAGTACACAGAACAGACACAAAGAGACAAACTGGGGTAGAATGATAAGTGATATGAATGCATAAAAAGGTAAATTGATAGCCAGAGACAGTGGATAGATAGTTAAATAAATAATAGACAAGAAGATGACAAATATTGTAGATGATTTAAAAAAGTATGAAAGTAAATGAATGGGTGAGAAAAATCAGTGCAGACCAACAGCCAAGCAGTCAGTGGTGGTGGTGAGCATGCAGGAGGCTGCTCACCTCGAGTTTACTGGCTGCTAATAATCAATATGAATTTATTTCTGCATTTTATTGCTGTTCTGAGCAGCTTAACCCACAGATGCAGTAACGTCAGTGAAGGTTCAGGGCAGAATTTAAGAGGCTGCAAATTACATCACAGCTTTTATTAACTGGATTCATTAAAAAGGCAATATTTGCCTCCAGCACAGAGACTGATGTGTCTTTATGTAGCAGACCAAATAGTGTAAATAAAACGCTAATATTCAGGAAGACATGACCTGTCCAGAAGTGAACAGTTTATTACTGTGCACAAACGTCTTCAGGCTCGGTATTAAATGTCACTCCACAGACAGAGCAATGTCATAGTAAGGAAACACATAAAGGAGCTTTACAGCAACATGAGCAAGCATTGGAGGTGTGCAGCCTCTGCAGAAGGTGGCAGCCCAGCTTGTTGTGAGTGGACATACCATCCAGGACCGACTGAAGGTAAGCAGACCGCTTGGGTCTGAGATTTGTACAGAAGGAAATAATTCAGACATTAAAATAAAAGGAGCAGAGCAAGCACTTTCCATCTTTAGAGTGAGCTGAAGGTCAAATCTGAACCTCTGAAATGAGAGTGCTTCTTTTTCCAAATGCAGGGGACATTAAAATTCTGGCTGGGACTGAAAAAGAGTCAATGTTTATTCATAAGTCCAGGAACTGAACAATTACATCTCGCTGCTGCTGCTGCTGCTGTGCAAATTGCACCCTGGTGACCCAATCGGGCCCAGTTAGCATCATGTGCCAGCATCTGCTGTGGGACACATCTTGTCTTTATTTACCGCACCATTCGGAGCAAAGCCTGCGACTCGTGGTGGTCTTCCGAAGCACAGTGTCCCGCATCCAAACCAGCTGCTTAGACAAACAGGTTGCCTCATGAGCAGAAACGCGGTTAACAAGCCGGTGATGTCCACAATCACAGACTGCCACTGTCCCACGGGGCTGCAGAGCCCTCAGGAGCACGAGCTCCCATGGAAAAGTTCACGACAGCTTCCTTTAGCCCAGCGGTTCCTCTGAGAAAATTTCATGCCCATTCGTGAATTCAGATTGTGTGACACTCTTTTACATGTTTGGAAAATTACTTCTGAGGGTCATTTTTGTACTGGGGGAGGATGAAGCTACCAAGCGAGAAGGAAAAGCAGAAGTGCAAGATGAATCCTCATAGGACCTAAGAGGACTCTCGAACCACGTGAGGTGCCTACCACTCGCCTGCCTCAAGACTCAAACATGGAGAAGAAAGGGGACCTTCATTTCTTCCTCATTCCGTCTGTTAAGGTCCACAGATCTTGAATCGGGTCTTACAGTTAAAAAAAGAGGAAAAGAGGCAGAAAGGACACACGAGCACGGCAATGACTTTGGATCTGCAGGGAGAGGAGATGAAGGTCCAGCTGCTCCCAATCATTCTTACTGAATAATAATAAAAGCTGCTGCAATAATAAGAGCTAGTAACCCTAATAATAATAATAATAATAATAATAATAATAATAATGAACTGACTGAGCCTTATTCTTTCATACATTTCATCATTTTCATTGTGTACCTTTTAGTCCTCCATCCACCCGTCATCAGTAGCCACTTCACCCTGCTCAGGGTGGTGGTGGTCTGCAGCCCATCTTGGAATCTGTGTCTGCTGAGTTGTGAAACTGCCGCCTGGGTGGGACGCCAGTGTGGCCTCTGATGCCCCATTAAGCCGAATGAGTGTCACAAGAAGGCAGACAAAGAAATAAAATTAGCAACTAAGTTTATACCCAAAGAGGCCGTGAATGCAAGTTTAATGAATTCCGTACATGAAGCATTGCTGTCCGTCTGCGCGCTCCTATTTCTTACTTCTACAGCCTATTTTGGGCATCTCATTCAAAGCAGTTAAGTTGTTTTAAAATGTTTACATTTGCTTTACAGCACAATCCTTTGTGTCCTTAGACACCCCAGGCATCCAACCCCTTTGGGCGTTTTAGGGCTTCACAAGACCTGGCCGACATGGACAAAACTGCTTTGTCAGTCTCAGACTCTGCAAATGAAGGGAGATAAAAGAGCAAATTATTGTCCTTTAAGGCTTTTAGCAGTGCTGATGCTTCGTACATTTAGGATATAAAACCTGTGAATTGTACCATGTATTATTCAAGTACCTGTGAATTATTTATAATCACATCCTAAAATTTAATTCTGCTTTAAATATAAGCACATTGCTAAAACCATTTAAATGCTCTGCAGATGTACATGGCAGCATTCGGGTACTCTTCGTGGCCACTTTCCCCCCGGGAGGCACTGGCCTCAAAGAAAGGATTCCTGTGATTCTTCCTGTTTTCATGTTTGGAGCCAATTTAAGAGATGACTCTGTCACCAGTGTCTCATGAAAGCAGAAAATATCCTTTCATGGCTGAGAGATATTTCATAAAACTGCACATTTTCTTGTTCATTATGCAGTTCCTCCTCATTTTCCACTTGACTAAGGTGCACTAGGAGATCTGGTTATACTGGTCTGCTTCTGTTCTCTATCCTTATATCCCTACACAGCACTTATGTGTTCTTCCCCCAATAAAGAGCAGTTTGAGCAAAAGTTGCTTTTTTCTGGAAAACAATGTTTGAACAGCTATGCAGCTGCAATAACCAGCATTTGTGGTTTTCATATTTGGGCATTCTTAGTTTCTGAAGGTATGAGTTCTAAGCTGCTTTTTGACAGCAAATTGTGGTCCTGGGCAACACACAGCTGGTCATCTCCAGCAGAAGATGGATTTTGTACCTCCACTCATTGTAGCTTACACCCTGCTTATATTTCAGCCCACTGATGGGAAGGAACTTCACCTTAACATTGTTCACAGTTTGTAAAGAAGCTCAGTGAAAGCAACTGGTATGTAATTTGGGAGGCTTTGTGGGGCTGCTGACTGCCTCCTCCATTTACATACCAGCTGCTTTAATAAAATCCCTGTAGATGAGGCTTAAACCGCCAGCAGCTGGTCACCATTAACCTGTTACAACAGGTGCTGGAAAGGGAAGACTGTGCAACAAGTTCCCTACCCTTCCACCTAGGCAACACTTCATTTACTACAGTAAATAGCACTTTTACTGGTTCAATGCCACATTTTTTCCTATCGTGTTGTTCTGTTTGTTTGGAGGGAGAGATTTATCACGAAGGCCTGAGGTATTTTTACCAATTACAGGCCTTTGTCAAACAGCTGTTTCTTGTTTCCAAATTGCTGCGGTTCTGCAATGATATTTTGAAAAGCAGAGCACACAGAAAAGGGCCAAAAAGTGAGCCTGTAAAAGTACACACAGCCAGGGAGCCATCAGAGTCCATCCATCATGTTGTGCAAAGCACTCTTCTGAGACAGAGGCACTTGTGAAGTCAGCCTTATTCGACGTTTTTCTAACAGACTATTAATTTTAGGAAACACGGGCATTTATTCATGTTTGAACAGACATTTGTACTTATAAATATATAATCATCATAAAGCAGAGTTTGACCGTGAAGGTAGAGAAAACCCGCTGGCAGTTATGGTCTCTACACTTCAGCATGATCTGCAGCA
This sequence comes from Heterotis niloticus, assembly GCA_018136845.1. NCBI lineage: Eukaryota > Metazoa > Chordata > Actinopteri > Osteoglossiformes > Osteoglossidae > Heterotis > Heterotis niloticus. Next base: position 15,292,018 of record CM030903.1, on the reverse strand, counting down.
TCCTCATTTGGCGCAGATGAAACATGTGGCTACTATCAGATTTTCTGGCATGTTCTGCAGAAGCCAGCTTCATGGAAATGTCACAATATTTGGTGTTTTTCAGGAATATATTGCCATTTAGAGTGCAGCTATTTGCTTCATTTTCTCCCTCTACCAGGTCAAGCATCCAACATAGTTATGTGTCAAAAGAGATAAAATGCTGATGCCATACTGCATACTGTTTTGATGTCATTGAGCAGTTAAATGTGCGACAAACAGGATGCATGATGGAGCAGGAACCAAATAGACTGAAATGTCATTGCTCCGACCTCTTTTCCCATTTGTGAAGCTACCTGTCAGCCAACAGCCTGTGCCAGTGGCTGGAATTCATCCTGAGCCGAAGATGGGAAACCAAATGTCCAAAAGTGTGGTTTGGGCTGCAGCTGCTCTACTCAGCACACTGGAGGCCTGAGCGATGCATGCATTCAATTACATATCCCTGTGAAGGGCTGCACTCCTGGTCACATGTGCTCAGATGGACACAAGCCCCATGTCTGCAGGGGCAAAACATGCTGTTTTTGCTGGGGGGGGGGGGGGGGTGTTTCTAGTTGGACCATTAAGAGAATTGAGTTTTTGATTATGGAATGGCAACCGACATCACCTGTATGGCTATGCTATATGTGAGACGTTCCTACTTTCTTGAGCATTTAAATTAACAATGGTGTGTGCAGTGATACTCATTTGCTGCATATTCCACAATATATAACACAGAATATATAATGTATAACAAGTAATATATATAATTTACAGTGCTTTGCAAAATTTTAAATTCCCTGAATTATAAATGATGCATATTTTCCCAATCTGTAGTTCTGTGAACTCACATTTTCTAGCACTAAACTGTCCAAAATAAGTAATTTGTTTGGAGATATTTTTTAAAGATTAAGAACTGAAATATGCTGCTTGCTAACTATTCAAACCTCACACAGTAACATTTGTTAGAGCCACCTTATGCTGCAATAACAGCTTTAAGCCTTTTGTGGTGAATATGTACCATCTTTGTACACCACATCGGAAGTATTTTTCCCCCCATTCATCCTGGAAAATCAGTACAGACTGTTCAGGTCGGTTGGACGATGCTTGTGGACCACCGTTTTGAAACGGTGCTACAGATTTTCAATGGGATTCAGGTCAGGACTTTGACTCATTGACAGTCACCTTTTTGTGGTGGAGCCTCTCCAGTGCTACTCTGTCCTTGTGCTTGAGATGATTGTCTTGCTGAAAAGTGAACTTTCATCCAAGCTTCAGTTTCTCAGCAGACTGTTTACATACAGTACATAAACTCACTCAGCCTGCCTCTGAAATTCTTCATGAATGCCAATAACTGTTAAGGGGAATAACTAAGTGAAAAATCTCTGACCTTCAATCCACAACAGAGCAGACTATGAATAGACTGCATTGCTGACAAATTTTTATGCATAATAAAACAAAATGGAAAAATCAAAATAAAAAACTAAATACCACACAGTGTGCTCTAATAAACGGTGCTACAGATTTTACAGTATACTGTTAAGAGTTTAAAATGTGTGGATGACCACACTGGTATCTTATCACCTGTTTCCACTGGTTTCACTGTCTGAATGCATTGGCCCTGCATCACACATTTACTGTGCATTTCATTCTTTAACGCAGTGACATCAGTGGCAGCACTAACATGCAAACTGGTCTGTAAGGTTCATACTCTGCTGCGTGTTTACAGACATGCTCATTAATGAAAACATTCAGTGTTTTCTAACTGGGCAACTGGTGTTTATACAGTGTTTTATCAGGCTGACAGTCATGGGCTGACATATCCTGGGAGTGCATCATTTTATTGCCTCCCCCACCTTTAAAATAATTGAAAATAGACATTTGGTATTCAAAATTGATATCCAATACATTTTCAGGAACAAAAATAAAATGTAAGTAGCTCCTCACACAAAATGAGGTATCAAAATTTATTTGGACAAGTTTGATGGACAATTGGACACAATATATTCAATCCAGCATCCTATGGTAAACTGTAGTGAACAGTAAACAGGACAGATGTGCACTGATTTGAAATACCTTTTATATATGACCACAACTTGAACGATTTATTAGTGTAAGAACATTTTCCCTCCGTTTACTGGGTGGGAGAGCACACGCCACCAAAACCTGGCAAAACAATTAAGCAAAAACCCCTTATTGGTAAAACTGGGAAATGGGACTTTCGAAGCCACTGAGCTTAATTACAGACTACCATTTCTTCAAAGCGGTATTTAATACTCTCTATAAATCTTCAGGGCAAGGTTTTTTTTTTTTTTTTTTTTTTTTTTTTTTAAAAACACAGATCTAATAAAACAAATGGTGCTCTAAATGACAGGACTGTGTTTATAAAAAAAAATTATAAAATAAAAAATAAACTATAGCAGGAAAAGACCTACAAGAAGTGTCTATTCTTGGAGTCTTCCAATGAACCTTTATCCATAAACGTAGCACTGAAGTACATGTCATTCGCACAGAAGCTCCGAACTCAAGAGCTTTGAACCAAACTCAAGGCCAGATTTAACACCACAGAATAAGGTCTTGCACAAAACATTTAGGGAGTGTTGGGTAATAAGTTGCCCAAAAATAAATTTCATCAGAATGACATCTTTATTTACTTCAACCAGAAATTTCCATAATGAGGAAATCCAAGACAAAAAATTGGTGGCAACAATCTATTCAACGAAACAATACACAGGAATAAACAGTTTCTTCATAACCTATATTGTAGATCGCTATCATTTACTGTTAGTGGTCATAAAACTCATACCTGCACCTGCAATTGTTATCGAAAAGGCTGCAAAAAAAAAAAAAAAAATGATGGTGTTTAGCTTCAATTTGCAGTGTTTTCTAGGAGTAGAACCAAGGAGTATAAGATTTATTGTTATTAGCAGTCAGGAAATATCACATTACAACTTACTCTCAAGAGCATTGTCAGACCTTCAAAATAAACACTTGAATATATTTTTAGCACTTGAGCTTCATATTTATATTGCAGTTGTTCATCTAGGATGATTTCTTTTTTTTGCAATTTTTAACCATTTAAAATACCGTGCATCCATAACCTCTGCTCCACAGCACTGTTTCCTTGACTAATTTTAGTAAAAGTGCAAAATATTAAAGATGCTTTGAGATTTTGGTCAAAAAAAAAAAAAAAAAGTAGGCTAGAAAAATGGTGCTGAAGAGTGCAAGGGAGTCCCTGACTTGGAGCCCACAGAACCTCAGCGGTTGGGATGGGAATACTGTGTAGATGTGGACAAGATCACACAAGCGCTGTAGAAGAAACATCTTCAGTCCTCAGGGATGGCAGTGTTGCAGTTGCCATGGTAGATGTGCACAGGGCCTTCACAGTGATAGTAAGCGTCAAAGACATCGCTGTAGCCGTGCTCCCTCCACCAGGTGCACAGCTGCCGGTTCCAGCCACAGGACAGCAGGTGGAACAGGTTGGGGTGCTCCATGCCGATCATGGTGAAGAAGTCCTGGTCACCGAGGTGGCCCTGGAAATAGTACTGCTCTGCCAGCTTGGCCACCTGGTTGGGCTCCAGGAGCTGGTTATAGAGTATAGAGCCACGCATGGCCTCTAGGTCCAGGAGCATCACCCCACTGTTGAAGCCAGGCTTGCCGTCCGGAGGAGGGTCGCCCACTCTCGACTTGGGGTTCTCCCTGCGGTACTGCCAGAAGGTGTGCCTGCAACACAAGGATTCACTGTAAGCTGAAACCTTATCAAAACTGGGGGTCCTGTGGTCATTTTCCAAAAACCACCACGTCACATCACATGGTCAAGTTCTCCCCAAAAACACAACTTAACCGTGTTTCCCACCATCAATTTGGTGGAAAATGGAACCAGACTGTGTGGATTCATAAGGACTTGCTGTGGTGTGGAGTCAAACATGCCTCTCTGTACAGAGGACAATGTGTTCCTTTTTGTGGAATTAAGTTCAGATCTGTTCTGCCTCTCTCTAAGGTACCATGTTTTTTTTTTTTTTTTTGGACACTTGCTCCTTTCTGGATGCTTTGCAATTGATGCAGCTCATTTCTTTGTGTTGCTGCCTTTTCCTCTCCATGTCTGTGACCCAATGTTGCACAACCCAGACTTCTACACTTATTTCTCTTTCTCAAAGGTTCAGCAGCAAACTCCTCTTGGGATTCAGAATAAGTGGTTCCTGAATTATGACTCCAGATGTGTTCTTAAGAAATGGAAGTGAACAGAACTACGTTGTGAGAGACCACTAATACAGAATATAGCATGAACAGAATATAAATCTATCACATAAACAGAGCTTCAAAACCCACAGAGACAACATAACAAAATAGATTGTACCTTTAAAAATAGCAAACGCAGAAAGCATTGTTTTATGAATAAAATACCAAAAAACATTGAAATTTTTTTGGAAACATTTAAAAATATATTAAATGGCTTAAAGGGATGAAATGGGAAAGAGTTATGGTGAAGTGGCTCTATAGGAGGTATTAATTAGCAAAACCCTTTTAGGTTACCTGCAGCAGGAAACCATTAACAGCAGAACTATAACCCACAGGTAAGCACTCAGACAAGCAGGAACACCTGTACTGTTAATTTTAGGCTCTTTAAGTCCAAAGGGAGCACAGGAGCAGAGCGCTGCCAAAGCGGCAGCCCTGATGCACAGGTTATTGCTTGAATGGTGTCATGCAATGTACAAATTATGAGTTTGTTACCTTCCAAAATGGACAACATTGCACATCCTATACCCTCATATAAAGACAATGACATAACCTCCAGTAATTTTTCAAGCTTCAGTAGTTTCCTTTAATGGCTTAAGTTTGTGTCTCTTGTCGGTTCAGGTTAGCGATTTCCACTCTTATTTATCGATAGGTCACTTCATTTCACGCTCCAGATTTTCCTGCTTTGCTTCTTGGAAGACACTCTGGTATTTGTGTCATCCCAGCAGCATGCTGGCTTCCAGGTACCAGGATTAGGGTGCTGGAATGAAGCTCTCCAGACTGTCTCACATTCAGATCAATGCCTCTCTTCTGTTGACTCCATCACAGCTGGAATTTGTCTGGATGAAAAACTTTGTATCAAAGTGGCTTCTGAAGCACCCAGCTCGATCCTCCCCACACCACACAACAATGCCATGTTGTTGCGTTTCCTTTAGCTGCCCCAGAGTTATCTTACAGCTTCATTTCCATTATATTCACCATTTTGGCAAGAACAGTCGTGGTATCTGCATAACAGCAATGCTGTGGTGATGAAGCAGGAGTTGCTCCTATGAGCAAAATTCTCAGCTCAACCCCTCAGTCTCCTTCCCAGTCCTCATTTACGGTCATCATGTTTGGGTTATAAGAGAAGCATCGCACATATGAGCAGCCGAAATGAGTTTAGTATGAAGAATCATTCTGCGCGCTCTGCATAGCAGGGTGAGGAGTTCAGTCATCTGGGACAGCCTTGGAGTAGAGACTCTGCTCCTCTGAATAGAGACTGCATGAATTATTTCAGAAGAAACCATTCCTCAGGAAGACTATCAGGTTCACACAACCTTCCTTCCCTTGCTTGTACATAGCTGGTGCACTGGCATATAGCACAGCATTGGACACTCAGTTTTATTAATTCAATGTTTCACCATTTTGCAGTCATCAGCAAATATCTTTGAATAATTCCTTGGGGTTATGCTCCCTCTCACTTATGAAAAATTAAGAGTAAAACTGTGGCAAATGCTTCTGAATTGCTTCCCCAGAGTGACTACACTGTTGTTTTAGGCTTGAGTCTTCTGCTGAGCTCACAGTAGTGATATTCGCCATTACTGGGTGCCAATCCCCTGAAGACAGAATAAACTGCCACTTTGCGTCACTCAGTTTCATTCACAGACTGAGGTGACAGTCGCGGCCTTGGCCTAGGATTACATGCTTATCTGCTAAATTTCAAACGTAGCACTTGGGAAACTGGAGTTTTTGTGTTTTAAAAATAAATAAATAACTAAATAAATTTAATTCAGGGGGGAACTATCAGACCAAACCCCTTGCCATCCCTGCCAGTCAGAGGTACTTGAAAAATGTTCTGTTTTTTTATTTATTATTTATTTATTTTAAAAAAGTTGTAAGACTCAGTTTTGTCTTGAACACTTTAAGCAATAACAAAAAACCTAATGATGTTTACTTTTGCCAGAAGTCAATGAAAATGAGAAGGGAAATTCCAGCCGGACTTGAACAAATGCCTCACATTCTTCTTTCACCTCCTTCCTTAACTGGAAAATCTGCTTGTAGGTGAGGTTACAAAACAGCAAAGTTCAAGAGCTGTGATTCATCAATAAACAAGCAGCCAGGCATGAGGAGATTTTCCTTTCCAGGAAGAAGGGGAAAAAAAAAAAAAAAAAAACAAGGTGAATTCCAACTAAACATTAACAGGACAAAATGGTGTCAAAAAGAGCTCATTCAAGCCTTCATTAAATTATTTTGCTAAATCTGACCTCTACAAAGTGTAACAGCACTACTGGTTGTTTTTAAATGGTGTGGATCTGAATTTCAAATACTCTAGTAAAAACAGCATTTACAGAAATTGTCATGGGCTTGCTACCAAATGTCAGGATTGTAAGACAACGGGATAAATAATGTTTTGTATAATATTCTGCATAGGTACTAATGACAGATTTATGAGTAGTAAATATATTACATAGTAATTGTATTACATGAGTTCGTATGGCTCCCAAACAATCTTGCAATGTCAGGTTTACTTACAGCAATTTAAAAATGTATACAGCTGAGTAACTTTTACTATGTAGTAACACACCTTGCTAATGGGTATGACAGATTTGAACCCGGGTCCCTCAGCTGACAGGTGTTGGCTTTATGCACTACGAGTTAAAGACTTGCATATCATTTTTAAAATCTCACATCTTTCCCAACTGATCATCACTAATGCATGTCACCCCTGGAGGGTACACAGAGGAGTCACTATGATCCAGGCTCCTAACAATGAGGCTCTGAAAAGCTAAATGTGTGCAAGTGGTTTTAGACAGAATGACAGGATCAGCAAAGAAAAGTAAATTTAAAACAAGGCCATATAACAGCAGCAATGATAGAGTGTAAAGAACGTAAGGCTTTTAAAAAGATACAGCATTTCACGGTGGCAGATGGCAAAATTTAAAAATATAAATAAATCACTGCATTGCCCACCACTCCCCTTGACAGCCAAACAGACGCTGTAATGTTTCTGCCACTCTTTTGCCTGAGCTGATCAATGTGACGTTCGAATTCCCTTCCCATAAGTGCACCATCAAAGCATCAGCACATCTCTCCCAACTGTGGCACTGCCAAGGCCTCTGGCAACCACCAAACTCTCCCTCTGTGAGATGTTCAGTAGCTTCATCACTATCTGCTGGGGTGGGCTTCGCACATCGGCCTGGTTTGCTCGGATGCCACCTGGCTGCAGACCCCTGGCCGTGTGCTGGTGGTGCCATCTCAGCAACCAGGACCCCAGGCCATGGAGCTTTCTGGGCACCACTTTATGAAGTTTGCGTGTCAACAGGTGGTGAGCACCACATGTCCTTCTCAGCACCTCCACGCCCTTCCAAATGGAAGCCATAACCACCTGCACGGCAGGGCATTAACACAGCTTTCGTTCAGGCCACTGGGAGGGTGAACTAGTGGGAAAGCCACTTCTTATAAGGGGGGGGGGAGAGAATTTACCCGTTGTGGCATTTTCTTGTTGCAAGAAATTTTACTTAATTATGGTGGCCAAACAACAAATGGGGAACGGAAAAGTTTATTTAATGCATACACTTTACATTATTATATCACAATATCACTTACTGTCATTTCAGAAGACAGAAAATGATCCTTTTTATTTATATTGTTGACTATTCACCCTTCAGAGAATGGTTCCAAAAACTTTGCTACCTTTCTATGTTCCCAAGATGCAACTGCAATATTTTCTAAAATAAAACAAAGATTAATTATAGGACAAAAAGAATAAAAAGCAAACAAAACAGCTAATGCTAATTCACCATTTGTCCATATCTTAACCACAATGTGACTAACAGAAGTGCACACTTTCACAGACTATGGGACAATTGTGTTACAGATATTTAAATGGTTTGAATTTTTATTCTAAATGTATGGTTTAAAGAATTCATAAGTACATCTACTCCCTGTATATCTGGCTTCCACAACATGGCCACTGTATGTACACAGTTTCACACTTTCTGCTCTGAATTTTTCTACACAACTGAAATCCAGTCCTTCCAAAACATCTTTTACAGCAAGAGAAAGCGAAGGGGGAGTGTCTCTAGCGCCATCTACTGGCTGCAATGAAAATACGGCATCAACAAAACAGAACCTCAGTAGACAAACTCCCAAGTGTATAAAAACTGTGAATCTTTACAGCAGGTACCTCTTAGAAGCCCTGAGTGCAAACAGGTGACATACACTGCCCAGCCAAAAAAAAAAAAAAAAAAAAAAACATTTCGTTGGACCACCTTTACTGTAGCTTTGATTACGGCATGCATTTGCCATGGCATCATTTCGATGAGCTTATGCAATTTCACATTTCTTTCCATCCACAGTTGCATTTACTTTTCGCCAAGATCTTGTATAGATCTTGTATTGATGGGAGAATCGGACCGCTGCATAAAGTCTTCTCCAGCACATCCCAAAGATTCTTTCTCAATGGGCTTAACATCTGGACTCTATGGTGGCCAATCCATGTGTGAAAATGATGTCTCATGCTCCCTGAAGCACTCTTTCACAACTTGACAATGCCAGGATTCATCAGGCTCATCTTAGAACATGAAGAAAAAATCCATTGATGGAAAAACCTGGTCATTCAGTATATTCAGGTAGTCAGCCGAGTTCATTTTCTGGGCACATAACGTTGCTGAACCTAGACCTGACCAACTGAAACAACCCCACATCATAACACTAACTTAAATCCAGGTGGTGACTTTTTTTTTTTTTTTGGCCGGGCGGTGTAGAATGCCAATCAAAAGACCTGGGCTCAAATCCTGCATGCTGCTTTAACGCTTGAGCAAGGTACTTACCCTGAATGACTTTGGTAAAAATTACCCAGCTGCATGAATGTATAAATTATTTCAAGTAGCTGAGAGAAGCATCAAATAAGTGTAAGGGATATAAATAAAACTAAGCTTCTTTGTCTTTCATTCAACTCCCTCATCCCTCCAGACTCCAAAGGTGTGAATGCTACCCTCCATATTTGGCTTCAGCATCTGATTTATCGCATACGGTGCGCAGGAGAAGAGGCCGGCAGCAAACTGGAAATGCGGAGGTGACGGAGGGCATCCCGTTTTTTGCGGCCAAAATAATGTGTCCTTCAGGATACGAAATATTTCAGAGAGCAGTTTCCTGAGTTGCTCGCTCATAACTGTTTGGGAGAAACTAGAGAAGCATCACAACCCCACACCCACAACCACCAACCAGGCTGATGGAATGTGCCGATCCATCGTGACCATCATCTGCATTTACTCCAGAAAAGAAAAAAGGACATTTTGTCTGGGAATTGTGACCAAATTTAACAATTTAAGTGTCACTCTCAAAACAAAATCATTTTTCCCTTGAAATGATGCACTAAAAGACCCCGATGCAGACACTTCTACTATGTGAATGAGTACTAAACTATCAAACATTACAGGTGATACAACTGTATATAACCTGGGACTTACCACACACTGCCACCTAAGCAATAAATCCTTGCTTTCATCGATGTTATGAACTGTGCAGATTTGTGTTCATTTAACTGCTCATGGCTGCAGGCTGGGTTTTCCAAGGTACCTGTACACAGGCTGCATCTCCCTGGCAATCCCGATCACCGCACCAGCTGGGAAACGGTCAAACTCCTCAAACAGCTCCCGGATGTTGCTCCTAAACTGAAGGTCCAAGTCCAGCTGCAGGATGCGGTTCAGCTCTGAGGAGAAACATCCACAGACACTGAGGAACTGACCATCATGAAGGCAGGACAAACTCAAACGCTGATGTGCATGCATGGACAATAAATGCAAAACAACAACCAGACAAAAGATCCGGTTCATTATTTTGCATTTTTTAAGCTAAAGAGGACCGCCATAATTCAATAACTGCATCTCTGTGAAACACCATAAAGCACCCATTATTGTGGTCTTTTTTTAATTAAACTATAAGCTGCTCATCAATTGTGTCCATTCAGGCTGAATAGCCAAGGACAAACAAAAAAATTGTAAATCTGGCCTTTCAAAAAAGCACTGGATAAAGAATTTGCTAAGCATATAAACAGATCATCAAAACATTAAAAGTACTGGGGTACCATACAATATCAAATTCTGAAGGTGGCAAAATAGATTAACAAATTATCAGTGCAAACAATACCATACAAATTATGAAGACGTTTATTGCATATCTGTGCGGGACAGAGGTGAAATCCAAATTTCATTCCCCCCCCCATTAACCATATCTCACTTGAATAAAACAATGCATGACATCAGTTCAAACCCAACAGTCGAGGGTTTGCAGTGATCCCCGCCTGGCAAAAATCGTCTCTTATTTTAATAGACTGTATGGGGCACCTAAATCAAGGGGGTCATTCAGAATGACACAGAAGAGGGGCCTTGGCCATTTGGTGTTGCCAAACCAGACCAGATGCAATGCTTTGGAGGAAAAAAGAAAACAGATGAACTCAACTAATCTGCTTAACAGAGAACAATAGGAGTGAGTCAGACAGGATCGAGCGACTGTGTGGAGTGTAAAATAAATCATGCGCAGGAGAAATAAAACATGTCCAGAGCTGTAGGTAGGGTGCACTGAAGTTGTCTACACAATGCCTGACAATTCAACACTGCGCAGTAAAAGCAAGCATTGCACTCAACTCTTAGAGGACATTTTAGTTGGCTTTTTAGCATCAAATGTGTAGATTCTGCCTATGAACTTCAGAGTTCCCATTGCAGCAGCTGTAATGGTACAAAGGAGGCAAACTGTTCGCCTGCACTGCGGCCAAGCATAACAAACAACTGATCCTGCCACAAAAGCCCAGGTCCCCATGACTCACAGGAAGAGCCTGGAGACGACACGGTCACCCCCGTGCAGCGAGGAAAAACACTGCTGAACAGAGTCAGCACATCCTTTACCCAACATCAGGTTAAACAATTTCATGCACATTTTGACAATATTTAGAGCCACCACAACCCCATACAGCCGAACACACACACTTATGCTTCAAATTACTTACAACTGGGACCAGAAGTCAGAGTCCAGAGCAAATCCAACAATGCAACAATCAGTAAAGTGTTAATAACACAGATTTATCCTTCAGTTTATTCACTGGTTAAGAAAACAAAACTAGAGTAAAATAAGTCATTTTAAGATTTCACTACTTTTTCACCCACAGCTCATACAAGACCTGAGATGCGCAGCTTCAGTTCTTACTTCTGTGCTACAGGGGAATGAACAGCAAAGTAGAGAAAGGAGACTGACTTACAGAACGTATTAAAAAGTGCTTTGTTTCAAAATACAAACTGTATTTTACTGACTGCAAGGATTCAACTCATTTCTCACAAATATTTGACAGAATTTGGTCATTTTCAGCTTCGAGATCAAATAACACTATAGACACGCAACCATATTTATTAGCTGGGTAGTTTCCACACAAGTTTTGGATGCATCTAATCTAACTGAAAACATACCAAATAAATTCCATCTGGAACGTTCATGTGAGGCTCAAAGTGGTGGTGATATGGGGATAAAACTGAGTCCCTCCACACAAACAGATGGTGTGAATGAACTGCCTCTGTACAAGAAAACTTTGCATGTCTTTGTCCTCAGCATGTGTGTGCTATTGTGCTTCTATCATTGACAAAAATGCTGCTCCTGCTGGTAAAAGTCCCGTAGAATAAATAAATACCCATTGGAACATATTTGGCATAAATACATACCCAGCTAAAGATCCGTTCAAAAACTGGCCAATTCCAGACGATTTTGGAATAACACTTGAACCTACAAGCAAAGGAACTAGCAACTACTTACTGATTTAACAAATGCTATGATGATATTAAATAATTTATTTATTTTTTGAAATTGTCAATCAAGCAAACCAAGTTTTCACAATCGTGTGAAGAATTCACTGACTCACTGGTATTCACTGCAGTCCAGATCCTATCTTGGAATCACCTGAGCCCCAGGTTAGGAGGGGTACAACCTGGACAGACCCTCAGTGAAAGGATGAAATCTACAACAAATTTTATTTTATTCAGAATTAAATATCTTGAATAATTTTTCATATGAAAGGAATTTAATTAAATGAGTGTGAGCTCTAGAAAGAGTCACGCAGAACTCCCTCGGCAGAGTCCAGCCAGAACTGTTTGCAACCAGGACGGAGCTGGGATTTCACCCATTGTATCTAAAGCCAAGTTTAAATTCTTGTTATAGCAATAAGTAGAAAGCTATGAAACCCCCCACCAAAAAAAAAAAAACCTTAAACTATTAAATTCTGTTAAACTAAACAATCCACATTAAATTTTTCAGAAATGGTATATAAAATTGCTTAAAGCTCTGATGTGTGGTTTTGTTGATTCTATGAAGAGTGTTTTAAATGTACTATAAAATCAGTATGAAATGTACTAAACCAACAGGTACTTCATCTACTGAGGACACAAGGTCCCGCTGGCTCAATGAGACAGAGTGGGTGGGGGTCGGGACAGTACAACAAGACGGCTGAATACCCTACTGGGGCGGGGGAAGCGGGGGCACCGTGCTACGCGTCTGACCTACATCCGAATCGGTCCTCGCCAGCCCTGCAGCTTCCTGAAAGCACCACATCGCCACTGGCTTTTACGATTTATCATTGTTAGCTGAATAAAGCTGTTAAGCAGATGCTTTCAGCTGATGCTGTGTTATATAAATTAGCTTCCTGTTTAACATGTTGGCAACAGCTGCGTATTTTGAATTAAGCAATTCATGTACATTGACAACAGCAGAGCCCTGCAGGGGAGGACTAGACCCTGACCCAGAAATCTTCGAGGCCAAAGACTAGTTGCTTTGCCACATGCTGCATTGTGTGAGTGTGCATACCCTGTCACTATTTGTCTGTCCCACAATCACACTTCACACTGGAAAAACCCATTGCAACACTGCTGTGTCCACATGGAAGTGGTGCTTACAGTCCAATAAATACCTTCAGCCAGCTTTATACTGTAGTGTCTGTTACATGAGCAGCCGACTGCTAAACTTGTACATCATGAGAAAGAAATATGTCTAACAAATATAACAGTAATAAAATCAAATGTCCCAAGCAATAACTGTATAAAACTTATTTTAAATAAAATATATGGACAATTAAGAAAAAAAAAAAAGTACAGAAATGTACTGTATAACGGAGACCCCACCTTGTATTTCCAAGTCAAACACTTTCCAGTCTTCAGCAGAAAAACTAGCCAAGTTACCCAGTACTGCTTGGATCAGACAGTGTAAAGGTAAATAACACTGTACTGTATTATTAAAGGGTTGCATCCAGTATGTAAATATTGATAGAGCTGATGTACTGGTGAATGCTGCAAAGACCAACACACCAGTCCTAATCCTGTGGAAAGTAGTAAAATGTATAACAAACTTTATTAGCCTTATGCTGGTAATGATTCCAGTTTGGATCTTTACCTCCAGAATCCATATACTTTTCCTTGGTGTGTGGTGGCCTGTTTGTCCTCATCCAGATAAATTATCTGGGAACTGCCTAGAAGGACAAGTCAGTAATGTGTGTAGCACACTGTGTGCATATTTGACTATGCAAAAACCTCACTTAGTACAAGATGTACCACTGTGCCAAATTTTAAATCTACAAAAGAGCCAAAGCCATGCATAAAAGGGGGGGGGGGGAATTTAGCTTTATAGAAATTTGTCTCCTAAGTAACAAATAAAAAAGCACAACATTTTAATCCCAGTCCGTTATTGCGTTTTACTTTGACCCACTTGGATGCATTTTTCTTTATGAAATATTAAACAAGAAACTTGGTAGTAAGCAGGTAAGGACATCATCCTGTAAAAATGCAGGTTATTGGGTCAAGCCCCATGCCCAATCCTAGCAAACAGTAGAAGATTAAGGTACTTACCCAGATCTGATCCAGGAAAAATTACTTTTAAGTCACTTTTGGATGATGATATCATCATCATCATCATCATCATTAATACAGGTGTCCCCTTACTTATAAGCAAAATACATTCGTGGAGATCAGCTCATCAGGTGAAGTCTTCATTACAGTATAAACTTAAAAAATTCCTCCATGCTCAACTCTTGATTCTCAAATGTGAAAAATCAGCTTCGTATTTGACTGTAATTCAGTACGGGATATTGGTTTTTGCGTATACAGCTGAAATTAAGTCAAAGACCTGTATCAAGAAGCATACTTGTAATAATAATAATGACGACACACAGGATCACACAGAGCGGAGGTACTCACCTGAAGGCATGATGTGGTGCATTGCTACAGACAGGAAGAATATGGCGTCGCTGTAGTAGGCCCCAGAGCCGGCGCTGAAGTGCTTCTGCATGGCCTCCACGATGGGGAACAGCTTCTCGGTGAGGACGGCCACGTCGTGGAACACCACCTGCGCAAACAGAACCATACCTGCTCAGAGGACATCACCACTATGCTAATAGTATTGAAAAGCTTGATGCAAAGCATGCTGGGATACTGTCAACAACGGAAAATCTCTGGCTACAGTCAGAGACAGGAGGTAGCTTTATGCACCACTGCCTGTGAACTCTGTAGAAGGAAGCTGCCAGGATGTTCCTTATGGATCAAAATATTTGCTTTTATTTGCAGCTTACAGCAACTTAGCCATTTATGTAGCTGGGAACCTTTAATGAAGCAATGGAAGGGTTTACTTTGCTCAAGGGTACAACACCAGATCTTAACCCAGGCAACACAATTCTAAAAGAAACAGTCATGACCACTATGCCACCTACTGCCTTATTTGAAAAGTATCACAACAGCCTGTATGGCCAGCACATACAAAAGTGCCACACATTATACCCCTTAAGGAGTAAACTCAAAGAGTCCCAGTTTGACAAAGAAGCACTTATTCCCTTATAAGAGGTCCATAAAGTACTTTAGTAGTATGGTAACCCTTGATGGGGAACCATTATTTTCTCATGGCTCTCTCCCACGGTCAAAATGTCTGCAGCAGCATCTACTACAAAGCTGGAGAGATGTGTGTTTGGACACAGCTTTGCAGGAGCAAGACTGCAGGTCCTTTGTGACACAGCCAGTCCAGGCTGAGTAAAGGCCCTCCAGCAGTGCAGGAGCTTGGCAGGGTGTCAGAGAGGCCTGGCATCCTCCACAGAGCAACACAGCTGAAAGGAAAATGCTGGTTTAATGAAATTGGACTAAACCAGACTACGATGGTTCTCTTGCTGCTGTAAGAGCAAATGCGCTTGTATGTTCTGCTCAATCGCTCTTTCCAAAGCACTTTAGTATACGTCACTCCTAAGATGACCACAAACATTTTGGTAAACAAGTGTCCACTGTTATATTCACCAGAGACTTTAGAAAGCGCTCATTTCTCGCTCTTCTCTACAGAATGTGGAGCTCTTCAGCAGTGTACAGTGACCAGACCTATAGGATGAGCTACAGTTCCCATTAAATCCTGGGCTTCCTTCAAGAAAGCAGTGCAGGGTGACAGGCGATTCAATAATCTAACACCGTCTGTTGTTAGCAGTTGGTTCATTTACGCAGCTTGGCAGGTATGTGGGATTGTACGTTTGTTTAGGCAGAAGGCATGAATCATGTCAGATCCTGGTGCTGCCAAGTTCTTCCTGTTTGTGACCCGCTGTTGGACATCTTCTGCTCTGAAGGTGAGTGGTTCCCAAAACTCTGTTTTCTGATCTCTTAGCCACAGTGCACTGTTGTGTGATGATTTCTTCTCCCATATACTCTTCCAGTGCTGTTCCATTTCAGCCCTTGGTGGATCTATGGTTGATCTCTTGTTGGCCTGCAGCTGAGAGAACACTTTAGATGGTTCTTTTGAGAAGAGGGCAATTACTATTTTGGCCTCTGCTTTTGTTTATCCGTACAATCTGGCTGCCAGTGCTGCTAGCCTTGTCTAGTAGGCTGCCGGGTCTCAGCCACGGACATGCTAGTGTATTTCCTCAGGAGCCTTTGCCACATTACCCTTCTGTAGCTCAGTCAACTTGCTACCTTCCTTTCTACACAGAGACCTTAGCAACACAACCAGATTAACATTAACATTTGATTATTGCCATGTGTTTAACAGTGTTCTATAGCAAAGTCCAGCATATGCACAAAATCCAGGGATAAAAACTTGTTTTAATTATTAGGTGGACCTCCATCATGATTTAAACAGAACTAAATTTGCATTCATTAATAAATGTCCATGACTATGCTATTTAATGTATTGCAGTTTGGTTCCTTGATAGGAAACACACAAGGAGCATGCTTTCCTTCTTAGAAAAATCTGCCAGGATAAAGGAGGTTTTCGCTTAAAATAATAATGTTTTTCTTGAGAATGTGTTACATAAACTGGAAATGAATAGTCCTTCAAAAAAAAAAAAAAAAAAAAAACAACCTTCTCATCATTTGAGGGCCACAGTGTCTTTGGCACAATGCATTGGATTTCCTGAAATATTTAAAGAGGAGAAAAAGAAAAGGGGAAAAAAAAAAGAAAAAAAAAAAAATTTCCTGTATGCCAGCAAACCCCCGCCCAAATTTTTCTCATTTTATCAAACGTCCAGTTCCAGAAGAGTAGCTGCATCCCCCCACAAGCATGTTTTTGTTGATTCTGCTGAGAAGCAGTAATTGGCCACTGACCAAGGACAGCTTACACCCAACCCTCAGCTCTGGCGCCAGGAACAACTCCTCACTGACCCACGATTGGGGGGTCTCAAGACACATTTATTAAAAATATGCTCACATTTATAAACCATCCAATGTCTAACCCATTTCACCTTTTAACAAAAACTAGGAGGAAAATACTTGGCTGAGCCATTTCTGCATCAATGGGGGAAATGATGGGAATAAATATAAATTACAGAAGATGCAGCACATTTGGTAATTATATCGTGTCATTTGTTTCCGTTTAAGACGATAGGGTGACAATCTGGGAGATTACAGAAACAATTTATTAAAAAAAAAAAAAAAAAAGTCAGGCCAGATCAACCCCGACCATCTGGAAGGGTCCACAGTTCTCACCATCCAAGTGTAAAATTCTCACCAGTCACCTCCCATATGCTTCATAGGCAGTTAAGGCAACCAATTCATGGCATGTTTAAGCATCAGACAACCACTCAAACAAATAAAGCAACTCGTATAGGTTTATATTATAAAGTACAAGCACTTAGCAAGTCATGCCTTGATTTATACATCCATTTGGCTCCTGAGAAGTCCTTGTTGTGCAGAAACACATAAATCCAGCCATTTCGATTATTTCTTAATGTGCTCTCAGCCCATCCAAAGATCTGCAAACCAACTTCTCCAAATATCATTAAAACACTGTAAAACACCTTGGAGCACACACACAGCGCAGCACAACACACAGGGGATGTCGTGCAGCACGTGCACACACGCGTGGACACAGTATCATGGAACGTGCAGACAAGAGACTGCACTGTGCAACGCACACATGCATGCACACAGAGGCAGGGATTGTGTTAGGCAATGTACGTGCACACGCTCTCAGGATTTGGGCTGTACAGCATAAACACATGCAGGGATTGTGTCGCATGCTGTGTTGAGGTTGTTCAATGTAAGCATTTGCTCATGTTTTTAAAAAATAAAAAAATAAAAAAAAGGCAGGAGCTTATTACAACTTTTTAGCAGTTGCTTGTACATGAAAATCACACCTTTTCCCAGGAGCCAACACTCTTTGCCATAATGCTGCTCTCTTTAATAACATATTTGCATTTGACATGTGAGCATAAACTGAGGGATGACTATATACATTATGTCTACACTACATAAATCACTTGGGCAATATTTAATGCAAAACTAAAATGTTAATTTCAAAATGTAGCATGTTATTACTACACAGTTCTAGTTATTCATATATTTACATGCATGTAACTGAAAGCATGAGAATATTCTTTTTTTCTTCTTTACAGCAAACTTGGACACTGTTACTGTCACCACACCCCTTCATAAAGAATAACAGGAAATACTGCAACATTCATGCCCCCCACCAAATCTGTGTGCTGGATCATGGAAACTGGTCTGCAAATAATTCTTGCAATAACAGCTATGATTTTTACTGTACTGTGGTACAATCATTGTAAAGTATGTTTTATATATTTACTTAACAGCTGCAAAACAGACATAAAACGATGCAGCCAATTTTGACCCAGGAACACAACACAAACATTTTTTATTTTCTGAAGGACTTTAAAGTGAACCAAAAGGAATTTTTCTGGGTATGGTCCCTCATCATTACTGCACTACAGTCATCCAACAAGCAAGGTGACCTACAGCATGGAACACATAACTGGTACATCTCCTGTCAACTACAGAAATGGCTAGACCATTATTAAAAAATGATTCTCCGCTTTAATTTCGGAACTCTTAATGACCCTCAAAGTCAAATATAATGAAAATAAAATTTTCACTAAAATGGAGTTCATCCACTTAACAGCAAGCCATCAGATGACAGTCTTCAGAATGCTGCAGACAGTCT
Organism: Heterotis niloticus; assembly: GCA_018136845.1. Taxonomy (NCBI): domain Eukaryota; kingdom Metazoa; phylum Chordata; class Actinopteri; order Osteoglossiformes; family Osteoglossidae; genus Heterotis; species Heterotis niloticus. The sequence goes on along the minus strand of CM030903.1, from coordinate 15,273,343 downwards.
AATAACCTTGCGGTATACTTACACAGGAACTAATTTTTGAGGAAATATTTATAACATCGTAACTGTGTCCACCCAAGTTGAAATGGCAGCTTATTGCCATTGGATAATGAGTTGCCCACCGCTCAGCTACAGACTGTAGATTCAAATCCTTTGAACAGTACTTAAATCTAAATCACTTTGATAAATGCCAAAGTGTATAAATGGCCGAAGTGCACAAAGTAACTCACATTTGACTGTTTAGACTCCTACCTGTCTGAGCTTACAGCAGAAGCCATGCTGCCATGGCTCCTAAGTACACACTAAAGCCCTATTAACCTAAGTGCTTGTGCACCACACGGTTCACATAATGAGAAGAGGATTATGGGACTGCATGTCACAGTCAGCGCTCATAATGCTGCTGTGCTTCTGTCTCTTGGAGCATTGCTGCTGGTTTTGGGAAGGATTACGTGCTAATCTGCTGCTGTGGCTCCTTTCTGAGCCAAGCAAACCAGACATGGGCCCAAGGTGCAGCGCAAGTCTTCCCTGAATCAGCCAAAGAAATTTCTCCTGGGTGATGTGGTTTCTTCCCATTGTCCAAAGTCATTTTAAATGAACTGGCATCTCTAAATCGCACTTAGTGTGTCTTCAAGAATCAGTGTGTGATTTAACATTGGAGAAGCAGTTACTGGTAATGGACAGATACAACTTTGGTCCTTGAGAGCTCATTCCAGCAGCTGTTCCCCCTTTCTTTACACCTGTCAGAGCTCAGAAAAGGAACCAAGTCGGTGTAGTTGAGACAGCAAACCCGACCTGATGTGAACAGAGTCGGTTCTCTGACAGGCTCTTAGCAGCGGTCAGTGTCTAGTTCCAATTCTCTCCAGCAATTCAACCGTTATTAACATAAGCTGACAAGACAGCCGGCCCCGAGGGATAAAAGTATTAGATGTGGACAAATTTACATATTAATATTGTACACTTTAGCACAGATTTAATAGTTCAATTAAAAATGGTGAGACGAGCTGCTGAGAAGCTTTAGTTTTCAAAAAATAAATAAAATAAATAAAATTTTTAGCTCTTCAGGAGATTGGCAGCAGAAGATGAACCTTCATTCCAAGGAGGATGTGAACGTTCTCTACGTATTGAGGAAAGTCAGGGAACAATTACAAGGTGTGGCAAATCTTTTCCTGTGGTTGATACATCTTTAAAATCATATACTGTACCAACAGTGTAAAACCAAAGGAAATGAGAAGTAAATGATTTAGAAGTCAACAGTGACACCATGTGGAACCCAAGCAGATTTTACCAGGCCAACATTGTGAGCTGTCATGGAAAAACATCTCTTCGTTGCTTCAACCTTTTTGATTTCCATTTTAAACCAATTTATTTAGCAAATTATATTTAAACATCTTTCTCTCCAATACTTAATTTTATTAGAGACCTACAATCATAAAAGCTACTTGAGGTGGAAACAGACATAACAGTCTAACCACTGATTTTTTTTTTTTTTTTTTAAATTTTGTAGACCCTTTTGTGAATCTCAGACCTTTGTACAAAAGCTGCACATCTATGCTACCTTTACTAATATTACTTACCTTAAATACCTCAAAAATCTAAAGTGAAAGAGCAAACCAGTTGTAGAAGATGTAGCACTAAGAGAGGTATTACTGTATAACAAAAGCCATACGCTGAAGCAGAAGTATAACAAAACAATTTGTAAATCTAAAGCCACTAAATCATAATTAAATTTAAAAAAAAGCATAACTAAATGTTCTTTTCAGACAGCAGCACTTCAATATTGTTTCTTGACAAGAGTTATACCTATTTATCACATCTCCAGAATTTCAGACTATTATGTACAGCAATGTACTGTCTGGAAAATAAATAAATACTTGGTGAAAGAATTTAAAAAAAAAAAAAAAAAAAAAAAAAAAACATAGCTTACGTAAATAGTTTCAACATAAGAGCAAAACAAACACTACAAGACTGATTGCAAAAGTGAATTAAAGCCCCATTTATTTCAGCTGTCTATAATTCTACCAACTGCTTTGGGTGCAAGAATGAGATGTTTGCTTTGTTTCATCTCTGGCCTTACCTCATAGCGGAAGGAAGCATTAGTGAGCATTTCTGGAAGCATCTTCTCTGCAAGCTGTTTACTGGCCCCATCACTCACAAAGTGGAGGACAAGCACCTCTCTGTCCAAGAAGCTTGCACGTTTCACCATGGATCTCATGGCTACTCGGAACTTATCCTGGAGACCCTTGTTCTTGTCCACCTTGGTGAACATCATGAGCATATGGAAATGCTGCGTTCCCTGAGGCACACTGCTGGCGCTCTGCTGGGGGTTCTGCTCCTCGTTTTTGGAGTCAGGATGCTCCAGGCTGGCGTGCAGGGGTAGGGTCGCATTGTTGCGGTTCGAATTGTGGCTGGCCTGCGACTGTTTGATGCGCTTTGTGGTGCTCGAAAAGTTTTCCCGCTCTGAGCCAAAGTAGTAGAAGGCAACCACAGCCAAGGAAGCGCCAAGGAGCAGAACAATCTGGTAGGACCTGAAGGTCCCCATCTTCTCAAAGATGTTCAGGCAGAACCTCAGAATGCCCATGCCTTTCACAAAGTGGCACAGATGTCCTAGCTCTGAAAGCAAATGAAGGCAACACAGCAAAGATCCCCTTGTTAACATCACTTTGTCACCTCAAGGCTCTTGGTTCAAACCCCACCTCCTGCTGTTACCTTGATCAAATCTCTTAACTCGCATTGCTCCCCACAAGAAAACCCAGTGCATAAATGAGTTGATAAACATTGAATTGCTTTGGATGCCATGATAAACATTTATATCCATCTTAACATTTGTAAATGAACGCTTTACTGTTGTGTGCATTTTACCACTCAACGCTTATTCTTTCAAAAATCTATCACCGCGGCTGCTTTTTGTCTGCAACCTGTCAATGAATGGATAATTTTATCTTTATTAAGGAGAAGTTGCACTAGTCTAAGTAATGCAAGCAGCCAGCGGACACGCCTAAAACTTGTCAGGATTTCTACAAAGCGATTCCAGTAAAAAAAAAAAATTGCTGTGAGTAAAACGAGAAATAACGCGTCTTTCGCAAAGTCGCGGTCGCGCACCTCTGGTGACCCCCTGGGTGGCTCAAGCCCCCCCTCTGATCTCACGCTTGCGCAGTTCGATCCGCAGCTGTGCGCATCCCCACCGTCCATCAATTATAGATTGAAGCGATTCATTATTAAAAACTAATCAGACTTTAAGAGTTCCACTTATCTCGCTTTCAGACATTTCCAATGAACGAGTAAAGTGGTTGTTGTCGCAAACTACTCCAAACGCTGACGTAATAGACAAAGTTGCGTTTAAACCCGAGGAAATCCGTTAAACCAGTTCCAAAAAAACGCAACATACCATCTTCGGCGGCTCGGCGTCCATGATGCCTTTACATTTGAACTTCCGCCTACAATTCCCACAGTTCACAGCAAGTCAAAGGCGCGAAAGCACAACGTCAAACATTGTGTTTTCTTTAGGCGAGCAGTATCTTACTGGCTTTTCTAAATATACGATTTGTTTAAGATTATTTGTAGCTTTCAGTTCCCAACTTTTGAAACGTTGTTAAGTGAACGTTAGTGTTTTGCGACAATACACGACGTGTAGTAATCGGTGTGAAAACCGCAGATTTTTTTAATTAATGGGACTAGGGACACAGGAATCGTGTTTAAGACGCTTCAAGGTAACGATACACCCAACCGTTGCACATAAACCCCCTTATAAGTGTCTAAATTCGGTGCGACACATCAACCAATGGGGGTTTTGTCGTAAAACATCGCCACACTTTACGGCACTGTTACGGATGCTGCCCGTTGCCATAGGTGATTATACGCATCGTTCGTTCTGCGCTGTGTTTACCTCTGAATGGCCGTCCGAATTTCCTTTACCTTTTTAACCAAACAGTATTTTCGATGTCCTGCTACTATTCATTTTGCTAATTATTGATTGTAGCTTACGCCTTCGTGCAAAGAGTCTTACAACGTAAACTTTGTAGACAGTATACTGTGAATACTTATAATGATTTACCTATGCTTACCGTAAGGTGTTCTTAGTGTATGAATTACGGGTAAGTACCATACTTTTTACTCTGGAAACGATCATACAGAGCCAGAAAAGAAAATCACACCTTTCTTAAAGAATTGGGGGATTCTGGAATCTCGAAAACATGATTTGTGACTGTCGTCTGCTTACAATTGCTAAATATTTAATAAACATGTTAATAATGCATCTACAAGTTGAAGCTCCGTTACATCCTAGTTTAACAGGCTGTTTATTAAATCACAGTGACAGTTGGACGGATATAATCTAAAATTGGTGCTGTAATTTTTATGGGTACATATGTACAGTAGAGGTGTCTGTAGAGCTAGTAAATGCAAATAATTTTATTAAAACGTCAGCCTAGTCATGTTATTGATGCGTACATCATGTGCTTTTCTGTGTATGAAGCAGTAATACTTTACGCTGATGTATTTTAGTGATTGCTTTAGGTTATTAAATTTATCAGAAATAAAAAAAAACACTGATTCACCTGAATGTTTTGTTTCCCTTTTCCTTGTACAGACATAAAGGCCCCAGGAACATATGTTGATATTGGTGTCTCTTGTTTGGTGTAAACTCTGCCCATGAACATCAGAAAGTCAGCCGACATGGGTGACATACTGGCCTATGAAGCAGATGTGCTGGGGATGGTGAAGGAGGTATGTGTGCTGTCGGGATATCTTACACTTACCTTCTTTAATACTTTTTACACCTCAGCTGATACTTCACCTATTTTTACACAACCAATTCAGAGTAAGTGCCAGTCACAGCACATGTTTTCCAAGATGGCAGCCCTGATCACTCACTACACAATATGCTGTCCCTCTTTCACCTGCAGCTTTAACATCTGAATAATGTCCCAGATTACACAATGTTCATATGAAAATTTGAAGAGTTTTTAAATAGAGTATAACTCTGCCGTAATGCAATAAATGGGGTCCAAAACTTTAGTCTTGTTGCCTTATTGCAAAGTTTAAAAAAAGGAAAAATGTTTTCATTCATTTATTTCCTTTCATTAAACATATAGGAAATAGTTTGTTAGAAACAAAACTTGTGCACAGTAAATATATGTATTAGTTCTAATTAAGTAATAATGTTATGACCCACTTGACTGGTGTTGATGGTGTTATGAAAGGTGGACTAAAGGAAACAGGGCTGTGGGAACTCAAGTCTTGATTCTCAGCTACATGTTTTAACCCCGACACTCACTGAGCACACTCACACGCCCCCTCAAGCTCTTGAACACAGAGAGGGACAACAATCCTCCTGTAACTCTCCATGACTTTTTTCAAACATGCAGCAGCGCATTGTGGGACAGTTATGGATCCCCCCTGTCGCCACTACAGTACGAATAATCTTGATAAAAACTTTTACACAAACACATGTAATCTTCAGTAAATCCAATTCTTTTGTTGCCGTCAGAAGAAAATTTTTGTGACTTGAAAAGGAGCAGAAGGAGAGGAGACAATGGCCATTTGCATTGTATCTTAATTATTCTTATCATGGAGACTTCTTACAGGGTTTCACTGCAGTATATACAGATTCTGCGAGCTGTCTTGTCTTCTATTCAGAAGTGCTCTGCACTAAAAATAAAATGAGCGCTCTGTAATGTTTGCTGCACTGTCACATCATGTACTGTAAATAACCACTTACCTACTTGTTTATCTTCATGTTCATTTTATCTGTTAGTTTATTTATCTGTCTTGCTATCTACAGTATTTCCCCCAATTCATTTGTTTGTTCTATGCAGTCATGCTGTGTGATTAATGTCCACCGTGGTCCAGGAGAAACTAAATTTCATTCACTTTTGTACATCTCCATAAGTGTAAAATGAAAATGAAGTGAGCATTGATCTTCAAACCTTCCTACATTGCAGTACCTCAGCTTTGGTGAATTTGAAGAAACCATTAGGCTATTTGAGAAAGAGTGCAAAAGCAAGGGAAAGCCTCCTCCAGAAATCTCTGAGACCCTTTTAAAAGACAGCCAAACATCAGTAATACAGGTATACTTTACACTTGCTCTCATCAGCGTTTCCATAAATGAATGTTACAGGTCTTTCTTAAATCATGTCTATGACATTTGGAATGATGTGCTCATAATTTTACAGAAGGAATTCTTAAGGTCTTTTGAAGATGGAGATGCCAAGGTGTTCTTTGAGCTGTGGACTGAACATATTCCCTCTGATGTTCGAGATGTTGCTCCAGATGCCCAGAAACTAGAGATGTACCTTCAAATCCATTTTGCCATCTTCCCTTTGAAGTATTCTTTTGGGAGACCTGTAAGTTGCACATACCTACAGAACACACAAGAGACACTATTATTATTATTATTATTATTATTATTATCATCATCATCAAAACATGATTGTGGGTGTTTTTGCCTACTGTGATGTAAAACAACTAGTTTGCAGATAGGTGGCCCTAGCGCTCTAACCACACTACTGCATAAAATGGGTCACGATGTAAGGACACAGGACACTAGTATCAGATGTTGAGAATATCCTAAGCACAATTTTTGAAGATACAAACATTTAAAGTTTATTTTTAATTGCACTTATCCATCACTTATTAATTTTTCTAATTTCTGCTAGTAGCAGTTAAGAAAAACTGTATTTAACTGCCGTGCCAGTAGGTGTCAGTAAACACTGTCAAACAGTATAGGAGTGTGGGGTGCACTTCAACTCTCTTCCACAGTGTTTACGGCTCATGTGTGGTGTTTAAGAGTGCTGGTGATAAATGGAAAGAAAAATGCGTAGCCTACAGTGTAACATTTTCATTATATACAAGATAAATAGTGCAACGCTTTAGGTTTGTAAGTGGTATCCGATAATAAAAGGAGAAACGGGAAAACCACTGAAATGGATGTTATGCAGTGAGTTCCCTCCTTCTGTACTGTGCTTGTGTTTCCACAGGATACAGCTGTTACTGAGAACAGCATTGGGTGCTTTAGACATTACTTGGAGACCAAAGGAGCAGCAATCTGCAACACCCCTGAATTTCTACGATTTTACGCCCTTCCATTTGTTCCCAATCCAGTGGCACATCCATCTTTTGAAGATCTTTTCCAGGTATCTTTGTTATTGCTAGAGTCTGGAACCTATCATGGAATCACTGGGTGCTGGGAATTTTGCTATTTGTTGGAAATATATAAATATGAAAAAAAGGTTGAATTCTTTTTAAACTGTTGCTTTTGTTTCTATTTAGGACTCTTGGGTCCCAGATTTGAGAAGAAAACTAGAGGAGTTTTTGTCGGCAACACTGAATGTCTGCAGTACCCCAAGGCTGCTTACTTTATATGTATCCTTAAATTACAATAACCATTTATGCACCTCTTGGAAAATAAAGTAAATCATTACTTTTTCACCGATGTATGTAATGGATGGGTGGTTGTCTGTTAAATACAACACCTGTACTTCCATACAAGTTTTTGTTTCATTCAACCACAGTTGAATATTGTGAAGTAGAATTGATGTTGTCCTCACTGAATGCAAATTTGAAACACAGTGCACTTGAGAATGAAGCTAAGTTGGCACCAAAATTCCAGGGTAGAAAATTAATCAGACACAATAGCCTGAGACTGAGGCTAAATGAAATACAGTTTCTTTCCTGTTCTGTTGCTTGGTTGCTGAGTTCAAACTTTTATAAAAGCCTTTTTCTCTTCCTTTCCCTCAGCAGCTAAACAGCCATTAGTATTCAAGTGGTGTTGTAATGAATTCCAGTCTGGTGAACGTATTCACCCCAGAAAACAAAAGTGTCTCATATCTGGTGTGAAACCTGAAGTTTAAATGAAATCCTCTCATTATCCTGGGGCTTCCGTGACTTGGAAGGTTTAAGGGACATAAAGATAAGAAGGTGTGACTTCAGAACAATCTTATCTAGTATGTGTCAGAGTCCAGTTAATTATTCTTTAGTCTCAACATAAGGAGTGGAATTATAACTCTTTAATTTGCATTGGAAAGATTATCTTTCTGTTGCCATAAATGGGAAGGTGAAGATTTTTAAAATTAATTTAGCAAATATTTATTTTTAAACACTGGCTTTTTTATCTTAAAGATGTCAAACTTCTATAGCTTTTGTCTCAGAACTGTACTGAAATAGGGGGGAAAATGGTTCCTGGTGGTAAGTGTACTATTAGTGTTTACCCAGTGAACAATTTGTCATTCTTTAATGGTGAAATTACAGAAAGAGGGAGCAAAAGACAACAAAGGTGAGGTCTGTCTTCTTCGAGTAGACAAAAACACATGGATCAAACCTGATTAGCGTTTTTGAAGCCTTTGTGTGGTGACATGCAACAATCAGGCGTGGTCTTGTGTACTTCAATACGGTTTCACACCACACTGGACACACAATGACTTAACCATTCTGACGTCTGAGTGTGATCAACCCCACGACCCTATTTATTTTAAAGATAACTTGTTGATATTTGTTACAATTTTATTATAATGCAGATGTAATATATCTGAACTTGCATTGTTTAGTTTTCTCATACAGTTCAAATATAAGGTACAATTGTGATGACGCATGTTTCTTAGCAGCTGCTCTAACATTGAGTCTGTTTCCAGATTTGGGATTCCTGGGTGGGGTTCGGGATCCAGGTGGTGCTGAGGGATGATGGTCGCATTTTGTCTTCCAGCAAAGATCCAGCAGCTGCAGCAGCAGCTGGCAGAGGCTGAGAGAAGAGCAGCCAGCTACCTGAGGAAGTTCAACAAGCTGCAGGCCGACTACCACAACCTCATCAGTATCACCGCCGAGCTGGTGGAGTCCCTTGAGGCCACAGTCAGCGGGAAGATGGTGAGCCCCCCCGTAGCACATGCCCAGTGCATCAGTTGTACCCCATGCAGCCCTGAGGTCCTACAGTGGAACCATGTGCCATTTTTGCAGATTTCCCCAGAGTATCTACAGAGTGTCTTTGTCCGTCTGTTCAGCAACCAGAGGAGGCAAAGCAGCACACAGAGCATCGACTTCACCCGGCCTGGCACTGTGAGTGGGGCTCCTTGTGGGCTGTAAAGGGCAGACATAAGAAATGCTCTGACTGACCAAAATAAATGAGTGGAAAGTTTTATTTCTTTAAAAGTTACACTAAAGATTAGCCAGTCAGCCAGACATCTTAGTCATATGTTCATACTCATTGGTTTTTACTTTGTCTAATTCTCTGAAAAGGTTTCCAAGGTTTAACAGATGCTTCTCTACAAAATGATATCTTGTTAACAACACACTCAGTCCTCATATAAGTGTCCCTGCCTTTGACATGCATTTGTTGATAATGAATTTAAATTAAAGACAACCTGGAAATGAAAAAAATGTAAATGTTATTAAATATTTTGGGGTTATCACTGTTATGCCAAAAATACAGTGTATTAATGTGATGAGAGTTTGTTTAATGTGGAGATTTTGCAAAACAAACTAAGCTTGTTATGTAAGAATTGGGTGTACAGCACATTGCTCTTCTAAATGTCATGTTTAAATACATTTCCGGCAATTTGAAGACAATGCTGGCAGCCACACTTTCGTCTCGGTCTCAGAAGAGGATTAGTTTCCCAATCCTCCTGGATTATGTGATATGTAAACTGAAATCTGTCATAAACAGATGCCGTATGAATAAGTTTGACGCGCGATAAATCCATCCTTTTACAGGATGATTGCACAGCATGGTTTCCTGTACTGTATATTTTATTCAGCAGATGTGTGTATTCCTTCATATTTCATCTTCTTGTATTTTTCTGTAATCTTCACTGGCTTCTTTTTGTGAATGTCTGTCGTTGAAGGGATATTTCTCTATGAGCCCTTATGAAAATGATGATGGATATGTAAGTGTCTGATGTTTTATTGTTTCAGCTCCCCTGTTTTGTCTGTGCCCTGGCAGCCCTCTACTTGCTATGCTCCCACTACGCTGACTTGGCCTTGTTTGCCTTCCACCCTAAATTCAGACATTTCCTCCCATACCCATGAAATTTCCCTTCTTTAATGGAATATGTGACCTCGCCAATTGGCACAATAGCACTTTTTCTCCGGTGCAGATGATGCTACAGTAAAACCCCACGATAATGTGCTCCTATAACACGACTAGCAATTGGCTCCGTTTCCAACCACAACACCTTCTGACTGTGTTAGATGTATGGGATTTACTAAAGGCTGTATGTTTCTCTAATAATTTCTATCATCAATATTGTTGTAGCAGCAGGGGAAGCCATGGCTCTCCCACAATGCACTGCTGCTGCCTGTTCGTAAATAGTTGTGTGTAACTGTGGTGGAGCCATACAGGGGGATTTTTGATCCCCTCTGAGGTCAGTGTGTTTTTATGCACCGTGAGTGCAGGTATTTTCGTATGTTGTCTGCTGACTCCATTTTCACAACAAACATTTAAACATGCCGTGGAGAAATTGAGCTTGTGTTGCCACAGTCCGGTTTCCTGAGCCCCGCTTTTGTTTTGCTGTCAACAGCACGATCAAGGTGCATCCTTACAGTACTGCTATAGTGTTATTATGTTATATTTGTCACGTGCATGTTTGATATAATACAATCTTTTCCTAAATGTCTGAGAAATAAGTTTTTTTTTATATTTCACAAAGTAACTAGAAAGCCAATTGAAAAAGTTTTTCTTTAACCTTGCAGTAAGGTAGCCTTGCATTTAACTTTTTCATACAACCTTGTATTTCTTTTTTAATTTGGACCCTACTTATGTTATGGCAGGGCTTTACTATATATTTATCAAAATAACACAATTTTAAGGGTTTTTTTTTCCTTCACTTTTTTGTGTAAGTTAGCATGTCTACACCCCATCCTTTCTTAAGCATATCATTTGCCATCCTCTAACGAAGAAATATACCTCACTGCCCACCTTACAGAACAATATTTAGTCACAATAAACTGAAGAAAGGACTGTCTAAGCAAGACGACCTTACAGGTCTTACCTTATGTCTTTGTTTAGGTAGAACAAAATAAACACTTCAAACTTGAATTAGTGGCCATTTTCCAACATTTTGTCAATAGTGAATAGGTCTAGAAATCTTATCTGTAAAGGTTAACGTGCCCAGATAAACACACTACACCCTGTATATATAGTAAGTATTATTAGAGAATAGTAAGCAAGTAAATATTAGAATGTATTTTAATTTTTAAGTACAGCATATACTACAGTATGTCTGGTTTTTACTGGTTATTGTTGCTGGTAAACCCTGCATTGGCTGGCATGGCTTGAGAAAACTAACAGTGACTGGTACATGGCCGACTCTACGACTGTAATATGAGAAATACGTAGCTTATTATGAACATTTACAACAGCGTTGGGCAACCATGAACTCATAGGATGCTTTTTTATAAAACTGCGTGGCCAGCAGTTTAGCTGAACTAAATTAAAATTTTTACTGTGTTTTTTCTTTCTCAGCCCTTTTATTCTTGGCTTTTTGCTAAATATGTCATCCATCCCACAGAATTACAAAATGATACATAAAATGAGTTTTTGGTGAAATACTTTTATATGTTCTGTATTAGTCATATGGACTAAATATTAGAGTATTAAAAAGTTAATACATTTTAACTATTTTACCTTCAATATCATTACATTTCAAATATTTATATAGTGGAAAATTTTTATTTAGTTCATCAACTACAAAAATGGCCAGAAAAAAATTGGATGCCCACCTCTCATGCACAACTTTAATACCTGAGGCAAGGTGTACCACTTTTACATAACACAGCATAAAATATTATGCAATAAAATTTCAGTTTTATCATACCTTGTTTCTGTGGTATCAGAAGAAATATTTAAATTCATATTTCATTACTGTAATATTATTATAAGATATTTTTCTGTGATTCTAATGCAAACGTGAGTCACAGGCCATGTACTATGTGGATAATAGCAGTGAACTTCTGACACTAAGCCTGGCTTCTGACTTTGTGTAAAAAGCAGTTTTCCCAGTAATATCAGCGCTGCCATGTCATGTGCATCCCAAACTGCATGACGGAGACTGAATGCCCGCATGCCAATGTACCTAACTCCCAAAGGCATATTCTAAAATGTTTCCTGTAAAAAGGATGAAGTTTGGTTGATGTGTAAGGCTATGCTAGATTCTGTTGTAAAGACTAAAATTAATTTAAAATTGACCTTATCATAGCAGAAGTGTGAATAATATATGCTGTCATTTCTTTTCCAGGCCTCCTCTATGCTGCGAGCTTCGGTAGCACCACAGTAAGTGAGCTCAACTCACCTTGAAGAGAACAATTATTTGTCTAAATTCTTTAATTACTTGTAGATGTTCAAAAAATTGTACCTTCTATGAGTACCAATTGTATGAAAACTCGACGAATTCAAAGGAAAAAAGTGCATTCATATTTTTCACATCTTGAGACTGAGTTAACATTAAGCTAGGCTGAATGTTAAGCTTCTTTTAAATCTTATTAATATATACAGAATTGTGCTGTGACCAGTGATGTGCAAATGTGAACTTCATGTGGTGAGATAATGTAAGTTTTCTTGGTGGTATTCATTATTTAGGAGCTCCATCAGTTGATGCAATGTCACAATATGCTTCTATATACTTATGGTTCATACAGTCTGTGAGGGGGCTAAATGCATTCTTATCTCATAAATGCCATAGCTAGTGTATTTGTGACATATATGACTTACAAATGATGGTTAAATAAGTAATTTTGTTGCTTAGTATAAACACTTGAATTTTGAAACTTGTATCTTCTGTAATGTATAGGAGACACTTTGTCTTATAATGTGATTGCACTTTTCCTGTAAATTATAAAATTCTCTATTTGCATTTCTAACAGCTTGCTTATCAAGCAGTTCCATTAAGTGAATTTATTGGATTATATTCTTAAATATCCTATTTTAACCATGAATTATTTTTCAGTCTTGCCTTTATTTGATATTTGTTAGTAATGTAAGCTCCTTACTGTTGCATGATTGAAGTTACCTTTGTACTTGGTGCTTTTGGCAGCATTGCAGTGTTATCACCCCAGAGGCGATTGTTCAAGCAGCGCTGAATACGCAGTTGCACTTTTCCCACAGTTTACAATTGGTGAAAATGTTTAGCGGCAGTTTTGTGCGGTTCTCTGAAGTGTCACTGTTGCTTCAGTGAGGTCATTTTGTCGGTTTAAGGAAGCTGAAAGACGTGCCGTTGCTGCCATCTCTGGACTATGAGAAGCTGAAGAAAGACCTGGTGAACGGCTCAGACCGGCTCAAGGCCCTACTGCTACAGGCGTTGAGATGGGTAAGCAGACCCTGACAGCTCCTGGAACTCAGTCCAAGATGAAACAAAGCCTGAGCGAGACTCCCTTCGTTGCCCCCCTCTCTCCTGAAAGGCATAGCCAAGTAGAGCAGATAGCATGTTCAGGAAGCACCAACTTAGCAGTCCAGCTGCACAGTTGTGGAATTTGATTCTTTGGAGCATCAGTGTTACCAAAAGATGCTTCCAGAGCTCAGTTTACCCTCAGTATGTTTAGGCAACTCCCTGTGGCCTAAGTTGTTTTGCGTCACTCATCTTTTGTGTATATGGTGGATAAACCAAATGTAAACTGTTCCCAGTATCAAGTTGTATTTGCAGAAAACTGCTGTGAACTGTATTGTAAAGCTTGTCTCACGCAGTCTGGACTGCTTTGTTTTTGTCATATTTGGTTGTCAGAGGCTGACCCGGTCCCTTCAAGGGGAGCAGAAGGACACAGTGTTGGAAGCCTTCATCAGCAATGATCTTCTGGAGTGTCGCCGGAGTGGCCAGGTAAAGCAGACTACTGTTACAGAGGTACAATACCCCCTCAGTGCAGTGTTAGACTAGCAGTTCCAGTTCCTCACAGTGCTGTACAGTACAGGGTAGCCAATAACACGTTGTACCCCCACATACCTATGGATCTAGTGCAGTGGTTCCTAAAATCACGATTGTAACCTAAAGATGGTCGCACAGGGTTCCTGAGGGCAGTGGGATGGAGAAATACTTTTCACGTTCAACCTGTGTGTCAGGCAGACCAGAGGGCCTGTTGTTAAGTAGTTCTCTCATCTGCATTTAGCAATTTTAATGTAATTATTGAACACACTATTTTTATTAATTCATTTTTTATGTAAGTTATAAACAAGCCCAAATCATTATGTCTCCTCCACTGTGCTTGGCTGTTGGTATGAGGTGCTTGTAGTGATGCCCTGTGTTTGGTTTTTGCCAGGTACGGTCTTATGCATTATGACCAAACATGTCCACTTTGGTTTCATCTGTCCAAAGGATGTTGATCAAGAAATCGTGTGGTTCATTCAGGTGTAGCTTTGCAAAACGAAGCTGTGCTGCCAAGACGCTTTCTGCTGACTGCCCTTCAATGAAAGCCCCACATGTTCAATATTGGCTGAGGCCTGTAGATCCCTAGATGAAGTGTTTGGGGTTTTTTAAATGTGTCTGAGAATTACATGGTCTGACCTTTGGTGAATTTGCTGGGATGCCCTCTCCTGGGAAGACTGGCAATTTTCTTGAATGCTCTCCATTTGTAAATAATCCTTCTCATTGTAAAATGGTGGCTTTTAATGATGATGCTGAGTTTGTCAATGTGGACTCTGACTTTTGTAACGATTGAAAAAAATCTTGTCTTTACAGAAAAGCGTCCTTTACCTGATGAAGTCCAACAATGAGATTGTCAGGCAGTACATGGCACGGCTCATTAATGCCTTTGCCTCCTTGCCAGAGGGTCAGTCCTACTGTTCTTGTTTCCACTCCTCAGCATATTTTTCATTCCTTCCCGTACTTTGTTAACTTTGGTCCAGCAGGTGGTATAGTAGTAAGAGTTATAACCTTGTACTTGAAGAAGAAGTGTCACCTCCTGTTGTAGTGCATTTAACTTACAGCAACTGATACAGTAATGTTTCCAATAAATGTAAGTTTAGTGGTCAAATGTGAGCCACAGAAAAAGACTCTTTCGCTGAACTTTTTCTGGTTTGCAAGACATTTTGTGACTTCTATTATTATTTCCAAGTCTTGCAAATTCAATTTTTAGAAATTTTTCTTTGCCGCTGTCTCCATAGTCAAAAAGTGCGTGCACATAAACAATGAATGTGGGACATCCGTAACAACAGGCAAACGGTGTTTCATCAACACAGGCCGCACGTACCTCTCCCAGATCCCCTCTCTCTTGACAATGCTTGAAGGTGTCCTGAAGATGGAGGCCAAGGATTCGATGACCAGAGAGAATGTACTTGGTGCTCTGCAGAAACTCAGTCTCAGGTACTCATTAACCAACCTGTCTTCGACTTTCTCTGCTGGGTGTTTCATTTGTAATTAAGAACCTGTGTGAAGTGAGAAACACACCATAAACAGAAAAAAACAGAAATACTGTTATAGAACATCTTCACAGCTCACCAAGACCCCGGCCAGGATAATCGATTAAGGAGAATGAATTCGTAGATGAATCTTTAGTGTTTACCAGGCAGCAGGGAAGAAAGAAAATTGTCTTTCTCTGGTTCTTACAGCACAGTAGGAAAAATTCAAACAAAAGTTGCACAAAGTACAGTAACTTCTTATCTGATCACATTTTATAACCTCTTCTGATCTGTACCAGTACTCTGCTTTGAGAGCAGTAATGCAGAAATGTTCCTGTATTGGGCAAGTTTACTTTTCCTGCAAGCTATAATCTAGTCAAACACAGCACGTGTGGAATTACATCTGGAAAAGGTACAGGATGGTAAATTTGCAAAGTGTGTTGACACTTAGACATGCTGTGTATGTGCGTGGCTCCAGACGTGCTCAGCAGTCAGCCATGATCGAGGATGGGCTGATCGGCTGGCTGGCGGACGAGCTTCAGAACCCAGACTGTCTGTCTGACTACACGCTGGAGTACTCCACAGCCCTCCTCATGAACCTCTGCTTTCGTACTCAAGGTATCAACCTCATCTTGCACCACTTTGAACTCGAGGTGACTGTTCAGTGACGAAACCCCTCCTGCTCTACTTGTTTTTTCTTGGTGTCCACAGGCCGGAAGAAGTGCGCTGAGAATGCTAAATACATACTGAGCACCTTGTCAGACCTTCTGGCCCATGAAAATCATGAGGTAACCATTGGCAAGGCACGACAAATGCAGTTCTCAAAGCATCAAGCACACAGATCTGCTGTCATCCACAAAAAACTTGAAGGCTTCAGTAATGTTTCTTTTTCCTTTGTAAACCAAGCACCGAACTACCACTAAAATGGTCTCAAATGAGAGCAGAATAAAAAATTGTCCACCAGTTTTTTTTTATTTAGTTGTCATGTGTCGAGTTGTAGACTTTTTTCTTTAAAGCCCTCGCAGGCCTCTTTCTGCTCCATTGGGCCCATTACTTCTTTTTTATATAGCATTTTGTAAAGGTTTTTTTTTTTTGTTCAATAGATGAAAAAGTCCAAGATAACTGCAAGAAGTTACAGCTCTAAGACAAGTATAAGGTTAGATAAGGTTAGTAGGTGGTGTGGTGCTTAGAGCCACTACTTCAATACTCAGAATAACCAAGTTGGCATCCTACCTCCTGCTGCAGTTCCCTTGTTCAAGGCGGTTACTCTAAAAAATGGTGGTGGCAGAAGTGCCATCGAATCAAATCCAACCCATGGTGTCCACTAGCGTGTTTTCCATGACAAGGGAGGAGCGGAATTGATTTGCCTTTGCCTGCTTCCGATTTTGTTATTCTTCTATGAGGGATCCAGGTAGGGGAAACACGCAAACGCCACACACTCTGACCTGGGTTTAAATCCCACAACAAGCAGCCCAGGAGCTGTGAGGCACCAGCTTACCCTTCAGTGCCACCGGTAACAGTGATGCTGTTTATGTGACCCGGACGGTACTGCATAGAGGCTGTGTGTAATGCTGCTTTGTGATCACAGGTCCGCCCTTACGTGAATCGGGCCTTGTACAGCATCCTGGGTGTACCTGCAGTTCGGGATGAGGCCAGGGAGATGGTGAGTTCAGTTCCCACTGTGCCATAATTTTCACAGCCTTTTCATACCCATTTTAACCGCTCAACACGTTCATCACCCTGCCTCCCGTGCTCTTCGTTCAGGGCCTGGAGGAGATACTGCGCTGCTACAGTAAGGACAAAAACACGGAGTTCAACCAGCAGATTGAGTTCATCATCAAGCAGATTAATTCAAGTGAGAGTGGAGCTGAGCACCAGAGCAGCATTCTGTCAACAGTGATTTTTGGGTTTACAACTGTTTACTAACAAAATAAACTAACTGATCACAGGGCGCCATATGAGTGTTCTGCTTTCATCTGCCCTGTAATACAGAGGAAGTGTCTGAAGATAAGCCTGGATCAGATGATGAAGATGAAGACGATGACGAAGTATGCTGCACACCACACCAGATGATTTGGCTGACAGCTATAAAAAGATGTGTAATAAAACATAAACCTCAGTTTTTTTTTGGAGATGTCCGACAATCATTGTAGCATCGAAGGAAGTTGATTTCTCCTGACATTTAAAAGGATGATTGCAGCACGATCAGGTTACCTGCTTGTATCAATGATTTCGCTGTTGATTTTGTTTCTCAGAATGCATATTTCTCCTTAACAAAAAGGTACTGTACCTATTTGAGCTGAAGGATCTTGTGAATATTAAAAATGCATTATAATCTTTAAATCAAAATAATAAACATTTTTGTTGCTTGTTGTATAACAATACATGAGTTGAGCTGTGTGGCGGTATCACGATTTCTCTTTTGCAGGAAGATGTCATGGAGGCAGATATAGACAAAGACGAAGTTCTTCAGCCACAAGACGGGGAGCTCTCTGGAGAATCTCTGCTTACCACAGAGTACCTAGGGGTGCGGCTTTTGCTTATGTAAATGCAGCACAGCAGTGCAAATAGTGCCCATAGTGGTCAGAATGGAACAGTTATTACTGTTATTCTGAAATAGAAATCCTTGTAAATTATCCGCCACATATTAATAACAGTACTACTATGGTTAATGTTAACACCTGTGGTCTTTACTATATTTGTGTTTTTAAATGTACATGTGTAAGTCTACCTCGTTCAATTTCAGATCATGACCAATAATGTGAAGACCAAGAGAAAGTCGGCCACACAACGAGGCCAGAACTTCGATGAGCCCCTTCAGCGCCCAGGGACCCCAGGATCACGCCGATCTGGGTACATCATGTAAGTCCACATCCCTTCCTTTTCAGTGCTTCAGCAAGTGCTCAGATGTACAAGGTGATAAGGTGATTCAAAAAGGACTGAATGCTTTAATAACTTTACTACTCTGTAACTAAGTTTCATATGAACATATATTAATGAAGCATTTGTAAGATTAAGAATTAGTGAAGAAAACTGAGTTTCTATACAAATTGACTTAGACTATACTGTACAGCCGCATGATACTTAATTACTGTACATAAGCAGTGCCTTCTGTCCACTGTCTCATATGGCAGCGTGTGTCCACTTAAGAATGGAGAAGCCGGTAAGATGTTGTGGAGCCCAAAAATTTTCTGCCCAGTTTGTTTAGCTTATAAAAACTTTTTTAAGTTGCAGAAATGGTAACAGCTACTTCAAATATCCCTAGAAAATACATTTGTTCCCCAACTTAAGGACTATCAAGTAAACTTTTGCTGAAGAAGTATTTAGTGTTAATATTTAGTATTTGTTTTTTAACAAAATATAGCTGCCATACCAATTCAAATTGTGCCGCAAACTTCACTCAATGTGCTGACAGAGCAATCACGAATAGTTAGGCTATCGTCAGTTTTTCGAGAGCGTCGAAAAAGCTAAGAGACGGTGAACAAACTATCAATGGTTCTGTTGCTTCTATAGCTTCCTGCTCCAACCTCTTAGAAAATTGCCACCTCTTTGTCATCCCACACTTCCATGTAAAATCTAAGGCTCAGAGCTGATGCATAGCTGTTGCCTGGGCTTCAGGGTAATACCTTGCAACTTACTGTTGTCTCATTTGTAGTTTTGTTTCATTATTACGCTTGAGTTTTGGTATTGCTGGTTTTTATGTAATGTGTATTGAAAACAGAAGGAAAAGTTATTTTCTTCTGCTGACGGCATTTCACCAACAGAGTTATAGAAAACAGTACAACCTTACACAAGTGGCTTGCATGTAGAATTTAAGATGAGTTCCTGGTCCACTCCATGTCACATCTGTCTTATGAACTTTTTGAATAAAAAAACAAATGTTTGCCCAGTAGGAAGCAAACGGTATAGCACTTGGTCTCTTTTAGTCCTGATCCTTTCACAGTGAAGTAAGATAACCCTTTATTGGCCATTTGTATGTACAAGGAATTTTGTCTGGTAGGTGTTGTCAGTTACCTGTAACACAAGAAGTAAAGACATTTACACGCATTACACATCATCAAAGTAACAGAATAAGTATGCAGTTTGAAAAAAATGTAATAAACACTATACACACACCACTGGGTTTACGGCACTTTTCCAGGAGAACTCAGGTTGGCCGTTGCCCCTCAAATATGGATTATTTTTTTGCGCAATTCAGAGGCTGACAAAGGAGACTGCTTGAGGAAAAAAGGCTTGTTTGATTCATTTGATTTTTGTTTGATTCACTTCCCCGAAGGAAGTGCTTGTATGATGGAATTTCAGAGGCTGGAATGGTTGGATAATTTGCCCCCATTCTAGACGCGGAACTGTACAGATCCTGAGTTTTTGGCAGGGCACAGTGATTTTCTCACATTTCCAGATCTGTAGCCTGACCTTTTCCTGTGTGGCGGTTCTCTCAAAGCAAACAGTTTTGGAGGAGCCAACGACAGACTCTTAGATGCCAGTGTAGAACTGGATCAGCATTGCAGTGGAAGGTGGAATTTGTGTAATTGTCTCAGGAAGTCTATAAATCTTCCAATGGGCCATCTGCATGACGTAGTTAATGTTGGCTTAATGTTTGAGGTCTGACATTATATACTTGAAGGACTATTGTCTGTTTTGGTTTCAATTTTCTGGAAACCATTATAAAGATAAGAAATCAACTATAGGTGCATAAAGATGAATTATTAATTGGTAGCCGCTCATTTCTGTATTCAGCCCGCTTTAATGATTTCCCATAAACACGTTTGAGTTGACATGTTTCCGTTTAAACATTTGCTCTGCTGAATACACGTTTCAGCTTCATTTGTTTGTCTTAGTTGTTGTACTGTGATACGATCTACTATTCTAAGCTCCTGATCTGACAGCTATTTTCATAAGCGTTATTATTGTTGTCATTATTTGATATTCAATAAATGAATTATGTAATGGTGCCTTATCTATGGTGTTTCCAGGCAATATATATATATATATATATTATAATCTATTAAACCCATATATACTATAATATACTAACGTTAATCTTCTTCTTTCAGCCGCTCCCATTAGGGGTCGCCACAGCGGATCAATATACTAACGTTAATACCTAAAAAAAATCTTAACACATAAACAGGAAGATATATGTACTGATATTGCAATACAAAACACTTACAGGGCTTACAATTGTCAATTTATAGAAGAATCAGTCTCCTTTTTTCCTTTTCCAGCCACCATGAGTGTTTTGATGGAATATAAACTTATGTTCTCCTTTGTTGTATTAGCCCTAATGTCTAAATTTTAAACAGCCCGGAGCAAACTGTAAAAGAGTTAGATGAGCTCTAGGAAATATTTAGCATCATTCAGTCATTTAAAATGAACTGTTGATAAAGTACATTCGGTCTCAGTTGAGCCGGAAATGGAAAAAAAAATTGAGAATTGAAAACACTATAAATTACATACTGTGTGTGTGGGCGTGCGTGTGTGTGCATCTGTGTCCATGTGTTACACTCTGACGTGGATGCACATGCAAAGCATCTTCTCAATACCAAAGCAGACTCAGCTTCACTGGAACAACATGCTGTGCAAATGTCTCACCTCCGAAAGAATCTGTTGCACTGAGATTACTGCTGCAGCAGGTCACGGTTTATTTGTCATGGGTGAACAACACAGCATAGCAGTGTTGTCACCATGAAATGTTTTTCTTTCCAGTCATCCTCAGTAATATAAATATGTACATAAATATGTAAAATTATAAATAAGGTATAAGAAAAGTTAAATAAATGCTTGAATTAGGAAAATAAATAAATAAATAAGATATGAAATTATACATGGGGGGGGGGGGGGCAAAAAAAAAACAGCAGCCAAACCAACAACACACAGCAACAAAACCTACAACAACACACCACTGATAGTTTTATACAATGGGGGGGCAGGCATACAGACAGACAGACAGACCCCGATTGACTGTTCTCACTGTCCGAAGGAGGGGTCAGTGGTTTAGCAGTCTTATGGTGTGGGGGGGAAAAACTGTCCCGGAACCTTTTTGTCCTTGTCCGAATACTTCTAAAGCGTTCTCCGGACATGCAGAAGATCACACCTAAGGACGGCAGAAGCCATGTTACTACAATGTACTGAAGACCTCATTTGGAAGCGTTGAATTCCACCAGGGGTCCTGGGAATCTCACAAAGGAAAAACAAGCATGGAGATGTGTAGTGAGGATGAGAGCAGCAACATTCCAAGCCAGAAGGATACAGGATGTAAAGGACAAGAGAGAGTTTGTAGAAAAGCAGTGCAAAGAACTCACATCATGACCATACCCCCAACCCCCAAACTTGCTCTCTCTGCCAGTGTACATTCAGAGCCCAAGTCAAGCTTATCAGACACCTTCACGTTCCATGATAGCAAAAACACTCCAACATTACAACATCAGCACGACAAAGAATCCCTCCCTCATTACCACCAACAACACAGCCTCATCCTTGTTGGAATGACGCCATTGAAGATATGAAGATGCTCCTCCTTGTAACAATGGACAATCTGTTGTGTTACACCACCTTTTTCCTAATGTTAATTCAGGAAAATTATATACAATATTATACTTGTACTTAGTAACCAATGAAGAATTTAAAAAGTCATTCATTGACTTGTGCAGCAACAAAAAACACCTTCAGGGCTTGTTGGAATGTTCAGTAAAATTACAATGAAGGCTGCAGTCACCAGCTGCTACCAGGCATGACCAAGGCCACTGATCGGGGGGGGTCAGTCCCAGCGGTCAATGCACCTGCCCTCAAACCAAACACTGACTCAGTGCGGCGTGAGTTCTTTGTAGGAAACCCTCTATATTTCTCCACCTTGTACTTTTAGCAGTTCTCTTTCTTACTAGTACTTAAATGCTGTTTACAGTAGATAAGGCAACATAACTTGATTTTACAAATGTAGAAAGCACACCTCTTTTTTCCTTGGGTTCTCTATCTAGCTTGACAGAAGTAGTGGTTTGGACAATTGAGGCTTTCATAGTTTCTCTACAGTTACTGCACTGGCCTTCAAATACAACATTGTTCATCATTTACTTGCGCAGTTGGAGGAAGAACAGTAGATTCAGTTGAACAATCGAAGCCACTTTTAATTCATAAGATGCAACTTACTTCATGTTTAGCAGAAATGTATACCCAAATTTATTTAAACAGCTGACTTTTTTAAAATCTTTATTTTCCTACAACATAATGTTACTCAGGTTCAACTTACTGTTCAGTGACAGCTCTTTATGGGACTTCAGTAGGCAGCCATCTTGTACAACATTTACGTTCAGGTCTGATGCTGCTCTTTGACCCATTTTTCTAGACATCCTTCCATGCATCCGTTAGGCTTAACTGTTTGTCCTGGTCAGAGCTGCAGAATTACTGGGTGCTTGGGCTGGGAGAATAGACCCTGGATTGGACATTAGTCCATTGTAGGCTAAGTGTTCTGACTAGGGGGTGAAACCAGAAATTGATTTTGACTCAATCCCATGGCCCAACAGTCCAGACCCTGTGAGGCAGGAGCACCACTCACTGTGACACTGTGTTGCACTTCATTTTAAATTATAATGTAGCTCAAAATGATGAAAAATGTTATGTCCTATATTTATTATAGCTATAACCGAGACCTAGGTGACTAATAAATTGAGATGCATTTCTATCATTGTGCTTCTATTCTTTGTATAAATGACAAATGCAAGTGGTCAGATGCTGATGAATGTTGGACATGATGTTGGAAGCTATATAATAAAACCTGCAGTAGACTGCAATATTGTCCACTGAACTCTTTGCTTCCTACCGTAGATTTCTTGGGTAGGCTTTGGAGCACAGGGACCCATCACAGGATAAGCAGTTGATGAAAGCAGAAAATTGCAGTGAATTTTTAATTCATTATAGTTTTACCTGAAGTTTTTACATAAACTTTACCATGAATAAAATGTGTGCCGTCTGTATTGTTAAACATTTGGATTTAGGAACCATATGAATAAAAGAAAAGACTGTACAGTAATTGGAGGGACCTATTGTGCCCTGCTGTGTGACAGTCGGCTACACTCCCGTCCCAGGACCTGGGCAGGCGACCTTCTAGTGAAATTTTCACGTTCGCACTGTGCTTTGTTGGACTGCCAGTGTTCTGTAGCTGCCCGGGTTCACTGGGTTCATTTTTCACCACTTGCCATCCCTCCATGTGCTGTGTGTTTCAGGCAATCCCAGGAAAGCCACAGCTACGAGCGCCCTCTGGTCCGGCAGATGAGCAAAGAGGGTCCGTTGCCGTCCCGCAGCAGCTCCCGACCTCCGACGCAATGCAGCAGCAGGCCCAGCTTGTCCAGCTCCTTCCGGCACAGTCTGAGTGCGCCACTTGCCAGAATGTCTCACAAAAGCAAATATGGTCCTACCAGGATGTTTGAGTTTAATGGTCAATAATTTGCATTACAGATTCACCCGTTAAACCATATTGCAGATGTTTCCTAATTTGACAGTCCATCAGAAATCCCAAATGCAACAAAGCAAAGCTTAAGTGAGGGCCGTAATCCAGATAGCTCTGACCATTCTGTCTGTACAGCACAAAAGACCAGCGGGCTGTTTAAGTGACTGTGACTGACAGGTTGTAAACGTATGACTGCGCAAAAAGGAAGATCTTGCATTATGGTTTCAATAACTGTACCACATGCTCACTGTGCACAAACACTTTAATTTCCGTGTTCTTTAGAGTGGACTGCACAACTGAGCTGCTTTCCTTTTATTGCGCCCTTTTCAGACATTTTTTATGCTGCTTTCATCTGGACCTCAAGAGCCCTCAGGCTTGAAAAGCCATAAAATTCTTTGGTCCAAAGAAAAAATGATGCGTGTCTAGGCTACAGTATTCTGTGCATTTAAGTTTGGCCAGACACGTATTTTTGTAGTTAATTCTTTCAAAGTCTTAACCTTGAAAAACAGGAGACTACTGATGTCAGATTTTGTCGATTGGGGTTTTCTTCCTAATTACAGAATTAGTTACCTGACTGCTGTGTGCAATGGTGGGTTGGTGGGAGAGGGGAAACAGCCGAGAGTCCAAGCTTTTTACACGGTTGCTCAATGTTGTACATCCTCTCCAGCTATGGAGTCTGAGTGTGTGCAGACCTCCCAGGAGTCGGGGCTGAACCAGCTCTCTGAAGGGCACCCCCTGCAGGCTCGGGACGAACCCATCGACAAATTCAGCAGGTGAGCTGTTAATCGTTTTTAATGTTTTTGTCTGTCCAAGGTGACTTACAATGTTAGATATAAGCTGCTTACTATTATGTATATTATCTACCCATCCACACACCCATGTACGCACAGAACCCATTTCATCCCCCACGACCACCAGCCCATGAAACTCTCATTTATTGTCCAGTGCTGCCCATAGTAAAACATTTAGTAAGAAAATCAATATTAAAATGCATGTGTTTGTTCCGCTGCTTTTGCTCAGCAGAGGCTGGAACCTTGGGGATGGTTTACTTTTGTCAGCCCAGCTGTCGATAGGATTTGTAAAGCCCTTCTGCTCAAGAACTCGGTCCAGCTCCTAAATCCCCTGAGAGTTTAAGGCCACAGCATGCCTGTCAGTACTGAGCTTTACACATACTGGGGGCAGCAGGTGGCATGGTGGTTAGAGCCGCACCCTTAGACCCAGGCTTAAATCATGCTGTAGTGTCTTGGATCAAGGTATTTATCTCAAATTTATTAAAAATTGCCCTCCCGTATAACCAGGTAATTCATTCCAAGCAGCTTAACGTTGTAAGTCACAGTGGAAAGAAGTGTCAGCTAAAGAAATAAACATAAATGCACCGGAGGCCGCAAGTTCACAAACCATCATGCTGACCGCACTAAAATCCTTCTTCAAATATTGTGGTGCATATAGTGTTATGTGTATTGCTGTGTTTGTTGTTCCTTTTTAACTGTTTAAACTGCAGTGTGGAAGTAATGTGGAAGTATAAACATTGTTATGCTTGTTGTTGGCATCAGTTCATAAATGCAATGTTTGGGGACATAAAAGAAGGAAAAAACTGAAGGCAATGAATGAAGACACTTCCATATTTGATGATTTTTTAAGAATATTATTTCTTATTTTAGTTACCTTTTATTAATTCTGACATGAATGTTCCAGTATGTTGCATTATCAATAATAATTTATTGATTGATTTATGATTTTTTTTGTAATATTTTGTGTTTAAATTGTATTGAAAACTGAAAAATTAATTTTCCCTTTGATTGATCTTTTTTTTTTCCAGCTATTCTCAAAAGCTAGGGTTCACAAGCCGGTTTGAGATTCCAAGAACTCCAATTCCAGAACCCCAGCCATGCGGTAGGCCCAGCTCCTCGGGACCACTAGGGAGGTGCAGTAGACAGGGTGAGAGTTGTGTCCCTTTACCCCCCAGCACAGACCTGGTCTGTCTTGGAAGAGTAGAATTCCTTAGGGGACCATCAACAATTGTGAGTCATTCCTAGGGGTGGACCTATGAATGGGCAACCTTGGCTCTAGCATCGGACCCCAGAAATAATCACAATATATGAGTAAAAATGTATGCTTTTTTTTATTTTTTCCAGACTGGTGAGGCACCTTTAAATAAATTAAATCCACAAATTACATTCACACTTGGATATAGTACTTGACATTCACATTCTATTGAATTAAGCATTTTCATTTGCTTAGTTCTACATGTGTCAGGTTTAGTTTTGTATGTTAATTGGCTGAGATCTGTGGCCTGCAAGGTAGCTGAGGTGGGCTATCACCGTTGCCCCCATGTCTGTGTATTTCATGAAATTAATGTCAGATTTTGAGAGTATTGAAGAAAGGAGGGGCTGGAGTCATATCAAAATGTGGTCCAAGATAACATCAGAGCTTCTGAATACCTGCACAAACACCAAGAAAGGTTTTTCTCCAAATTGTATTTTCATTGCAAGCTCCTAAATGAGGAGTACATGGCAAAGGAATGGCTTCTGTATTCCTTTTCCACCAAGTCTGCGTTCACTTTGCTTGCTGCTTCTTTGTTGAGGGGAAACAGGCAGACTTATTTTGAAACCCAATACAGCGGCTGGAAACAGAAGATACGTGAACATGAGAGCAGGGATAACCAAAGGAAGGTGACGACAGCTTGCGTTAAACAAGTATCAGATGTTGGAAAAATTGATGCGGAACAAACTAAACAGTTTGACTGACGGCATACAAATTGGAGCGAAATTTTGAAAGCAGGAAGACTTCCTTAAAATTTCTCAATAAAATGAGAAACGTTGGAATAAGCAGAATGGCAGCGTAGTGCACCAATTGCTGCTCATGCTTAAGTAAGAGTGGAGGTGGAAGCCACACAGGTTCAGACAAGACAGTGACACTCGGTGCTGCCGCATGTTCCTTCCACTCGTGGGAATAATGCATCTTTTTCGCAAACTTTTTTTTTAGTATAGCAACGTGATCTGGGTCCATGGTGACGTACATGCGCAGCACCAGATTGTACCGTGGCGTCACGTTTTACGTGTATTTAATTGTCACGCATTGTAATTGTCATTGGGTATATATGGGGTGAGCTGGTTTTGTTAGCTTTGAGCTTTATGTGAATCCCTGCGTAAAAGTTTTTTTTTTTAAAGGTGATTCATCGTATGTAATTTTCATTTTAACTTAATCCAGCAAGATTTTATTTGGAAAGCTGTTTGAATGGTGTTAGTGAGTCAGAGCAAATAACCGCTAGTTCCTTAGCTCAGCACCTGGGCCTTGAGAAGAACCACCCCACAGATGTTGTGGCCCTCCGTCCGACTGCGGGCACCACCGTTTGCTTCGGAGCGGTGGTTTTTTCAATAAAGCAATATGTGGGATGCCCGTTCCTCTCACTGGACATCGCTTTCCTTCAAATATAGAAGAGCTGACCTGCGTCACCATACAATCTAGTTGCCTGTTCCAGTGTCACCGTGAATTATGGCACTGCATCAGAAACTGAGCTGTAAATTTCTCCAGTATTTCTCATAAGAAAAGAGTGGAGTATCATACACTTAATTTCTGTAATAAAATAACCGATTTGTCCAAGTAAATGACTATATTACATTCAGTCTGAAATGATTTTGGAGTGCAGAACAGTGATTTGTTCTTCTCGGCTTCTGTTAAGCACCCTAAAAACTCCCTAACAGTGCAGGCAGCCCAGTCCCCCTGTAGATGTTGTACTGTTGTCATAAAAGTGCTTTTCTCTCATTTGCTATTATGTTCTGCCTGAGTCCCCACAGCATCTCTTCATAAATAAAATTACCTTTCTGTCTCATCAAAGACGAAACTATGAATTTCCTGCCTTTACTTGAGAGAATAAAAGCATTCATGACCCCGAGGTTAAGTGATACCGAGATTAATTTAATGGCTTCTTTCCCGTATGACATACAGCAGTGCTTCATTTTCTGAGCACCGTGTAGCCTGGAAGATGTTCTTCTCTAAATGTTGGCAGCGTGATGAGATCAGTGTACACTTACTGTCCCTTTATTGCATATTGCTGCCTTTCAAGTAGCCATTTGTATCTCTGCCAGATATTTATCTTTGGGAAATCTTGCAGTGCCAGAACAAAGCAAGTAGGGGAGAGCAGGCGGAGGTGTGGCGCTCTTTGAACTAGGGATTTTGTTGTTTGCGCCCGTAGGTGAAGATTTATTCAAGGAACAGGACCAGGTTTTATCCCCCGGTGACAGCTCCTTAGTATTTACTATTTAACATATTTAATACCTTCGGTGACAGGAGGACCAGAACCTCTTTGTCGCTTTATTTTTTTATTTATATATTTTTACCGACAGCCCTTTTCAGTTTGCTACTCTGTGCAAGACTACAGGTGTCTGGTGTGGGTGTTTAAAGATTCGTGTGTTACTAGATTTTAACTTTGAACAGGGCAGAGGAGGACAGGGTTTTCTGTATTAAATCACATAAAATACCTTCATCGTTGATGTTTCAGGGAGTCCGTTGTACAAGTGAAAGAAGGTTTCCTACCAGCAGCGTTCTGCCTCGAGCCATGATGGTCCAACCAGAAGGTCTAAACAGGGTCACCGAAATGAAGACGCTTTCAGGGTCCAGAGTGAACAGCAAGACATCACTTGTTCTTAAGTTTGAGTTCTTTCAGGTCCCACACACTGCAGTACTGACAAGCACTTTTTTATTCTCTTAAGTTGCTTCCTTGCCATTTTAACAGGGAATTTTTCCGTTTTCCACAGTACCTTTTCCCATATGCACGAGTGGTTCTCCTTCAGTGGTGGTTACTGATACCGCGGTGCTGTTAATGATGTTCATGTTTTGTCATCTTTTGAATGATATTGTGACCCTTCTTCCTTCTGTGTGCAATAAAGCGCTGCACTCACACAGGTGTAAGCAAGCAGGAAGTCTCCGCTGCTGCTTTTTCTGAGGCATTTTGCATACCTGTGTGGCTCATTGGGCTGTATCTTTCCGGGGTTGCTAAGAACTTTTTGTTTTCTTTTCTTTTTACTGCCAGAATCCTCAGACTCTCTGTATTTTCTGGAATTCCGAGTCACTGCGTCATCATTTCTTGCCCATTGTTTTATTCCCTGGTGTTAATGTTTACTTCAGGAGTGGGGAGCGTGAGATATGCATGATTGACAACTGGGCACAACCAGGGATTTGCTGTAATTCTTTTGTCCCGAAATTTTGTTTTTACAAATTTCAGCCCTGACTTATGAAGGGAAATGCATAAATACAAGAGCACAAAATGTTGTCTTTTTCTTACTTCCCAATCGTCTTGTTTATTTGCACACAAATTATAGTCCTAATCTTTTAATATTTAGACAAAAAAAAATTTCAGAACTATTTGTCCTGTAATTTTGGCTATGCTGTACATTTTATAGAAATGTAAAGAGGTGAATGCAAAGGAGTTCATTTGCCGTTTCAGTCACTGCAGAGTTTGTATTGAACTGGTTTTCAAACTTGAATTACAGTACAGAAAGTTTGAATAATTGTGACTGTAGCATTATTATCAAGATTTGCACAATGTTTTTGTTCTTTGACTGTGTACGTGGATGTGTTGCCTATTGTTTTTAGTGACAAATTAAATTTATGAAGTGAAAAACGTGTGTTTTCTCTTTTACGCTGAAAACAAGTCCCAAAATGATTTTATTTAAGGAACCTGTGCTCCCAACTGGTGCTCATTCAGGCGTGGACTTCCTTGTGTGGTGCTGGAGAGCAGCAGGGCTGAATTGAACAGGAGTTTGAAATGAAACTGAGAGAATTTACTGTTCTTGTAAGGAAATCCTGTGCTTTTGCCAGCCGATCAGTTCCTGGATGCTCAGATGTTATTCCCTGTGAGCTACTATACTTGATCATTTTCAAAAAGCAATTGTAACCAAGGTAACTGAAGCAAACTGCGGTGCTGTCCTTCTCCTGTGATCATGTTCCACGCTGCTTTCCCTGACCTGCCGAAGCGGCGCCTTTTGTGTGTCTGCTTGCGGAGCTGAAATTTGTCTGCAGTATGCCGGCTGACTTTAGCCGCAAGCACACGTCCTGTTGTGTCACTCCTTCCTGATTCGTCCCGCAGGCCACGCGACAGCTGCACGTTATTCCTACTTGGGCAGCGAACAAAGGCATATTGAGGTGGCCAAAGACCCTCATGCGAGAGGTCAGGTTAAACGTGCCAGTGGCAGCAGCACAGTTTTAACCACCAACACCCGTCTGCTGCAATATTAGGAATCAACTCTGCCTGGCAAGGCGTGCTTGCGCTCTGATCAAAGTTGGCTCGGTCTTTTCCAAATCAGTGATCGGATTAATGTACACAAAATTGTGTCGTCGTGTCGCAGCTGTCATTTATTAAAATTGTGAACTCTCTTGAATCTCTGAACTCTTTTATCCACTGAAGTTGTGTACAAGAACATGGTTATTCAAAGCTAATGTGGTCTACTGTCCTCTCATTATGACCTGATGCATGATGACAGGTCATACCTATACAGCGATACCTCAATTATCAGAACCACCTATAGTGCTGCCCCCTCCCACCCCCCCACTTACCTGTTCCTGGTATGTTTGTGTATGTGTGAGAGAGAAAATTGGCCAGTTTGTTCTCATTTTGACAAATTAGCTGGGAACTGCCTGGACACACATGACACCAGGCACATGTAGTGCAGCTCTACTGGACAAAAACGTCACTTAGTGTCAGAAGTACTGACATACCAAGTTTTAAGTGCATGACTTGGACAGTAAAGCTGTGTATAAAGAGCAAACATAAAAACAGAGACTGAGATTCATAGATTATTAATTTTTTTATTGTGTTGCACATGTACAGTTTTCAAGCTCTTTTTACCCAGTAAACTGTATTAATGATCTTTGTAACACTTTTTCTCTAAGCTCATTTTATCAAGAACCCATCTACAGTCCTAATGCAGGTATGAATAGGCATGTATTTGGTAGGCTGTGTAATTTTCGTGCCTGTATTTAGTGTTATTGTTCAGCTCATCTTTGTTTGTCCAAGGAAACGAAGCAGAGCGGTAACAGGAACCTGCTCCCACCTGCTGATGGCATGTGGTGATAAGTGTCGCAGGTTCTCCAAGCCCCGGTGACATCGGGCTACTGGAGATGCCGCTCGAGTCCTGTTGTGCCTAAACAGCATGACATACAGGATGCAGGCAGAAGTTTGACATCATCCCAATGTAAACAGGATGCAGAAACAAGTCGGGAAAAACAGCCGCACAAATGCATGTCCACAGTAAAACCTTGACGGTGTGTAAAATCAAACTAGCAGCATAATGTGAGAAAATGACAGAACGCAAACTTAGCAAAATATTTGCATATCCGATAGGTACTGTCATTTTTGTGATTCTAAAGAGCAGCGGGCTACTGAAATAGATTTCTATTTCAATTCAAACGTCAATTTCATTTCCCAAGAGGCAACAACACAGACCACGAGATGAACAAGGGGGAGGAGGATGGCACAAACTATCTGTTGCTAAGTCAGATGGGCTGTTAGCTATATAAATAAACTAGGTGACAAGTGAGGAGAGGAAAACGAAAAACTTCCAACAGTAAGAAGGGGAAAAAATAAACCTCGGGGGTCCTGCCTGCCTCCCAATAGAAAGAAAGGACTGTGGAATCTGTTGTAATAGAGCCGTTTACTCTGCTTTATTGGCGTCATATATCTGACGTACATCTGTTCCTGAAGCATTGAACAGGTTTCATGAATAGATTTCAGGATTAAAACGATAGCGGTAAATAAATAGGAACAATAACAAAAATTTTAACAGATAACAAGGAATGCAGCTCTAGAAATGTTTTATCAGGGTTACTTTATAAGAGGAGGTGTGTGGTGCTGCTGGTATTTCCCTTTCGTAACACTAACCCACCCCCACCCAGCTCTACTCTCACTGTCTTACTGTCATGTTGTGGCCCTTTTTATTCTGGTATGAAGAAAACGAGTCATTCTGAGTTGAGTCAGAAGTTGCCTTATTTATAGAGACAATAATAATAGATGAAGAGCAGAAGAGAAGCAGAAGAGCTGTGGGCCACAGCGGCACAGACAGAAACCAAACACATCCACACAGCAAAGGCAGTGAGTGCAGCACAACAGCATCTGGCGAAGTCCAGACGTCCCAGAATTTATTCGAGTTGTCATTCAGGTCAAGAAGGAGAAGGAAAGTAAATGACGAAGATACTTTAAATGTTAAAGTTTGTCTGTATCCACAGAAGGAATTTCAGGCATGAACCATAAACGGAAAATACATCTACTTGCCTGGTGTCAGCCAGCACTTAAAAAGTTGGTCACGAATAACAATGACAACAGTGTGCTCTCAAATGGTCCAACTCCTCAGTTGAGCTTTACATTAACCAGGACACAGCAAGCAGCACAGAAGCTCCTACAGGAGAAAGCATAAGAAGTTCCTGCTCTGAATTGAGCTCCATGGCGCTTTGGGCTAAAGGCTGCACACGCGCTGCAGTTCACCAGAACGCCTCTTAATTTCCTTCTCGGAAACTCGGGGCGGCTTTGTTTTGGTGCTGCTGCTGTTCCTGTGCCCAAAGGCGTCTCCCATGTGACTGATGGATGTGCAGAAGAAGGGTCTGCTGTCCCCAGGTATCCCCGGTGTGACCAGGATCACTGACGCTCAGCCAACTGTGCTTATCAGGGCTCGCTGGTGTCTGTTACCCCGGGGCGGTGAGCCTGTAGCTTTTACCGCCTTTACCATCTGCGCTCGCAAAACAGCCCAAGTTTGCACCGCAGGTCGCACTCCTGCCGTAGTTCAATAAACTGACATCATCGCCATGCATTAATACACTGCCCAGCCAAAAAAGAAGTCAGCACCTGGATTTAAATTAGTGTTATGATGTGGGGTTGCTTCAGTTGGTCAGGTCTAGGTTCAGCAACGTTATGTGCCCAGAAAATGAACTCAGCTGACTACCTGAATATACTGAATGGCCAGGTTTTTCCATCAATGGAATTTTTTCTTCATATTCCAAGATGACAATGATTCAAATTGTGAAAGAGTGCTTCAGGGAGCATGAGAGAGACATCATTTTCACACATGGATTGGCCACCACAGAGTCCAGACCTTAAGCCCATTGGGAATCTTTGGGATCTGCCGAAGAAGACTTTACGCAGTGGTCCGACTCTCCTGTCAGTACAAGATGTTGGCGAAGAATTAATGTGACTCTGGATGGAAATAAATGTTGTGACATTGCATGAGCTTATTGAAATGATGCCACGGCGAATGCGTGCCATAATAAAAGCTAAAGGAGGTCCAACAAAATGTTAGAGTGTGTGACTTTTTTTTGGCCAGGCAGTGTAATTCGCTCTGCATCCCAACAGGGTTTTTACGCACTCCTGCATGATTCTTCACTCCCACTCACCCACTCTTCCATTCTTTTACTTCAGTTTTACTGTAGCCGCTACACAGAACCCAGACAACCGCTGTGTTCAGCTGCTCGGATGGCACGCAATCGCATCAAAATGTTTCTGAGCGCCTGCATTCCCAAGCAGCTAAGTGCTGCTTATTATTTATTATTTTCTCATTTAACATCTGTGAGCTTTTCCTTCAAGTGCATGCAGCATTGGCAGTACCTGCAGCGGTGCTTTATTTTGGCCCTTTCAGTCATTTGACATAACTGACCATGTTTTTTTAGTTGAAACAATTTTGTGGATTAGATTTTCTGTCTATAAATGACTGTTTTCTGTGCTTAATTGCCTTTTTATTGCGCTTATAGAGCTGTCTTATTAAGCTTAATTTCTCAAGGATAAAAGTAGAGCACAAATCCAGTTTTTACTATATTGTACTGTATATTTATGCTACTAAATCACAACTGTGCCCGCTCCTCATGCACGGTTAATCCTTGTATTATTGGTGTGAAAAACAGA
This sequence comes from Heterotis niloticus, assembly GCA_018136845.1. NCBI lineage: Eukaryota > Metazoa > Chordata > Actinopteri > Osteoglossiformes > Osteoglossidae > Heterotis > Heterotis niloticus. The sequence goes on along the minus strand of CM030903.1, from coordinate 15,239,716 downwards.
AGAAGAAGCTGCTCTGATGCTCCTCAAGGTTCTGATGTTCTTCCTTCAGTCTTCTGACTTCACTCTGCTTTTTTTTCACTCTGCAGACTTTGCTCTTAATATCTGTCCCTTAATCATAAACATATAAACACGCACAAATAAGAGAGGAGTTTATGGCCTGGCCCGCTAAGGCACATCATTACCTGGGAACCGTTTTTCCTGTTGGAACTGAACCAGATCTGTTATACGGGCAGGTGAAGGGCATCTGCTGACAAAGGAACCAATAAATCAATAAATGGAGCCATGAATTAGTTGCGACTATTGAGCTTGACAAACATCCTGCTTTCGATGCTATCAATCCAATGAAAGAATTTAAGCACAAATTTGCTTCTTTTACGAAACCTTTCAGTTTTTGCGCGTGGTTTATTAGGCACAGTGAAGCTCGGGGTCATCGGCTAGGATGGTTAGGAGAACCAGGTCCTCTGGGTTTGTGTTCCAACTGGGGACTGACCCACCGGTGGGAGGTAGAGCATCCTGCTGTGCCACTTTCCCAGCAGTGGGAACCGAAGGATAAAAAGACGAAGGCTGCAAACATCTCAACTTCACAGCGGCCACTCTCGTTCCCACACACAACACCTACAGCAAGGTCACCGCTTCTGCTCCCTCATCCTCTAAGGTGAGGGAGGCCCCGGAGAGAAGCGATTCCAGGAAAGCGGATCGAGCGCAAAGACCGCAATGTGGTTAAAAAACACAGAGAGGAGCTAACGGTGGGGTGGTCATGCCATTAAGAGCAGAACATACCGGATGCAGGAGAATGACCTGCTGATCTTTGCCCAGTTGGCTCAGCTGTGTGGTGAGACAAACCACAGCAGTGCCTCAGTGAGTGGTTCAGAAAGCCCAACCACCACCCAGAGGACTGCAAACTGCCTGGGGAACACGGTCCTGCCAACCACAGGAAGCACATGGAGAGGAAGGCATGGCTGACTCTGCCGGAAATGGATGGATAGGAAAAAAGGGGGAAGTGGGATTTTGGAGCACAGCTGAGTAGTGATGAAGTCGTTCCTGTTTTGAAGTTTGAAGCTTCAACCCGAGTTAATGTTTCCTTCGCTTGCACAAAACATCGGGCGACCTATGCCCACCTGTTGTTTACGTTGATACAAAATTATAATTCCTGACAAATGAAAATTATTTTTCACTGCACTTCTACAACAAAGCAAACTGTATTGTGTGTGTTGATATTAAACCTGCTGTAGAGAAATTTTGAGGTTGTGTTACTTGGTCTTTTTTTCGGAAAGTGGATGGAAAAAAAAAACCCAAAGCAGGACATTAAAGAAACAGATTGTTGTTCTTCCTTTTCCTTCCTGCGCCACAGCAGGCAACAAGCAGACAACCAAGGGGTGGAGATACCTGGAAATCTTTCCTGTTCTGGAAAACACAGGTATGTTAGACGTGGTCTATTTGAAAGGGTCAGAGCTTTATTCTGATACGGACATACAATAAACAATTCATACAATTGCACACAGCACTGCATTGTTTTCTGATTCTGGTTATGAGTTTATGTGAAAATACTGATAAAGATAGACCAACTTAAAAAGATCTCAGTTCATCTGTGCATCGGTGTGACGGCAGGGAGGGAGGGATAGATAGATTTAACTTAGAGTGTGTAGGGTGGACTATGGGGGTTTGGGTGTGAGGGGGGATGTACAGGGATGGTGGGTCTTTCTGGTGTTGGGGAAGGAAACTGGTGTGCTGTGTGGTTCTGTTGGCTGTTTGTTTCTATGAGGTTTGTTCTTTTTTTGTGTTTCAAACTGCTGTGAAAATTTTTCTTTCTTTCTCTCATTTGTCATTTAAACACGATCATTTCTACTTTTGTAATATTTATTTTGATATAATAAAGATGTTTTAAAACCTAGATAGATAGACGGATGCGTAAATATTTGCACGGTACATCCGCCACGTATGACGTGCAAGAGGGCCGTGAAGGGCGTGGGGGAGCGAACGCCGGGGCTCCTGGCCATTTGCTACGTAAGCCGGGGACTCTATAGAAGGCGGGGAGGCGCCTTAACGGCACTGAGCAGCCCGCGTTCCCCGGTGGCACCGCTGGCTGCGCAGCTCACCGCGTTTTACCGGCAGGTCGACTCTAAATCGTCGAGCCGAAGCAACGGGACCCCCGGCTGCCCGTGAATTTGATCGCAGGACCGCAAGAAGGTCGGCGTCCTTTTGCTCTGCTGCCCGTTGACGGCGTCGGGCACAGCGGTTCGTTTGAAAGCGAATTAAAATTCGGGAAACTTTGACAAACGAAGCGGCGACTTTCTTGCGCTGTTTGCTCGGTGGTGGGACATATTTGGCGAGGGCATGAATGTGGTTCCGCGGCGCAGTTTTTGGCGTTAGAACCAGAAAACGGGGCAGAGGGCAGCCTTTCTCCCCCGCACTGCACGCCCATGGAAACCCGTTTTTATCACGCGTTCCGAATTGTTAATGCGAACGCAGGATAAATGGCTGAATAAGATGTGAACTCGAAGATGCGCGATTCTCAAAGTTCGCGGAATGCGTTTGTGTATAAATCTGTGCAGTTATAATATATGTTTATATATGAAATATCTGTGGGGAAAAGGGTCGATTGTACATAACCAAGGCGGTGGACTAACGCGAGGTGGTGCGGTGGGAATTACTGGGCTGAAGAGGCGCACAAGTCTGAGCCGCCGAGCCGCTGCGCGTTTGGCGTTTGTGCGGTTTAAGCGCGACTCGGCTGGGCATCGAGCAGGACCGGCGCTGTACAAAGTGTGTAAAATGCGGCCAAAGCAGTCAGGAGAATTTCGGTTCCCGTGAAAAGACAACAGATTTGGGACTTTCGGTGTTGCGTTTTATATCAAACGTTTTTACTTCGTATTTGGGCTGCAACGTTTTAGTGTCACGAACGGCATTTTTCTCCGTTCTTCTTCCCGTTAAACGTTTTAGTTTTTTTTTTTTTCGTCTGCAGCTGCCAATAAAGCAAACTTGCACAATGTTTATATTCAGATAAAAACGTCTACCTGCTCCAAAGTGTGAAACCAGAACTAAGTTATGGGCCAGCACAGCTTCTTCTCGGTCGTTCCCTCCACCACATTCAGCTCACATTTGATTCACGGCTGGAATTTAAGTTCCTTCTTCCCGGCTCTCAAGGCCTCAAGCGGCACCCCGGCACAGATGAGCACAAAACTGCAGACCATCTTTGTGCTTATTTACGTGCATTTGCTGAGAGCCTGGGTTCCGTTCGGTCACGTTGCGCGGGGCGATGGAAACACGACTCAACGCTTTGGAGAGCGATTTGAGCAAAAATGTGGCCAACTGGGAAAATCGGGCAAAATCGCGAAAGTCGCTTGGACGTGCTTGTGTGAGAGCTGCTCGCTATCAACTGTACAAAAGCGTTGAGTTCCTTGAACAGAAAGAGCGCAACGCTGATATTTTCTGCTTCTGCATGGATCAAAAACTGTGCTTCAAAGCCACGTTACACATAGTTGAACTTTTATAAAAGTTAGCGGTGCTCTTTGCACTTTGGCGTCAAAACAGCGGAAGGGACTAACGCCTGTTTTCTCATTTGCGTAGGATGTCGATGTCGATGAGAGACAGATGGAGGCTCTACAAGAGAGTTTGCCTCATTTTTCTGCTGTCTGCAGTAGCCCTCACTGTGCTCCATAGAGGCAACATCAGCAACGGGGTCCATCTTCACGTGGACAAGTACAGCCGACAGGACGCTCCGGCCAGGAGACTTTCTCAGAGGCAGAGCCCCCACACGGGACCGGAGAGGTTCTGGAAAGAGAGCAGACACCCTCCCCAGGTCACCACCGAAGAGCCCAGCGTGACAGAGTACAGCGTTCCAGACATGTGGGACATCACCACCTCCAACTGCACCATGAACAACAACTACACCACCGTTGACTGGTTTCAAAGCCTGGAGAGCAACTTCAAGGAGTTCCTCCTCTACAGGCACTGCAGGTATTTCCCTATTATCATGAACCACCCGGAGAAGTGCGATGGAGATGTCTACTTGCTAATTGTGATTAAGTCCATCATAACCCAGCACGACCGCAGGGAAGTGATACGAAAGACTTGGGGGAAGGAGCAGGAGATTGATGGAAAGAAGGTGAAGACCCTTTTCCTTCTCGGGGTGTCTTCCAACGAGGCAGAGAAGACTAACCACCAGAAGCTGCTGGAGTACGAAGACCACATCTATGGAGATATCCTTCAGTGGGACTTCATGGACAGCTTTTTCAACCTAACGCTCAAAGAGACCCACTTCCTCAAGTGGTTCTCCACGTACTGCGCCAACGTGCGTTACATATTTAAGGGAGATGACGATGTGTTTGTCAGTGTGCAGAACATCTTTGAGTTCCTGAGCAGCGCGCAGTCTGACAGCCTCTTTGTAGGAGACGTGATCTTCAAGGCCAGGCCCATTAGAAAGAAGGAGAACAAATATTATATTCCACAGGCCTTGTACAATAAGACATATTACCCACCTTACGCAGGAGGGGGTGGTTTCCTGATGGCTGGCCCTCTGGCTAAGAGGCTGTACGGCGCCTGTGAAACCCTGGACTTGTACCCCATTGATGACGTCTTCCTGGGGATGTGCCTGGAGGTGCTCCAGGTCACGCCAGTAAAGCATAATGCTTTCAAGACGTTTGGCCTTGTGAAGAATAAGACCAGCAAACTGAATAAGGAGCCCTGCTTCTTTAGAAGCATGATAGTGGTCCATAAACTGCTCCCACCAGATCTTCTCAACATGTGGAACTTGGTCACCAGTGACCTCGTCTGCGCTCAGAAGGCCCAGTTGCTATAGCGTGGCTGGAGAGCGCCGAGCGGCAGCGGGTCAAGAGACTTGCGATCGCAAGCGTTGGGTTACCTCAGAAGCTCACTCCTGTTTCTGGAGATGTTGGTGGTTTCGCTTCTTGCACCGTGTCAACCGGGGAGATCGTGGGCCAAGTCGTGACGAGGCAACGAGGGAACTTTGCCCACAGCACGTATTTATATTTCCTAAATGCCGAACACTTGCTGACCACTGAGTATTACAGATCTTCAGCGTAAGAATTAACCCATTGAAGTTTCCCCCAAACCCAAAGTAGGACTGCCAGCGCTTTGCTTAAGGAGCATGGGAATTTGGACCAAAAATTACCCCAAAATACGGTCATATTGTAGTGCGACAGGTTGAGCGAGTTTTCCTACCTCACTAGTGTGTCATCAAGGGTGTTTGGTTGTTTTTTTATTTTTATTTTTTTTATTTTCAAGGAGATGTTCTTGATGTTATTACATAAGTAAGTTTCTCCATAAATCAGCTTGTAAATAACTGAAAAATGTAGGAGAGTTCAATCATATTTAATGCTGCAGAACAAAGGGCAGAAGCTCGCAGTGAGAGAGGTGAAGCTGAGGTTCCACCAAAGCTGCTCCGGGCTTCTTGCAGGGATCAAACTGTAATCGAATCACTGCTGTGGTGGGAGGGGAAAAACCTGTATATTTATGTGAAATTGTTTAACAATAAACTGAAAATGGTCTGAAATAACAGTCATGAGTTGCACAAGAAAAAGGGTTTACATGTGAAAACTAAAGATTTTTAACTGTGAACAGAAAGAAAAAAAAAACTGCTGGTACATAGACAAGTAAATGTCTGACAAAACAAGAAAGTTTTTATGAATTGTGTGTGCACATTGAGTGTAAATAAAACAAACTGTTATCCAAATTGTGTGGGCTGACAAAGATTGTTATGCAGTGCATATTATAAATTTTATTGCAAAGTAATATATTTGTAAATAAAAAAAATCACCTTCTTTTTGTGTTAGCTTGAAGTTCTGAGGTTTTATTATGCACACAAGCTCGTAAATGTCTCACCGCATGATACGGCTCTGACCTATGCTTACAGTCTAATAAACGTACATTTGTCACAATTCACCACTTATTTTGTGACGGCAGCAAAATTGTTTTCTGATTCTTACGTCTTATTCGATTTTTAACGTTTCTGCCGCAAGACCGGTTCATAACCAGGTTGTTCTTTCACCAAGAGTGGTTTTTGAACCAGGAAACGCCAGGTTACGACATGAGCTCCAACCACCACACTTCAGCGTACCTACTGTACTGTACATCAGCAGTAGCAGAGCAAGGAAAAGTCCAGAAAAATCCACAGAACACAGACACTAACACAGGAGGATTCTAGAAGAACCAAACGCATCCATGAATGTGCTGCTACGTCCAGCCTCTGAGCACCACGTGGACGTGTGGTCCAAACCAGTGTGTGAAATAGCTCAGTTTGTCCCCGACTGCACAAAAGCTCCTTGCTGTGCATGTTTGTGTGGTGCTTAGCGACCGAGAGATGCGTTTATGGTCGCGATCGGCGGCATTTGAATTGGACACAAAATTTGCGTAAAATCGACCAAAGAAGCCTCGTGTTTGCTAGTGCTGCCGGGGCCACTTCGTCTCATTCGGGTGCTTGCGCTCGGTCCAAAGGGCGATAAAGCGGAGGAAAGACGCCGACACACTCGGCTGCTCGCTGGAAAGTGACGGAATGTTGAAGGCCGGGCCACGAAGGGGGCGCTCGGGGTCACGTGCGCCTGTGAGGAACAGGGGCGTTTGAAGCGGAGCTGGAGGCCGAGTGCCATACGCACCACGGGGCCACGTGTCAGTCCACTACAAAGGGCTCCCGCAGTCTGTGGTTTGCTCTCTGTAATTGGAGGTGCGTTTGGTTTTGGCACGGAGGTCCGAGCTGTTTTTCACATTTCACCTCTAGCCGTCCTCCTCTTGTCCTACTGCTCAGCGACAGCCTTTCTGGCGATCTGTGGACATGGGGAACCCGAGCGGCTGCGACCGGTGTAGGAGAGTGCCGGAATACAGCTGGGGTATCTTGGGGCCAAACTTGGCAACCAGATGCACGGCTGCTGGTTGTAGTCGGCATTTCCCATCAGCATTGTGCACCAGTGCCACAGCCACGTTGTGCTGCATTGCTGGTCTCGTATCTACACCCCCGTTTTGGCTTCGCTTTGTTATTTACTGCACGTGAAGTCTGCACGCTAAAGTTCTCTCTGGGTACTGAACAACATCAGGCTGAAGATATGCAAACGGCTCCAGGTCTCAGGAAGCCGCAGCAATGTCAATGGCCACCTGCACAGGGCCACATTGAGGGCCCCTTCAGCACCTGCCTGTTCCTTTCAACAACCCTCGGGCCTGAAGGGCATCGCAGGGCACAGGACAAAACACGGGACAAAACATGGGACAAAAGAGGCACTTGAGAAGCTGCCTGACAGGGCGCTGAGGATCTCCTGCTGTGAAAGGCAAGGCCAGTGACGACAGGTCCATTTTAGCAAAGATCTCATTTTAAAAACGCTTCCTATTTCAGGTTGACAATGGCTTTAAATTCACCACAATGATATACCGTGTTATACCGTGCATTACACTGTTATCAGCAGTAAGCTCATCTGGCAGGCGGTCTTTAACAAAGCAACACAGAGTATCGCATAAAGCCATTATTTTAAAAAACGCTTCATAAAGCGATGCAGAACATCTACACCCAGGTGTGCAAGTGTTGCCAGAATCGCCCGAATGCCACAAATTCAGGTACTGGGAAAAGCTTTCCATTCTTCCTTTTGGAGGAAAATTATGATTTGCTCCAGGTTCACCCAAGAAACACTCGGGGATTTATTTGGTGATCCACTGGGGATTCATTTCCCCAAAATGCCCACCTAAATACACTGAAGTATCTGCTTCAGTGTGAAAAAGAGCACTTTAAGCCCCAGTTACCTGATAACCAAGCAGTTAATGATGTCATTAATAAGCATTTGTGTGTTTATTTGTAGTTTTTTATTTTATAGCAAATGTTACATTTTGTTATAAGTAATGGCAGTGACAAACAGTAGTCAAATTTATTTAAAAAATGAAGAACCGAAAACAATATAAAATAGAACTAAAAAATAAATGTAGCTAAGGCATTGAAGGGTCGACCCACTGACCAGAAGTGGCCGAAATGACGAAGTGCAAACTGTGTTTGAACCCAGGCCACACGAGGCAAAGACTGACAACACAGTTGCTGGGGGCAGTGATGCCACCTAGTGTCCCACTCGTGCTCATGCCAATGTCTAACATTCCTCTGCTGTGGTTCAGCTTCACCTGGGTAGGTTGCTCATTGTGCAGGGAATCGACTCAGATACTAGGTATAAAATAGTTATACTGATTAATAATATTAATATATGGGACTCATTATATCGGGAATTCAGAAACCAGAAGCTCAAATAATGGGACACAGGGGCATTTGTTATTGCTGAGCTTTTTTTGGGCTGCTGCCATTTCCCAAAGGCATTTTACAACGTTTGGATTGCGTAAAACAACCTGTCCACGCCATCACACCATTATTTACCCTTTCAAACAGTGGGGATTTTTTACTGCTTCAGTTCACAGTACTTTAGTCAAGGGGACTGAAAGGGAAGGGGGATTCGAGCAAACAGATCTTTGGCTTCTAAGATGAGGATCCTGAATGCAACCTGTAGAAGCATCACTTGTGCAGCATCGTAGCTCAGAAGGACCTTTGACAGCAGCTGGAAGCAGGAGTCCAATCCCGAGGGGGATGCGACCGGTGACTCTTGAGCACACAACTTGCTGGTCATCAGCGGTGGACAGGAGATGCACTGCACGTCCGCACTGGTGAACATTTACAGACCTGCTAGTCAGACAGAATTAGGACTGAAAGCTGAATGGGGAAAAAATCTGATTAAAAATGAGGAACGATAAGAAGACTGGTTTTGACCAGATGGTTGAGATCCAGCTTGCCCGAAGGGGTCAGAGCAGAAGGACTTCATACTGAAATGGACAGAACGCCGGCAGGCGGCTGTGGTTTGTAATGGAGACATTAAAGAATAACAACAGTAATGCCGGCGGCCAGGTTTGTAAAAACTGTAATGGACACATTTTTGACTCTGGCGAACACGCAAGCAAACGTAAATGGGGGCTGACTGCCACCTGCTGCCGGCATGCAGAGGAGCTGCCAAGCATGTGAAGCCTGTAGACCTTTCACAATTGTTTGCATGAATTTGTACAGGAGGAGAGGATGAGGATAAAAGGGGAGGTTATAATGTTGTGTTCGGCCGCTGCGGACAGCACACACTTTTTGCCTTCTTGATTCCTTTTAAATCCACTCAGAAAAAAACGTGTACATGTACAGCGTATTCCAAAAGTATTCACACCCGTCCGCTTTTTCCAAGTTTTGTTGTGCCGCAGCCTCATGCTAAAGTCATTGAAATTATTTTTTCCCCTCATCAAGCAACACTCAGTACCCCAGAATGACAAAGCAAAATCAGAGCTTTAGAATTTATTATAAATTAAAAACTGAAATATCACATTGGCATAAGTGTTCAGACCCTTTACTCAGTATTTAGTTGAAGCACCTGAGGCAGCAATTAGAGCCTGGAGTCTTGGGTTTGATGGACCTGGATTTCGGGATTTTTCTGACATTCTTCTCTGAAGCGTGGAAGTTCATGCTCCCACAATCTTAACCCTAATAATAGAGGAAGGGGATTTCACATCTTCATATGGATTTTCAGGAGAAATTGCTGTGCTCAGCATTACAGAACCTAAAAGGGAAATGCTGGAAGCAAACAATTTGCCAAAATTAATTTCTATAAACACAAAACATCTGTACCTCAGTATCTGAGTGCAGGTCAATCCTACAAATGGCTTGAACACAGCAAACCTGAATATCAGGAAGTTATTTTTATTATTTCATATAAAATAATTTCTTCTGGGCGATTTGTTTTCCTCAAAAGCTTTTCAACCTCATTTGGACTCTGGATGATGAACTTGCGAATTCTGACTTATTCAGAAATATCACGACAGCACAAACTGCATTTGAACCTGGGCCACATTCAAAGACTGAGAAGGCAGACACTGGGCACAGCAGTACCACCTAGTGTCCCACTCACACTCAGCAGCTAGTGTTAGCTTAGCAAGGAAAGTGCCTTGTATGTATGCCCACAGGAAGTTAACACTGGCTGGATGTAATTTTTCCTACATGAATTTTTTGGTTGATATTTGATTGCGAGCTCATGTGATGCAACACTCAATGGAGCCAAAATAAATTTGCAGATATTTCAAAGGAAAGTATTCACTGAAATAAAAACCTGAACTCATATGAAAAATATCTCCCAACAAGAACAGTTCTCTCAATTTGATCTCTGGTCTTTGCCTACAAACATCACATTTTCTACATTGAAAGATTAAGGACCAAGTGGAAGCTGACAAAATACAACATCAAAGACGTAAATGTTTGATGGAGGCCACAGCAAGACCAACAGTGGGGCACCAGTCGCAAAGTCAAATGAAAGCATCAAGTGACGGAGTTTTAGGCTCTCCAGCAGAAGGGATTGTTAATCTGCAAGGCGCTTGACTTGAGCACATTAGTGCTGTGGCTGACACTCCACCTACACGCCGCAAGCCACTTTGGAAACGCACAACCAACAAACCAACGGCTTTAGAAAATCTTGTTAGGTTTTATTTGATTTTAATACATGGGAGACACTTGCATCCTAAAACAAGATTAGACAACAAATGCCCTCGGCATCTTACATAAACAGCTTTCCAGTACAGTCTTGTGACAACGTCTTCGTCAACGGTGCCGGCCTCCGGCATGGCGCTTCGTCCTCGGGACAGCGACTGCCCCCCCCCCAAACATGACAGCACACAAACAACCAGACTAAACACCCAACGTCACTGGGCCTATTTAATATTCCTCCCGTCACAACAGGCTTTGCACGTTTATAGTAAAACTTCTGAATTTACAGCAAACTTAAAAAAAAACAAACACTTTTTTACAAAAGGTAAAATGAAATATTACAAGTCGTTGCAGGTAAAGCGTGTACCCAACCCAACAGTATATTCACGATGTATGTTAACATTTCATTTTACTCCTTTGGGAAGGAAGAAAAAAAAGTTGTAATGGAGAACATGGGCACGGTCGGAACTTATCAAAATTCACAGTTCTCTTCAGCTAGGGGGCGAGAACAGGAAGGAGAGGAAAAAGCGCCCATCACACTTGCAGCGCTTCCTGGAATGTCCAAAAGGCTCTGTCAGCGCAGGGAGATCTCAGCTGAATCAAACAGTCCGTCCAAAAATAGCATCTAGTCATCAAATTTGATTTTCTTCCCCTGGGGTCTGCCACCCATTCCGCCACCTCTGCCACCTGTAAGAATTGGAGGGGAGAGTTGCAGTTACATTGTTTTTCTAAATGTAGAGGCGCATTATGTTGGGAGCCTAGACCAGAAAGTATGTTCGTTTCACAGCCATGGTTCCAGAAAGCTCTACAGCAAGGCAGCTCAAGAACAGTGTGAAAGGTGACCCTTACCTCCCATTCCGCCACGGTGGCCACCACCACGGCCTCCCCTGAAACCGCCTCTGCCAAAACCTCCGCGGCCCCCTCGGCCCCCGAACCCGCCTCTGCCGCCACCACGTTGGCCACCATCACCCTTCGGCTTGGCGTAGTCCAGGGTCACTTTGTTGCCATCAATCTCGCAGTCCTCCATTGACTCTTTGGCAGCTTTGCAGTCTTCCTCGCTGTCGAAGTCTACAAAGCCGAACCTGGACAGGAGGTTGCAGAAAGTTAGCCTACAGGAGCAAACTGCTTCCAGGCATAATCAATTGCCTCTATTAGGGTACAAACTGCTCAACACACCCTAACAGAAGTTCAAAGCACCTCCTGCTTCACTTATATCGGTAAATAAAGCTGAGGCACAGCTCTGAAGTTACATAAACTGCATGACAACTGTTCCACAAGCAATACACTGCTGGCATCCACAGAAAGGAGGCAGCTGAAGGCAACATTGTGCTCTGATCTACTTCTCGTGCGAATCCATCCTCTGCCATCAGGTTGACAGAGAGGAGCTCATGAGAAGCCTGAGGCCATTAACCCCCCGTACCCTTTAGATGAGCCTGTGTCCCGGTCTGTGACAATCCTGGCTGCAACAGCACCCTCAAAGGCATCTTTCAGCGTCTGGTCTGTGGTTTCCTCTGAAAGACCTCTTACAAACAGAGTCTTTGTCACACCTGCAGACAGGAAGAAAACCATGACACCGCGCACTAACAAACCGTTCTCTGGATTTCAGGTTATTTAGACAGAAATGCTTGCATGACATCAAACGTACCAGAGCCACCTTTGCCACCCTCCGATTTGGAACTGCCAAACTCCAGCCGAACTGTCCTGCCCTCGATCTCAGAGTTGTTCAAAGAATCAATGGCTTCTTTTGCATCGTCGACACTTTCGAATTCGACAAATGCAAACCTGCAAAAGTTCAGGTGAAAAATATTGGTTCCTCCACAGTAAATTTTGCTCCCACATGTGAGGAATGAGAGGCGCACTTACCCTTTCGGCCTGCCGTTATTCTGTGCTATTCTGATTGAAACAGCCTTCTCAAATGTGTTTTGGAGCTGCTCCTCAGTCGCGCTGTACGCCAAGTTGTTCACCAACACAATCTTGGTAGCTTTGGCGGGAGCTAGAAGAGATCAGTTAAAGCTATTAAAATCCCGCTGTATTTCCCCCCAGCGACCAACTGTTAGCACATTAAGGGACTAGATCAGTACTTGACTATCTTTGAAAATCCACATGAAATATCAGACAGAAATTTTGCATCACATCTGGCCCCGACATGAGCAGCATCACAAAGACCAAAATGACAACTTTCCTACCTGAAGCTCTGCCTCCCTTTTGACTCTTTTCACCCGTGTAGTCAACGATGATGCTGCGGCCTTGGACTTCTGCTCCCTGGGCTTCTTCTAGCATCTTCTCAGCAACTGCTTCGCTTTTAAACTCTATGTATGCAATTCTGTTGACACATTAAACGGTTATTTGCCACAAGCATGTACACTTACCTCCATTATACAGATATTTAACAAGAGGTACTGTTGGCAAGCCACTCACCCCCTATTGGACCCATTGTTTCCTGGTGGTATTCTGATGGCCACAGCCTCTGAGAAGATTTCCTTCAAGTCCTCCTGTGTTGCAGAGAACGACAGGTTCTTCACAAACAAGGTGCGTGCATCTCTCTCTGTTGGCACAAAGGGGAAAGACAATTAGAATCAGCAAAAGGAACATTACACTTTGTGTGCTCCAAACTGAAGCAAGGGGCTTGGGAGACAGGAATCTTACCTTTCTTGTTCTCCAGGGAATCCTCTTTGCTTCTAGGTTTATCCACTTTGAGCTCCTGCCCCATAAATTTCTTACCATTCAGCTCAAGTGCTTTCTGCATGTCTTCTTCAGAAGAAAACTCCACATAACCAAATTTCCTGGGAACACACAACAAAATTTAGTTGCCACATTTTGTACATCAAGCTGTATGAATAAGTATTAATGCATTTCATGACACATTTGATAGCATCTTTAACAAGTCACACCAGCAGTAAATTGTTTGAAAGCAGTAATTACTCAACACCACCACTCACTTTGATGATCCAAGTCTAACTTCCTGAACCTCCAGACTGTTCTTAGCAAAGAATTTTGACAGTGCCTCTTTCAGTTCATCAAAGTCCTTGGCTGGGTTCAGATTTCCAATAAAGAGACAAAAGCCTGTGACAGGAAGGGTACACATTCAGATAAAAAGCTCAGTAGCATAACAGCACAGTAGTACAAGTGTACATATGGTCACCTACTCATCTGTATCAAGTGTCTGAAATGTACAATAATTCACAGAGTCCTACTTTCATACATACCTTCACCATCAGACTTGGCTTTCTTAGCTGGGGGTGTTTCCTTCTTAGACTCAGCTTTTCTTTTCCCAGGAGTCACCACAGGTTCTATGAACAAAGTCATTTGTTTCAGAGGTTTTATTGCAAAACAGGAGACATAAAAGATGTTCAGAATTTTGTCTCACTTTCTTCCTCCTCCTCTTCCTCCTCGTCATCATCATCATCGTCTTCGTCGTCATCGTCATCCTCCTCCTCAGACCCCTCCTTAGCCTTCACCAAACCAGCCTTCTTTGTCTTGGTGGCTGGAGCAGGGGCCGTATCCATCTCCTCCTCAGATTCTGTAACGCAGGCCCGTGCTTATTTCACAATATTTAAATTTCTCCCCCACATCTCAAAAGATCTCTATAGCACATCAGATCAATAGAAGTGACATCAGACTTTCAGAATTAAGTCCCATATTGATCATCACACGAGTTATGTAAACTGGATCACAAAACTACTTGGTAACCATTTGTGAACAAGATGGCTACCGTTAACACATTACAAATATTGCAGGTCTCAGTACCTTCTTCATCCTCATCGTCGTCGTCATCATCTTCCGACTCCTCCTTGGCAGGAGCTGCTTTCACACCTTTGGCAGGTGTGGCCTTCTTGGGAGGAGGAGCTTCTTCCTCAGATTCTTCATCAAGAAAACCATAAACAAGACAGGTGATAATCTGCAAACATTTGTCAAGTGCACACCACGTTTATGTCAACCAAAAGGTCACAGCAACACACTTATCAAGTGTTGTGTTCTGTGCCACAAAAGGTAACACATTTAGTCAGCAATGAGGCAATAGCAGCCTAAAAATTGCTATAAAAGGTTCCAATTAAAGGTTTAAGTGTTAACAGTAGTTATGACTGCATACAACCCGATTCAATAGTTGTACACCATCTTCACATACCATCCTCCTCCTCTTCATCATCGTCATCATCATCTGATTCTTCAACCTTTGCAGGAGCTGCCTTTTTAGGAGGTGCCGCCTTCTTTGCAGGGGCAGGTTTTCCTTTCTTGGGTGGAGGAGTGGGCTCTTCTTCAGATTCCTCCTCTGAGAAACAATTCCCCAAATTAATAAACGAAACAGCCCCCCAAAAACCTCTGTTCGAACAATGACTGCTGTGCAGTGCTTACCACCGCAAAAAAGGCAAAGATCACAACCATAACATTCTGATTCAGCCATCTCTCCACAGCAACATTACACGTTTTAATATGAGGAACAGCAATGTGGCATATACAGATTTGACAATATTTATTGTACTCCATACCAGAATCATCATCTTCGCTTTCTTCTTTCTTTTTGGCTACTTTTCCATTCTTAGCCGCTTTAGCAGATTTTGCTGGAGCAGAATTCTTCTTGCCGACTACCTTGGGGGGAGGTGGTGCCTGTAACATATGTGCAATTATTCATTTTCATACAACAGCCATTTTTGTTTAATAATCAATCCCGGACCCCAACTTTACCAAGATGATTCTCAATCACGTCTGATCAATACTGTAGCCACGTTTTTAGTGCAGTTTGCACTCATTTGTTCATGTCAGACTGCTGTTGACACCCAGACTATGTTAAAGTACTCTACAGGTGCACAATTGCAGTTAGATAGTCTCTTGTATAAGTTACTGCTTCTAGATCGCGTTCTCACAAGACTCCCAGAAGAAGGCACAGCCACTGGCACTTGGATCCCCCCAGCCACCTTATAGCTGTAGCAACTGCTGGGCCTATTTGTTCAGTGCTCTTCTTACCATGTGAAGGAATCACCCCACAACCACAAATTAAATACAATCGAAATGAGAAAAAAAGTGCCCCCTCATCTGCTACACGTTTCAAGTAAGCGACCCTCCAAATAAGCACATACCTCTTCATCACTTTCCTCCTCACTAGACTCCTCTTCCTCCACCTCTTTGGGGGGTGGGGGAGCCTTCTTCTTAGGGACTTGCTGCTTTTTCGCTGCCTGTATAAAGTAAAATGTGAAAAGTTAGTCAGCACGAAAACATCTTCACAAATCTAAAACGGGACAGTAAATCGCAGAGTGACAAATGTTGGAGGTCGAGCGGCCGGTGTAGCACGTGGGACACAGTGTTTGGAATCGTTTTAAAATCTCAAGGCTCCGGGTTCGAGTCCCACTCCTTTATCAAGGGACTGACGGCAAAAAAAGCTTAGATAACTGCAAAGTCGATCGAATGACCCCGCAATGGCGACGCAGCTCAAGAAACACAATTGACGGGCCACGCACGTGCGAGCCACACCGACCACGAGGCCACGTGCGCCGCTGCCCGCACGCGCTCCGTCCCCACGTGGTGGTGTGAACGAACGGCGGCGGGCCTACCGGGCCGCTTGGAAACATACAAAGCGCGTTTTCAACGTTTCAGGCGGGACGCGTTTCACGGAGTCTTGCCGCCAAACGTGCCAGTCGGGGCCTGCAGATCAGTTCTGACGCCGACCAATCGAGCGTGAAAGAAAAACTTATTTTCCTTCGACCCCAATGGCATTAAAGAAAGCATCAAGCTCTTAAAATTCTTATTCATCAAAATGTAACTAGGTTTATTTTTTAATATGAGCGCAACCATTTTACAGAGCAGAACCGTACACAATAAGGTGGCGAACACAGACGGGCTCCATGGCCATTTTGAGACGAGTCTTAAGCTACCGAAGAGGCCAAACATGGCGGATGAAACCGGACGAGCGAAAACGCAGCAGAGACTTCAAATGTAATTGTTTATCACAGCGGGACAAAACCAGTGCAAACGCGACAAAGAACATAAAATCGAAACGCAGGGCGCTTTGAGGGGAGGCGCTGCGGCTCTCGGCGACACGAAAAGACGGAATATCCCGTTCACAACATGCTAAGCGCTAACATGCTAACACGCCTCGCCTGAGCCATTTTCTACACGCCAGAAAGAGTTCAACGCGCCGCTTGAAAGAGCGCACATTTTAGGCGCCTTAGTCGACGAAAACGGGCACCTCGTCCCTTACCTTCGCCAGTTTGACCATGTTGGCTGGTGATACGTCGACAAAACTAGAGCGATGCCGGATTAAAGACGGTTTAAAGTGGAGATCGGAGGTGTCCACGTGGCCCAGCTCAAACCGTGTTCTGCACTGCACTGCCTTCACGAGAAAGAAAGACTGAGGCGCACAGCGCGCGAGCGGGGCTTACTTCTTCCACCCACCCCTTTTCGTCAGCTCGCTCGCCCCGCCCCTTACGCTCCCGCCTCACCCAATCACGGACTCGATATTTGCGTAAAAGCTGCGCGGGGAGGCTGATGGGAACGCATGCGAAGAGTACTTCTCGAGCGTCGATCGCATGTGAAACTGTGTTAAAAATGTTTTGTACTGTAAACACTCGGGATTTTCTACACATTTTGCAGCTGTGCTTGTTTTAGTTGTTCCCTCCAGCATACGCGGAACAGCAGCTGTAATGATTACTTTGTAAAATTATGTAATAAAATCCGTGAAGTAAGTTATGTAAAATGTGCGAACAAACAGTTTTATATAGTCCTATTGAACACGATGTGTTCAATGCGGTGACTTAAGTTTTTTTTAAATTTCTTCTGATGCAAGTTCATCGAAATTGTAGTTAAATAACATCTAACCGTGGAGTTCCACCATGTTTTATTATCACGAGGTTGCTGCGACCACGTGGTTAGCAGCTTTCGCTTTACGCCCCGCACGTAAATGTCCCTCTCCTTGTAATGTGCGCTTTTCACACATTTTTGCTTGCCATGGATTTTAACGCATCTGTATGAAACAGCTAACTATATGTTTATATTAATAAATGCGAGGTGAATATGTTGCACATGCCTAAGTGGAACCAGCCGAAGTTCCGGCGCCGTAACTGGAAACGAACGTGCTTTACAGGGGAAAATCCCAACAAGAATTTGGACTGTGACCTATAGATGTCGCCGGACCCCCGCGAATAAAGATGTCCAACCGTGGCACTTTATGAAGGTGATCTTTCCTTGAAACGTGCGTTGCTTCCTAGCGAACACCGTATAAGCTTAAAACCAGAGAATCGTGCAAAAGAAAAAGGCCGTCGTGCGGAGGCCAGCAGGGATTCCCCAACTGCTGCAGCCTCAAAACTTCTCCTTTGACTTAGGTGGCGAATTCGATCAGACCGCAGAAGAAGAGCACAGACGAGCCATACAGGTGACATCCGGGCGACACGGTCTGTTGCTGTAAACGCCGTGCACAGCCAAGCTGCGTATGTGGGGATGCTGTTGTTACACCACTTTAAATGGGGGAAAACTTCAATGCGTTCCCAGCTGCCACAAACCAGCTTCACGAATGTCACCTCCTTTCTTTCATTTCACTGAATCCCTTCTAACTTTGACTGCTTTTAAGTCTCATGGCCTTATTTAGTTTTTTACATGCTTTTCTACCTTTTTGGCCCCATTTTGCTGGATTACACTTTATCAGATTAAAATGGAGACATCACACAAACGTGTAGAAGCAAAGCAAACCCGAGACAGGATATTTGCAGAGTATGTCCTGTACAACTTGCTGCAGTTTCAACTGCAAGTGTGGGATGGGAGCAAGCATCTCCCATCTCTCTCTGATGCTGATGCTGCTGCAATTTTGTCACTCCTGGATAAACTTAAAGATAAAGATGGACAGATAAAGAAGAGATAAAACCGGGGCACTGCGGAGAGTTATTGGACTGCAGAAACACCAAGACAGAACACAGCTGTCCCAGGGTACCACACCTCAGCACCAAATGATCAGTTTTGGAGTTCTGATATCAGACTGAGGCTATGCACTCTGGACACTTTAGGAAAAAGGGGGTAAAACTGAGTAAAAGTAAAGATATCAATGTAGAAAAAAAGTGCTTGGTTTGGTTAAGTACAAGTAACTGAGTAAAGGCGACCTCTTGCTACCTACCTCTGGAAATGCACTGGGCTTTTTTCAAATATAGTTACTTTTTATTTATTTTTTATCTAGCTGGCATGTTTGTCCATGGCAGCTTTCAGTTCAAACCAAAGCTATTTAAAGCTTTTTTTTCTTTAAAATGTTCCTTATTTATGCTTCCTTGTTGCTGTTCCTTTTAGGCCCTTAATGTTCACTTTGGTTTCTTTTTTGGGAGAAATAATTTCACTTTACTGCATAGACAACTTACTTGTAATCAGATCAAATCAACTTAAAGAATCAAAGAATTTTATTTGTCACATATACGGTTATACCAAGTACACCATGTAGTGAAATGTGCCCTGAATCAGCCATGAGACTGTGTGCAATACAATTTCACAAACAAACAAACAAAAACCTCTAGATGACATGGTGCCAGCTGAATGCAATGAGAGGAGAGTTCAATGTGTACAGTATTATAGTTTGCAGTTGAAAAAGATTGTGATGGCATATCTGGGTTCAGAAGGCTTATGGCCTGTGGATGGAAGCTCCTCCTGAGCCTCTCTGTTCTGGCCACAATACTTCTGAAATGTTTGCCTGATTTCAGCAGGTCAAACCAGATGGTTGCTAGGATGAGACAGGTCACCAATGATCCTAGCCGCTCCAGTCCTGCATCTCCTGGTGTAAATGCCCTGCGGAGATGGCAGAACAGATCTGGTGCAGCGTTCCGCCGCCCGGATCACTCTCCGCAGTGCCTTGATGTCACGAGCACAGCTATTCCCAAACCAGGAGGTGATTTTCTGAGTCAGGACAGTTTGTACAGTGCCAGAATAGAAAGTCTTTAGGATCATTGGAGAGACCTGAAGCTTCCTCAACTGCCTGAGATGGTAAAGATGCTGCCTTGCTTTAGTGTGACCTTATGGTCAGCGAGGCAACATGAATATCTGATGAATGTGTTTAAATTATTTTAAATTTTTATTTGAATTATTATTGCTTGTTTTTATACTGTTTCTTGTTGTTTTAGTCAATTTTTTCACACAACGAAAAGTTTTGTTTTCCTCGCCACAAGAGGGCAGCGTTGTTTCACAAAGCGCCTTTTGTCCTCTGCGGTGTGTGTGGCCACCCTACAATGGGCTGGTGTCCCACCCAGGGTGTTGTTTCACAGCCCGGTTCCCAGTGATTCCAGGATAGACTCTGGACCACAGCAACCCTGACCAAGATGATGGATGGACGTCCACCACAACTTGGCCATTTATACACCTTTCTCATTGTGTTTCTCTGTTGCTGTGGCTGTAAGTCAGAACATGAAGAAAGCAGCTATTGATCTTCTGTGTTCAAGCTGACCCGAAACCTCTTTTGGCCTCTCACATATTTAAATGCGTCACTGTCCCAAGGTCCTTCTATCCTCAGCCAGGTGGTCTATTGTGTAGTGCTGGTGCCTCTCAGTCCCTGGGTTGGAGAATCAAATCTTCCTCTGTCTCTGAGGGGGTTTTCCATGAGGCATGTTTTACTGATGGTTGAATGGACATTCTTCCCTGGTCCAAGATGTGGGCTAGGGATTCCAAATTGCCACTGTTGTGTGAGAGAAAGCTGCCCTTTCTGTTTTTACCCTGCTTTGTGTCATGTGCTCCTTAAGGTGAGAAGCTTCTGAATATTTTCATTTGCTTTGCTTACTTTGTTCTTCCTCTCGTGTGTTATATTTTGGCAGTTACAGTTACGGTTTCATGTGTTTTAACCTTGTGTACACAGATTATTAGTAACAAACATTTATGATCAGTTCACATGGAAAACATTTTTTGAATATCAATTTGACAGTTCACTGTATACAATATTTTATGACTTTATGCAACACATGTTCAGCAAGACTAAGGAGATGGTTGTTGACTTCAGAGTGTTCACGTTAATGGTTCAGCAGTGGAGCTGGTGCATAGGGTCAAGTTCTTGGAAGTGCACATCACCAAGGATCTCTCCAAGACCAGCGACATGACCCACCTGATGAAGGAGGCACAACAGCATCCCTGCTTCCTGAGAAGACTAAAAAGAGTTGGACTTCCATCCCCATCCTCACCAGCTTCTACAGATGGGTCATAGAGGGCATTCTGTCCTCCTGTATCTCACTCTGGTGTGGGAACTACACTGCTTTTGACCAGGGAGCTCTGCAGGGGGTAGTGAAAACTGCCGCATCCATCACCAGGACCTCGCTGCCCACCATCCAGACCACCTACCACAAGCAGTGTGTCAGAAGAGCTGGAATCATCAGTGTAGTCCTCCTCCTACCCTCTCCACCATCTGTCCTCACTGCTGC
This sequence comes from Heterotis niloticus, assembly GCA_018136845.1. Taxonomy (NCBI): domain Eukaryota; kingdom Metazoa; phylum Chordata; class Actinopteri; order Osteoglossiformes; family Osteoglossidae; genus Heterotis; species Heterotis niloticus. The sequence continues at coordinate 15,218,875 of CM030903.1, read as the reverse complement.
CATCTGAGGGACACGATCGCAGCCTGAGGGCCAAAACCACCAGGCCCAGGCACAACTGTCAGGCTGCTGAACTCTGACATATGAGGCCCGATCTCCACCACCAATGACCACCATCACCGACCATTACATTGATGACGATGTTTGCACTGATGCTAATCCAAATACCGTTTTTAAAATTATTTTTCCATATTTTTATTTGTCTGTTTTTTATATTTATTCACATTTTATCTCTAATATTTACTCCTCTGTTAAGTGCACCGTGGACCAGGAGGAACTTCATTCTGCCCTCACTTGTACACCTGTTGCATAAGCTAGTGCGATGACAGATGATTTTCGATTCTACGCGTTCAACTTGTTGGCTTATTACTGTAAACTTCTTTCTCTCCTTTTGCCCTCTGGTGTTCAAAGCATCAATCAAATAGGTCTTTTTGAGTTTTGAATATCATTTCTGAACATTATCTTGCTTATTATTCTAGTCAGTTGTAGGTTTATTTCAAGAGCTGGATCATTTCATTTACAGTGCAGTGTTCAAGGGATGTGAACTAACAGCCCTCAGGATAGACACCAACTCTTACCTTTTCCCCCAAAATTATGTGTGAGTAACATTGTTAATACATTCAACACTCATAAAGTTTTGTTCTCTGAATTCTTTCCTGTAAAAAACGAAGGCAACAACACGTTTAACCAAAGCGTCTCTCTATATCTCCGTATCTTCACTCTCCTTTGCCTGCAGCCTACAAGCTGCATGCGTTCATCCTGGGCCGAGCACCACATATAGCGCAGGAAGAGTGGCTGAAAGTCGGTCAAGGACATGTATTTCATAAAAAGTGACACAGCTATGTGTGGTTTGTGCTGAATGATTTAGTGGGTTTGAGTACAACACATATATTAATCTGTACTGTACAGGAACTGTAAATAAAAAGACAGGTAAACCGTACTGCAACAATAAGTTACTTTGTCTTTTTTGGCTGCATCATTTGCATTTGGAAGCTCAGACCTGAGGTGAAAAGTGATCTGTACCTGGGACAAACTGGAAGGAGACGCACGAGTGCAAGTGGAATGTTTTCTTTTTTCTAAAACATTTACAGCTTTTAAGACAAAAAAGTTACAAACGTAATTGACCTGCAGTTTACATCCATTCCAAAATGTTACATAAATAAAACTCAAATTTATAAATATCTCTTTTTATAAACATATAAATAGTTTTTAAACATAAATACATTTATGCAGGAATGACGTACATGAATGTACAGCAGCAGCGACAATGTACAGCTTTGCCGTTTTCCGCTTCTACACCGCTGTCCACCGTCGGGAAACAGGCGTTTGCGTCGTTCGTCTGTCTGAACAGCCCAGCCCCGGTCTTCTGCTAATGCCGCTCACGCCGGTCTGTTCGTACACAAACTCTTCTTCTCAAGCAAAGACAAGAGGTTCCTCATGCGAAGTCCAACCAAAGAAAAGTTGTCTAAATCCCCCATCCTCTGGAAGCCCTAAAAGAGAGACAAGAAAATTTTGAAACTGGATTTGATCATAAATTATGACATCTCAGAATTTACAGATGTAAAAGCAGTAAACGACGGCTCTCTTTTTTAGTGTCACTAAAAAAAAATAAAAGCTGCTAAAATGACTCATTTGAGGATCGCACCCAGGTAGGAGTTGCCCTGCCGATGACACATGCGACAGGCAAGGAGGGGTCCCTCCATGTTTGTGAAAGGCCTGCAAATGCCACCTTACCCTATTCATCATCCATAAGCACCCCCTCCTCTTCACTCATGAATAACAAATCTTTTTGTTGAAAGTATTTTCAAATATCCCCCGAAAACACCATTTGTTTCATTATCGTTAGAAGTTTGGCCAAAAATGTGAGCTGCCACCTTCCTTTAAAAGCAATAAAAGCCCCCTACCCTACTATTACTCTTACTTACTATTAATATTATGAGAATTAGTATTAATATTATTATTAATAAACTCAGGGCAGACAGTGTACAACGCATTATGGATTATTCACGCTTCAGGATTGGTATTGACATCTTTTAGAGAAACAATCACCTCAGTCGGGTAAATCTGCTACTTTTGAACATCATTTGCATCCCTTTTAGACACCTCATCGTGGGCTTTTGCATCCACCTGAGAAATATAAACCCATCGGTTTGATCTTCAATGCACTTTCATAATGAATACCTTACTACACGTGGATGTTAATAACAATGGTTTGCGCTACATACATCCTCTACTAAGCCAAAGTGTTCTGCCATCGTCCTCTGAAACTGAAATAAACAAGCTAAATGTAATATGTATACGTGCTACATCACGTGATCATTCAAGAAAATCAATGAAATTAATAAGCTTTTGGGTCTGGGACTCTGTATTAGTCCTGATATTTTTAGTCACTAGACACTGTGCCCCCCAGAAGAAAACACACCAGGGTGATCCCTAGCAGCCACTCAGCCGCTGGAGGTTCCCTCATGTTGACCACACTGAGCTGGTCAGGGTGGAGATCAGTGAACCAAAAGGTCTCTCTTGTGAGGGTTAAGCTACACTCACCTCCATGTGTCCTGCACTTTCTAGCAGCCCATGCCGCTGATGGTGCCTATCCTGTCCATTTTGTGTCCGAAGCAGCCGCCGCGGGACGTAGGGCTTCCCTTCTTGGTCCCCCCTCTGTGTTTCCGTAAGCTGGCCTGATCATTCATGAGGCGGGACCACATCCTCTTGGCACGCGTGTCCAGCTGCAGGTCCCGCAGCAGCCGTGCTCTCGACCGGACGCTGTCCGGTGTCTTGTCCTGCTCACTGGACGCCAGGTATTCGGACAGCTCCTCCCCCAGCAGGGCTCTGAGAGACTGGCACAGAAAGTGGTCCATTGACACCTGCCCTTACCACGGTACAATCCTGCAGGCTGCTCCTCACAAAGCCCTTCTTTCACAAAGGACTGCGGAACCATCACCTTGGATTCGAGTCCCTCATGGTAATGACAGAGTAAAAATTACTCTGCTGTATGAAGGCCAAAATGAAGGGATGGTGCGCCAGGATCCGGCGGATTCTCAGCTACACTGAAGCTGTTCTATTTATTTATTGTTCATCCTATTGCATTTAATTTGTCTCCTCTTTTTTACACCAGCCTCATTATCTTTTTTATTTGGCTTTGCTTTTATTTTATCTATCTTTTTAATACTTATTTTTCTATGTCAAGTGCACCGCACATTTCATTCTCCCCAGTACACCTGCTGCATAAGGCGGCTCGAAAGGAAACAGCAGTTGAACGTTGTCGTTTGCTTTGCACAAGAAAATGTCCAGCAAACACGAAAATGTAATGCCATTAACACACATATAGTCTGGTCCCTGATGCTGTACCCTTGAGAAAGGTACTTACCCTGGTTTACTGCAGTAAAAGTTTCCCAGGTCTGTAAATGGGTAAAACACCCCATGTACATCGTATAAGGGACATCGTGAATCACTTTAGACAAAGGCTAAACAAGGATTATTATTATTATTATTATTATTATTATTATTATTATTACAAGGATTATTATTATTATTATTATTATTATTATTATTATTATTATTATTATTATTATTAATAATAATAATAATAATAATAATAGTAAAAAATTACGGTGATTTACAAAGATTTTAACACGGGACACAAATAGCCAGAAATACCTTTATAATTCAAACAAAAAATGTGCCAATTATATTAATTTTAAATTCAAAACACGCCGGTCCTCTTCTTGGGAGCAGAAGCAGCACCCTTTACCGCAGTAAGAACGGGTAAAAAGCACAGTAATCCGGGCCCCGTTTGCGCCAGACTAAAGCGGGCAAAGATCCGCAGCGCAATGAATGGGGTCCCGCTGCGCCAAAAAGCACCTTAAACATATAAATAACAGAAAGCATCCTAAATCTGACGGAGAACGTGAGACGATCCATTGCTCCGTGACAACTTTTTTCTTTTAGTGACGCCGGAGAAATTCTTTAAGAGAAACCCCGCAGTTAACAGCGGACTCGCAGCGGTTTTTACGAGCGCAGCGGTTCACATTTGTAAGAAATAAAAGGGCACGATTAGATAAACTCGGCCGTTTTCGGCTTCGTACAACTTGGACGCGGCTGTGCGCGCAGGGCTCTTCCCACTTTTGAGCCCGATTCACACGCCTGGTCGCCGGGCTTCAACACGAGCGGCTCGGGCTAAAGTCGCGCTAAGACGCAGCCGCTCGCTCGGGCTGCCGAAGGAGCGCCGTTTTATTCCGCCGAAGAAATTTCTGAAGTGGCCGCAGATGAAGACACGAAGCATTCTTACAGGTGGGCACCACACGGACAGCTCAGACATGAGCCCAGAGATCCATGAACTGCGTACATAATAATAATAATAATAATAATAATAATAATAATAATAATCGCACCTTCTGCTGCTCCGGAGTTAAAGGTCTCGCCTGTATGCTGATGGAGAGCAAGGTGACGAGTACTCCACAAGCCACCAGGTGGGAGATGTTCATCCTGATCGCACGGGGTCTCCACAGGTTTGCGGGCGTCTAATGCGGGCTCTTCTGCTCCTCTTGCGGCACCGAGAGGCGCTTTTCTCCCTTCGCCACGCGGGGCTCTTTTATACCCCACTGGGCCGGTGATGTCATTGAAACCGGGGCCGGAGCCACAGCCCTCCTCCGTGCACCTTGCCAACTTTTCCTCCCCTCTTCTTTACCTGGGACTGACTCAACGCTGCTATTATTATTATTATTATTATTATTATTATTATTATTATTATTATTATGCTGAGCCACTTATATAGGGTTAGATAGTCCACTTTACAGTGGTTTATCCTTCTGCACGGCAGGGCAAGTAGGGGTACTAAGTGGGTGTCGAACCCGTGATGTTGAGGGGACAAGAGGTTGTAGCCACTGCTGTTCTTACTCGATAGACGATGGTCTTGTGCGCAGTTACCCCTTTGACGGCGTCCGAACTCATCGTGGCCAGTTTACCGCTGGAGCTTTTACTGCCCCCCCCGCACCTTCATTGAACTATTTCATATTTGCTGTTGAACAGACCTTTTAAGCATTCTTTATTATCTACTGTTAAATAAAAGTGGCAATGTGTCGAATATTGCACACGTTTTATGAACCCTTTGGTTTGCCGAATTTATTCAGCTGTTTTGCTGTGCCAAACGTTTTTGTAATTTGCCAATTTCTGCTGCTTGTGTGTGAAATGGATGCTGAAGAGGAACTGCGCTGACAGCATTCTACAGGCTGAATGTTGGCTCAGAGTAGCTGATAAAATCCTCTTAACTGTTGACTGAGTTTACAGAAGATCAACTTGAACCAAATTTGAAAAAAAAAAAACTTAAATTTGAGTGTTTGTGTGTAGGAAACTAAGGTGTAGAGCAGCAGTCAATGTCTTCTGAACCACTGCCTACATATTTACGTTTGTTTTTTCTTTAAAAATAACATAACAGTCCTGAATTGTATTGAACTGAAGGGCAGAATAGGAAATATCACAGAGGCTGAGAGACCTCATGTCAGCCACATGGTTCTGCACTTCTGGGGGACAAGCATCGCTTTTTATGAAAACGTTGCTCATGTCGCTATACATCATAAAAATTGGAAAGAATGACATATTTTTAAATATCTGTAAAGAAGCAAACACTCAGGGAAGCCTCAAATCTCTGCTGAGTTCTGTTGCTGTTTTTTGATAGGTGGTTGCCCCCCTCACAACTGGTTCTGGGTTGGATGAGCGCATAAACTGGGAGGTCTCAGCCTGGTTTAAGGCCACTTTGGGCTGCAACGTGAAACGAATGAAGGCACAGATTAGAAGAGTCATTTAAATAAAAAGAGGCCTCTGCTTTTTCCTCAAAGAGGAGAACCGTTTGCTTCAGAACACCAAGCGGCAGTGTTTACTGCAGCTGGATCAGATGTAGATCTGTCGCTGAAACTGTCAGGGTGCTGGAGACCATGACCTGAGCCTCCCGAACCAGCTTATGTACAACATTAGCTTTGCTGTAATTTTATTTGAAATGTAAAAACGAGTTTAGCGCTGCATCACAGAAGATAAAATGCACTAAGCTCATGTAGAAGAACCAGGTAGAAGCTACAGGCAGCCAACTGTGGAGTAAAACACAAGGAAACCTTCACTGTCATTCACCCGCTTTGTCTGGTCAGTAGGAAGGGTGAAGGTTGGTCAGTTCAGTGGGTCTGCAGGAACAGCAGAGGTTTGCTGAAATCCCGCAGAGGAGAAGTGATGAAATAATTTTTAATGTTTGGCTTTGACAGTGCTGATTCCGGTTCTACTGTGGGAAGGTAGTGGCACCTGTTATGACATCTCAACACCTTGAACAGAAAGGACCAGGGACCACGTGAACCTGATGCACCTCCGGCAATGTGTAGCACAAAAGAAGTTAGCACTTACGATGGAAATGAAACATGAATTTCAAAGCTGAGGGTTTCCATCTCTTCCATGGGTGCTGCTTTAGAAGAGCAGAGGTTGTGGAGGTAAATTAATGTGTGAAGCAGAAATATCACATCACAGCATCACAGGGTCCAAACAGCTCCATGTAGGGAAAAACAAGTTTCACTGTCAAATTTGCCAAAAAATTATTTTTTTGTTCAATGGGTGTCAGTCAGCTTTTTGTGTTTGGGTGCAGCTCGCTGGTGGCGTGTGGGGGGGGGGCTTACACTTTTGACACAATTTTAGGAACGAGAGCAGAGGCATCATCTTCCTCATGACATCCATTACAGAGGGTACAGGGGGTCAAAAGGTTCACCTTCAGTAACACTAAATCCCAAAATGAAGACAAATAAACTCATTCTTATTCCGGATTTATTTGTAAATGGCACCTTGCAACTTCCAAGGGAAGAAAGGAAGAAATAATTGAGTAAAAAGTAGAGTAACAGGGCTAGAAAAGAGAGCACCTCCCTGAGTGGAAAGGCCATTGCTTGAATTACAACCTTGGGTGTGTGGGTGCCTTTCTGGAGACTTCTGTTGCCTCTGGATCACAGACCCACAAACTGAATTAGAGAATGGAGAAGAATTGAGGCGGTTTTAGGAGATTTCCTCTGTATCTGCGGCACAGCATTCCTGCAAATTCCTTTGGACTACAGGTCCAGTGATTCTAAACATGAAGTTTACAAGGCTGAACAGTTGGACTTAATCCATTTACACCTCTGCTAAATATTACTGAGTGGAACCCGACCGTCACACAAAGGAACGTGGTCCACATCCACCTACTGGAGTGTCCGGCCCACCTGACTGGGCTATGCGGAAATTAGATGCAGCGCTGAGCTCAGCATAAGGATGCTGCTTTATATTTTTATATATTTTTGCACTGTTCCATCTTTTGAATAAAACGGAGCACAAAGGCTCCCCGTGGTCATTACCCGAACCAGCATCACACACACACATATCGGCCACTGTTTGGTGTAAAACATTAACAACAACTAATCGTTTACTATTTCCAGGAACTCTGTGCATTTCAGAACACTTTTAAATTTTTTACTCATTGCAAAGGTGACAGTATGCCTAGACACAAATTCATTTTTATTATTTTAATATTATTACATCATTAGGACTCGCTTTTACAACCATGTGTAATTTGCATCATAAAAGTCACCCATCAAGCTACCGCCTTACAGTGACAGGAAACCCCTAAGAGCAGGAATGTCAATTTGGAAAGAGCTTCAGGGATGCTGAGCACCACACAGGGTGAGCGGCACAGGAGCAGCAGTGTTGCGTCTACCTGCAAGCATCTCGCCGAAATCACACAGTTGTTTGCTGTAAAGTGCCTCTTGGTCTCGCTGATGAACCCTAAAGCTAAAAGAAAATGCGTCAGAAAGGCAGAGAAAAGCCTTACCTGTTGTTTGCCTACTGACTATTTATTAAAAGGTGAAAAATGCTAATTTACGGTGAAAGATTTTAACATTATTTGATTTTGTATTTGCTTGCATAAGTGTGCATTGTTCTGGTTTCCTGCAGGGGCGGCATGGCGGGGGACCTCACATTGCACAGACTGTTCTGATGGGGTTCTAGTCTAGCTGTGTGTGTGTGTGTGTGTGTGTGTGTGTGTGTGTGTGTGTGTGTGTGTGTGTGTGTGTGGGGGGGTGCCACCCTGGTTTTAGTTTGACACCGAGTGCCCACAAGTGCTGGAAGAATCTTTGAATGGCTGTGACCCTGACCAGGGTTCAGCGATTGATAACAATGGATTGGTGAGCTTTACTGACCTTGATTTTAAGTTCAATTTTTCCATTTTAAAAAGGCAGAATTATGCATTTTAGAGAATTTCATGTCTGCTTTTTCACCTATTTAAATAAATGGAAATTAAAAGATTATTTTTTGTGAGAAATCAGTTTATGACCAAATTTCCAGACAGAAAATTTGCTTGTTGTTCAGGTTAAGCCAAAAAGTTCATAGTGTAATTGGACAGACAGACATCTTTTCACACTTCTAACTGCCTGTGAAACTTCCATTTGAGCTTAAAATTTAACATTTTATCCCAGCTGGTCCTACATGACCCACCGGAGGTTTGGCATTATTGCTGCCCCATTCCTGCGCTGTAAATAAATCACTTTTAAAGGCAGCAAGGACTTTAGTGCTCTGTTGTACTGTTGCCAGGACAACATCCACTCTCAATAGAACGCTCTTTGAAATCTACAGTGAATAGAGGCAAATTCGGAATAATTCATTTATCGGGCACTTTTACAATACTTTTTTAAAAATGTGCTTCATTGTTCACATCTATCATAACAGAGTTTCGTGATCAGAACTCAAATGTAGAGAATGCAGCGGAGTTTTTGGCTGAAAAATACTGAGTGCAGTGAAGTCACACTGGAACCAAGCAAAGCAGAGCCACCACACACACCTGTGTGGTCAGCACCCCACCCCAGGGGACATTGCGGCCCTCATGCATCTCTAGGATGGACTCTGCACAACCAACTTGGTAAGGCCTTTAGTCTGTTCTGTCTCCTCAGTTAGCCAATTGGAAGATAAAGCCAGTTAAGACGAAGGCATTTAAGGGATGAAGATGCCTGAAAAAGAAGAGGATGAAGAGGAGGTGGGTCGCTGCTGCCTCTGCCTCCACCTCTGCGTCCGCCTCTGCTGCTGCCTGTGGCAGGAAGAGGTGGGCGGTTTTTTTATTCGGTATTAGTTAAATTATCTGTTTTTGGAATGAATCTGTGTAAATACCTGTGATTATGAAGAGGCTGCCAGAAGGGGGTGAGGCTGTTTACTCTGATCAGTTTTCTGCTGCTTTTCCCTGGTAAGGGGAACAGGGCAGAATGGTGTACTTTTGTTTGTTAGGGAAGTTAGTCAACACCAAAAGCAGAGGGATTCTTATTTGTTTTGTTGGCTTTGCTCACCCTGGAGAAAGGGCTCAGGAATTTGACTGCACTAATAACAAAATACAAAAAAAAGTTTTGCTTTTGGCTTCTTTCCGGCTGGGTCAACTCTTTCTTCAGTCTGTGTCACGCCTCAACCCCAGACTGGGCTGTTACTGTCACCTTACGCTGGATAGAATTGTAACGTTGGATGCAATGCCAACGCATCCATTCCAGGTGTAAAACAAAAACAAAACAGTAAAAATGAAGCGCGTTCTCATTTTCAAAAACACACAGCATTCTGGCTGCACATAAGCTGCTCCTTCCCATTTACTTCACAAGGACTTTAAAGCTCACCAGGTTTGCGCTCCATGGGGGTCCTCACTGGATTCCCCACTGTTAATAAAGCCAGCAGTTTGCCCAGCTCTACAACAGATAACAGTTAACAGTTAACATATCAAGAGCTCTTTTACATAAACTCAGTCATGACAATGATGTAGGCCCCGCCCACCTCTTTCTATGCAAATTATAATTTACATTCACATTCGCTGCAATTGTTTCTGCGTTGCTGTGTCATTATGGCAATGATGTGGCCTTTGGCACTTTTTCTACGATTCTGTTATTGTATTTTGTGTTCAAAAAGTACAGGATTGCATCTAATGAAATGCACATCTCCGTTCTGTCAATGTTATTAGGCTCATAATGGGTACAAAAGGCAGGATTTCCTTTGTCTCCCAACTGAAGTGAAATATTTTAAAGCGTAGAGAATCTGAATGTGGTCCCTGCCCAGCTAGCTCAGTCAGTAGTGCATATGACTTGTAATCTCAGGGTTGTGGGTTCAAGTCCCACATTGGGTGTCAATGCAAATCCAGCCACGAGGGGGTGCACCTCTGTACCTGTCCCAAGCCTGGACAAAATGGAGGGTTGCATCAGGAAGGGCAGCCAGCGTAAAAATCTGCCAAACCAAATACGTGAATGAGCCAATCTGCTGTGGCGACCCCTAACGGGAGCAGCTGAAAGTCAGTATATAGAGAATCTGAATGCACTCCTTTTGTCTAACAGCTGCCCAAATATTGATCAAAAGCCTGATGTGTGTATTATTGATCGGGCCACATGGGCAGGAAGTGAAGGTTTGAGCACTGCTGATGAGAAATTGAGAGACTGATGCTGAACTTATGGGACACTTAAATCGCCTCTCCGAGGTAGAAGAAACAGACAGATGTTCAGCAAAGTTGTGTTTTGGGTCCTCACAGGAAAACAGGTGCAGTTTTGTATAATAAAGTGCACAGAAATAAAGGAAGGGGGACTGGGAACCCAGCGATGCACTCATCCCCTCCATACACAGCAGCTACTTGTGGCACCGCCTGAACTCATATGCGAATCTTTCATTTATAAGAAGTCAAAACACATTTTTACCCCACAACCGTGGGATGACGTTTAAATTCTTTCTGCCCACGGTTAGTAATGTTACACATTTTACCCGGTGACATCATAACACGTATTAAGAGTGTTTTGTAAATTTGACCAGAAAATGTTATACACATAATTTTTTATAAGCTTTGGAGCTTTCATGTGGTGGAAAATGAGTGAAGGCTAACAGGATGGTGAGTAGATGTTACCAGCAGAAGAGCTGGCTACTCCTTCACTACTTGCCATCCCCAAAAGAATGATGTGCAATGAAAGGAAACTGCATGTCTGCTGCAGTCCTGTAAACAAGTGCTTTATTCTTGTGGAGTTTTATTAAAATAAGGCATTTTTCACCTGGCACAGGTCAGCCTTAGTTCACCCAGAAGGAGGAGTGGAAGACTGAAGTGAAAGGTCCACTTATTGTCAAGGAAGCAAACAATAAGACTGAAATAATATTAAGGAAGTCTCTGGAAGGCAGGAAGACAATGAGTCTGTCTGTATCTCTTTGTCTTCTTGTTTATTTATCTTCATAAATTAAAACACTATCAATATTTTCACTGCTGCCCACATCTGTTGTAGAAACTGCGATGTCCATTCCGAATGGGCAGAGCAGTGGGCTGTTGGTCAAGCATATCCTTTACGCCTTTTTATATCTGCAAGCCAAATCTGTTTCTCTGTCTGCTTTTTGGGCCGCACAGGTGCTTCTCATCTTAGCAAGCTTTTGCGTGGTCAAGCACACCAGGAGGGTGTGGGGCTGCCGGCAGGAAATGACGACAGGGAGGGATGAGAATGACACATTGATGTACGTGTGGCTCTCTGCAAGCATTGCTAGCAAAGTGGTAATAAAGTCTGATGATGCATTCGGTGTTCTGTTACTGCTTTTCTCCTTTCCACTTGACCACAACCGGTGTGTCACTCTGCAGCATCTGCCTGATCGTCCACCCTAACAATACATTCAAGAGCTGGTTGTGCATTGAAATGGGTGTTTGGTGTGCTGTTTGTTGAGGCTTGGAGACCGCTGGGGGGACTCACACCTGCTGTACACGGAGGTCGCTTAGCCCCCCTGCTCAGGAGCAAAGGTGTGGGAACAAAAGCAGCAGGGAGCGCTTACGTGTGTGTGCGCGACTGTATGGGGCGTGGCCAAGGGTTTGGGCTAATTCTTCCCTCCCAGAAGTTTTGTACAAAACTTAATTATGTACTAACCTGCACCGCTTTAACAGTAATACAGATCTGTAGCGTGTGATGTTATATTTTATTTACCTGTCTGCATTCTGCACCAGGCAGCACCAGGTAACTCAGCTGGCCAGTAAAATTCCTTTGTTACTGTACAAATGCACAGTGACTGCACGGTTCTGCTGCGGCACATAACTACTGACCTAGGGGATTCGATCTATCGAACTACCGTGTTCATTTCAGGCCAACACTGCGATTATTAAAAAAGCATTAATGCCGGCGGAGCAGAACTGCGCTTTCTGTGCCCGACCTACCTGCTGTGCTGTGCTTCTCCGCTCTACTTTTCAAACTGCTGTGTGCTTTGCAGTTTTCACAGCACTACCGCAAATTATTGGGTTTTGCAAAGTTTTTATACTTTGGTTTGGTTTGCAGCCCTGCTTCCCATTTTTTTTGTTGTATTCTTAAATAGATGTTTTAAAAGTCTGGGTGGCACAAGCTCATGTAAAGGCAGAGATCCAGTGTGGGATGCGGGGAAGAGGACTCATGTGCGGGGTCAGCCAGGTTATTCCGAATGCTGGGTGGTGGTGATGGAAGCGATGTTGTGCGTAACCCTAAACTGATTACAGCCGACCGATTCCGGTGTGGAAGGGAAATGAGGAGGAGGAGGAGGAGGATGATGATGATGATAATTTACAGAAGATGTGTAATGTAAAAATATGGCAGCCATTAATCTGACTCATTAAGTGGTTGTTCTGATGTCCATCTGTATTGGATGTTTGGCGCACAGATTGCCGGTATGGACAGGTAGACCTCGCATAAGTAAGCTGCAGCCGCATCCTTTTTGGGACTCCAGAAAACCAAGTTCATGTCCTTCGCTCATTTTAGAATTTTTTTTCCTGTAGTTCAGCTCACATTTGGGTACATTTGCAAAATGCTGGTAGCTCTGTAGAGTCTGCATCTAGCAGATAATGCGGTGCTAGCAAACAGGAGATCATGACAGAAGCGCATCTGAAAGATGTGTTTTGAGGCCCTCGTTGAAGGATTCAGCACTTCTGAGAGGAACCTGACTTGAGAACCCAGGGACCTTTGATTTTGGACCCCTTTTTTGGCGCTGTAAAGCAACCAGAGGTGGATGAGAGCTGGGTTGTAGGGAGCGCTCAGGTGTGGCAGATAGGAGGGTGATCACAAGAGCTGAATCCAAAACCTTCAGGAAGGTTCTCAGACAGCTGGACCCACTTCTCAGAGGGATGCAAAAGGATGGTCCATACAGGTATCACTGAAGTGCCCAGAAAGACTGATCTTTGGTCTAAACAGCTTCACATTCAGTCAAAACAAGCATCTATCTATCCATCCATCCATCCATCCATCCATCATTGTTAACCACTCCATTACAGTCAGGGTTGCAGTGACCTGTGCCCTACCTGCAAGAGAGGTATCTTAAGAGTGCAAACGTTTAGGATAAATATGAAAATGGTTGCAGCGCGTGTGTTTATTCCCCTTTGAGCTGGTCTATAAATCCAGGAAGTTTGTCGTAATGTCTGCTTTCGCTTGGTGATGTAACAGCTCATGTGTTTCTAAGCCTGCGCTGCCCTTATTCTGATCCTAAGACAACAGTGGCGAGGAATTTGTCATAAATGGAATTCAAAAAGTTAATTGCAAATCCTCATTCCCTGCAACACTTTTATTGCCAGTGAACTCATTTTTCACGCATGTATTAAATGGCTATTTAAAGATGAAAAGCTGGTGTGGCGTGTTAGTTTCACGGGGTGTCATTGTAAATTGCATAATGAGAAACAGAAGATCAGGGCATAAACACACAGCGCCGCAAAAGAATTATTGCAGTCATTATAACCTTTTTTTTATAGCATCGATTCATTCATCTTTTTAGCACACCAGCAATACATGGGAGAAATCTTCGGGAGAAGTTTTTTCAAATTGGATGGATTGCAATTACCTCTGTATTTATGAAGCTCACTCTCTACTTGCTGGTATGTTTATTTGTTTGTCTATTTGTCTTTCCTTCTTTATAGACAACTTTTTGAGGTTTGGTGAAGTTCATGAAAATCCAAAAGGGCTGCTTACCATTCAGCAAATTTAAAATTTGAGCTCCATGTGACTTGGAGAAACAGGAGTGGTGACAGTGGACGCAGCGGAGAGCAGCATCACTGGTACACAAGTTGTGTACATTTCAATCCTCTGATGTACTCTGAAAAATAAACTGAAAGCAAAGGGGGAGGAAACCATTTTTTTATACATAAAAAGATATAAAATGCAGTTCAATTGTAGGCTCCTACTGACAAGTGAGGCAGAAGGGCATTCAGCTGTTTTAAGCCTGCAGCGTGCGCATGTTTCTGCTCAGTTCTGCATTTGAATATTTTTGGAAACATTAAATTGGTTCTCCTAATGGCTACCATTGAAATGTAATGTTTTCTATCTTAATATTAACTGCATATCAGCTAACGTATTAAGGCTCTGTTTTTAAAGCATAAATCATAGCGTGCAGTTTATGGCATGCGTCACTTTCCCCAGATCTCAGAAATATCAATAAATCAAAAAGCCAAACAGTTTAAACAAATTGGGTTACATATTAGCGGTGTGCTTTTCACATCTGTCCTCCCCCGGGTTTTATTATTGAGAACTCTGGTTACTGCGCTGTTTCGGAAAGTAACTTAGGACGTTTGCTAATTTTAGAATCCTTTACGTAAGGTAACAATTTACATTCCAAAAGCTGCATATCTGCGTCCTGCTGCGAGTATCTGCAACTCAGTGTCGCCGGAATCAGTCTGAACCCAGTGAGTGGTTAAAACGTGGTAAAGCCATTTCACCATACAGGATATATAACGTCAGTGATTATTCATGTAAAAAATGTAAACTTACTTTGGAACTACAGTCAGTTTGCTCCAAAAGAAGGGCCATTAGGTTTCCTTCCTTTGTACCCCCCCCCTGCCGCCGCCCTCCATATTACAAAGAGGTAACTGGTTTAAAAATAAGACAACAATTACGGTGCGCATTAATTTCTGGGCTGTGGGCTCTTCCGTTGGCCACTTTATCCACTTTTTCATTTCAGCTCTCGTCCTGCTGAAACAGCGCGTGGTTGCCTTCCGCAAGGCCACTTGGAGATACAAACCCGAGGATCCTGGTTTGCCCTCGGAGGAGCTGCTTTTTCCATGTGCTCCACCAAGTATGGGCTTGACTATCGTCCTCAAGCGCAGCTGCTTTAATTCCTCACTTAAAATAGACCTCAGAATTTCTAATAAAATGGATTTCACTGCATTACCTGCTACTTAATGTTTTTTACATTTTTGGGAAATGTATGTGGCACGCAGGAGCATGCCAGGTTCGGTGGGTGATCAGGTGGGAAGAGATGCTGGGTGATGAGTGAGCTCACTCCTTTTCTCTCAGCATTAAACGCAAAGCTGGATTATTAACTACAGACAATTAAACGAAAGGACATGCATGTGCTTTCAACTCCAGAAGGAAAAGTACAGAACCAACGTAAATGAAAAATAAAAGAACAGTTGTAACACATCAGACAAATAATCCATCCGTCCGCTTTTGTTAAGCACTTATCCTGGCCAGGGTGACAGAATACCAGACGCAGTGGGCACTGGGTTATGAACTTGTACCTGGAGGGGCCACCAGGGTGAATCAGACAAGTGTTGAAAAATCTAACTGCTCCTCTCAGAATGCCCTCTTCCACAAAAGGACAATTTCACTCCACCAAAGGTACCAAAACGCAAGTAATGGGTAAGCGGCATGCGTCCTTTAAAGCAAACAAGACACTACAAACGGTGTTTGTGCGTGTGTGTTTGACTCTTCAGTTAGAGTAGTGCAGTCTAGTTTACTGCAAAAAAGAAAAAAAAAAGTAATATTTTACAACTACAGTATACTGTTATATTCGTTGCACTTGCAGCATCTTTTCAAATGCCAAGTCTAATCTCTCGTTCATCTCCCTGTGTTCCTGCTGATATCATGGTCCGATCTGATGCTGACTCAAACGTCACCCACTGGTATGGTAGTACTTCTGTATTTTTGCAAATTTACTATGGTACATACCCCATTAACCTACTGACATTTACTGCCGGAAAAAAAAAACCCCAGAGAAACAGTTTGGAAGCAACAGATTCTTGCTTGATCTCTGTTTTACATTTGTGATGTTTAAGCATTACCTACTTAAACAGTAATGTGTTTTGTGTGTTTATCACTCTGTGGCACGATTTTTTAATAATCGTACCATCTTTAACTCACCCATATCCTGTGAGGTCATTGCCAATGTAAGCTGGGAATATTGCACACTTCTAGGCATATGCAACATCCTCTGCTACTGATTTTATAGCTGCTTATACTGTAACTACAGCAGTTTGAATTGCAGGTGCTGCATGAACATTTTGGTGGACAGCAGATTGTTCCTCAGGGAAACCTCAGTTGATCTGAGGACCTTTAACCCCATTGTACAGTAGAAGGACTGAGGCACTGGGAGGTGGGCCACTTTGCTGGGATCTCCAATTAAACGGTGGCTGCTGTGGGAAGCTGTTCAAACCCTGCATCTCCTGGCTGCTTCCACAGCAGAGGTACCAAGAGACATTCCATGGAAAAGCAGTTAAAGTAGCCGCAGCGGTAAAGAACATTTCCATCAGTCTCCTCAGCAAGATGGTGATGTTCATACAGTCCTCCTGTGAACATTAGAGAAGGTCAGGAGCCCAGTGACACTGCCTACATAAGAAGATTCATCACCTGAACTTTCCATCGGCAGCTTTCCCGTATACTGAGCCTCAGCATGGCTGCTGAGCAGTTGCCCACTCTCTGCACTTACCCTTAGTAGCGATGATAATAACACTTTTCCATTTGTAGTTGCTGGCAGATTTTCTCAGCAGCATTGATCAGACCGTCGTCTGGGAGCGTTCAGGAGAACCAAGGTCTCGACCTTACACACCACAGCTGGGTACTGGAAGTTTATCTCATACTCCGGCATAGGGGTTTAAGGGGGCAGCAGGCAGCGTAATTTGTAGTGCTGCTGAGCTGCTCTTGAAGGACATGAGGTTGAATTCCAGCTTCGGCTGCAGAACCACTGATGTTGGCACTTATCCTATGGTGGTGGTGGAAAGTTTGTGAACTCTTCAGAATTTTCTCAATTTCAAAGTGTAATTTCATGAAAAACGATCACATTTTGCATGCTATTTGTTTTACTAGGTTCTCTGCATCTGTTTTTTAATCATTCAGATGAAGATCCGGTCACATTCGGGTTCAAATTTATGCAGAAATTCTGAAGGGTTCGCCAACATTCTAGCACTACGGTAAACTTCTCCAGTAAAAAAATACCCCGTTGTGTAAACAAACAAGCAGCTTAACATTTTAAGTTCCTCTGAAGAAAAACGTTGGATAAATTAAATAATACCTGAAGCCTAACCACTCTGGCTGTGAACGTTTAGGATGTTTTACAGTAGTGATGCATCATTTCAATGAGTACTTCCAGCATTTTCACTTTACCCATTTTTACTGTGGTATTTGTACAAGGAAAAAAGAAACCATATACACAGCTGTTGTGGTTTACACACAGCACACCAGGAGGGTTCTTCTGTAGTTAAAGTAAAGTAAATGATACCAATTACAGCAACACTAAGGTTTCAATAAGAACCACATTTGTGATACCCCTCTCCCCCCCATGATCCTTAACCGCTTGTCCTGATAACGGAAGTTCAGATTCTATGCTGGAACAACTGGGCGCCAGGCTAGGAAACAATGCCCCAGGACAGGACCCTGGGCCATTGCAAGGTCGCCACACACTCTCTTCGGAGTGAGCAGTTAGCCTGAAACTCACATCTTTGGACTGTGAGAGGAAGCCCTCACTGGAGCTGCAAACGTCACATAGACTAAGGTGGATTTGAACCCGAGTCCAAGCAGCCCAGGTGGTGAAGCAGCTCCATGCCACCCATTTGTTCTACATAACATCTGTAACTAAAAAACTTCTCCGGGTTTATTGTGTCACTTTTAGAATTAGGAATTTATTATTTTTATTTTTGCCGTTATTTTGCCTGCTTTCTGTGCAGATGCTCACATTAATGCTCATAATTGAAGAGCACAGCAATGAAGCTAAAAAGCAAAATGTTTGTGAATCATTTAGGCTTTGTTCTGTATGGGGAACAGTGCCATTTTTCTCCAATAACCCATAATTATGCAGCAAATAACACACAACAGCTTTACGTTATAAAAGGAAGAATTTGAATTTTTAAGCTAGAAGCAAAAATATTTAGTCGATTTTTAAGAAAGGGACCCTTTTAGGTGTGACTCCATGACTTGGTTAGTTGTGACCTCCTGGCCACATGCGTCTGCACAGCATTTTAATTCTGCATGCAGAGGGATAAAGGGTGAACTTTAGATGCCTTTTATCTGCCCGTATAACTGACAAAACATTAATTAATAAACTAGAGTAAAAATATTCAGCAAAAGATGTTTGAAAACGTTATGTTATTACAGAAGTCACAGAATAAAAGACTAACAGTTAATTTAGTTAAATATTAGGTTAAATTTATTGGGTCGAAACCCACTTACCGTATCTGCTAAAATGCACAGAACTCAACCAAACAGCAACATCGATTCATGACAAAACAGATTTTCTGTACATGCATCAGGCTGTAGTTTTGCTGCCCTGTGATTCCAGGATGGGCTGTGGACCTCCGTGGTTCTCAGCAGGATAAAGCGGTTAAGGATAAGGGATGGATGGTCGGCTGAAACAAATTACACAAATACTGTAAAAAAGTGATAAATCTAAAAGTAATGCAATATTTTGTGACATATGGAAGGTATTTCCCTGATTTGTTCAATAAACTGCAAAAGTAGGAGCTGAGCAGAGACACACGACTCCTTACTGAACAGAATATATTTTTTCCATTTTATTTGTTTTCAGCTATGTTGTTATTTTTATGTTTGTTATTTAATATCCCCTCCAGGCTTATTCACCTAATGCTGGAAATGTGTCTTTCACATTAATGGACTGTGGAATAAATCCTGGATGACTTCATGTGGTTTGATGATTTTTTTTTTTTTTGCTTTTCTTTTCTTTTTTGTTTTCATTTGTTCCATGACTCATTTCTAACATGCCCTACAATAGCTGGTGCAGCCAGGGTCCGAAGACCGCAAAAACTGGTTTCTAAGAATGCCTTTTTATTTGGTCTGCCAGCAAAGTAAATACTTGAGGAACGGAAGGGAAACCTTTCAGTGACCGGGTGAGTGGGCAGCCATAAACTTGGAGTTCCCCCCTTTACAAGACATGGGACGGCCATCAGTTTGGAATGGGCTTTCCAAATTATTGCAATCATTTGTCATCACATTAGCTGCTGGCGGACGGCCTCGGAAATGGCAACTGATTTTTAAAACAGCGCAGCTCGAGCAGCAGATACACTTCCCCTCGCTGCAGGGCTGCCTGAAGATGGAAAGACACTGCGTCTCCTTTGTCTTCTGGGCCTAATTTTAAGTGGCCTTACCTCACTGCCCAAGCAGCCCACAGCTTGGTGCTGCAGCTCCAACTTGTGGCCTTTCCACAGTAACTGTGGCTGCAAGATTCAGGGGCTTCACCGTGGTGAAAAAGCCTCTTTTTGCCACTTTACTGCTCCTCTGCGTCTTGCTATCCATCCGTGTGGATGGATCGGCGGCACTCATTCCTTCTTGCGTTCTCATTTGTGAAAACGGCCACCGATTTCCACCGGCGAGTAAAGAAAGCGTTTGGTGGGAGCGATTTTGCTTCGTTCTGGAAATTGCAGTAGCTCAGTCTGGGCTTTAACACCAAAGCCATGAGCCAAAAGGTTTCAGGTCTCTCTCATTAGTTTATGCAGTAGGATACCCTACTGTACAACGGTATGCAGAGGAACACAGTAGTATACAATGGTACACCACAGCATACAGTGGTCTACAGTGGTAAACAATGGTAAATGGACACTGCTGCAGCAGTCATTTGTGAGTTCGAGCTGATCTGCAACTTTGTCAGGTTTAGTCAAAAAAACCCCACTTTTACAAACACAAACACAGAAGGTGATGAAATTAGTGTTTGACTCAATGGATATAAAGTAATATGAATAATTTCAGGGTCCTGGCAGCCCTCCTCTTACAGTGAAAAGCTCCCAGGGTTCTGGCCTGAAGAGCACAGTGTAGCTACAGGCTGGCACCAAGCAGCTCCATTTCATCCCGGCCACTCCTGGTAGACATCCACCCCGGTTTAAGCCGTGGTCACACCTCTTAGTGCAGTTAAAAAGCGGTAAATACTCAGCTCAGGAAGGCTTGTAGTAGCTGTTTGTGCTGCAGGGTGCTGCTGTGTTTGGACAAGTGTAAATGAACAAAGAAATTTAAACGTTAGATAAATTATATTGATTTGCCCCAGGCAATAAGTAACTCATTTGGAATTTCAGGAAATGTTCTGGCACAGCAAAGCTTTTCGTCAAAGTCAGTGTCTTGATACCTTGTTTAAACTGTTATTATAAATCATAAAGGCCCCAATGGATGGTTAGGGTAAGAAAAGCAGTTCAGGTAAAGCAAAGTAACATGAAAAATAACATCAGTGAGAAGGAGGCTTTCTTGTGTTGGTTAACAGTTCGTTTTTATTTTTACTGCGTTTTCACCAGACTGTGGGGTGCGTTTTTAAGAAAGAGGGAGATTAGTTAAATAGAGGTGGTGTTATATTAAAAAAAAAAAAACTAAAGATTGCTGTTTAAATTTCCGACACTTTATATTTATACATCTTAGCTACATACGGTTACACACTGTATTTTTATAGAACTGTACTTTTTATTCAAATAACTCAGGTTAAGCATTATTGTCAAAGGAGCAGCAGCTGCCTGAATTTGTAAAATATTTTTCACCCTACCCCCTACTGTGATAGTTGTTGTCCTGTGCAAAATGAACATGAAATACAGTTTAGACAAAGGTGCAGTAGCATTAATAAGAATACAACAGACTTCATGTGTATGTCTGTGGCTAAGTTATTTGCTAAGAAGTATTTAATATGACTAACAAAATTTCCCTCTGATTTTGAAACGCAAATAAAAAATGGTAGAAATATTTCTCCTTTTTTGCAGTTATCCAGTTGTACAGAATTTATCCTCCAAATGCCAATACAAAGATACTGGATCCATTCTGAATGACAGCAGGTTATACTGTTCATTGCTGGAATTCATTTGGTTTTCTGCATTGGAATCGGCAAATAACAACATTAATGGATGCCTATTTGAGGACATAGTGCCCCGGGTGGCCCACCTGTATCACCTGAAAGCCTAAGTGCTGGGTGCCACATCTGGCTCAGAGTCTGACTCCACTGACAGCTGCAGAAAACAGTACTCGAACCTGCCGGGTTTGTAAAGATCCGTAGAAATGCGTCCAACAGCCCTTGCGTTCGGGTTTGACCCATTGTGAACTGCTAGCTCGAGCAGTTGAGCTGTCCTATGGATGCCCTGTGAGATGTCATGTGCAAGATAAATTAACCGAGGTGGTTTTGCTTCAGGAAGGAGAAGGCAGTGGATACCATGGACATGCAGTCATCTTGGAGGAACAGTTCTGTCTGGATTATGTAGCATTGGTAACCTTAAAGAATCCGGGCTTTCTTCAAAGTTTGGCAAGCAAGAAGTAAGAATTTCATGAGGTATCGTTTTTGCATTGGCAACAGAAGCAGAGGCCATTCTGAACATGGCAGCATTCACCGCGGTAAGTATTGAGGTAAGTACCTAAATATTGTGAAAGCCACAAGTTGTGCACTAGGTAATGGCAGAGCAGATTAAAATATGATATGAAATCTTGTTGCCACATAACTATCTGTTCCTTCCTGCTCCTCTTAAGAGCTGAGCATAGCTGGGGGGGCTGCGGCTGGTGGCCAGCATGGACTTGTACACTATAATGTTTTCTCACACAAGTTTTATGTTTAAAGCCTGAACAAAAACCAACAAATGAAACGTTTTTTGAAAAAAGTGTCACAAATGCCCAAGCGATGCACAAGTATATGCAAATGTGCAAAACAAAACTACACTGAGGATTTATATTAAAATGAAGAGCATTAAACCGCCTGAGGCTATGGCTGCCGGCAAACTACTTGGTGACAACCAGCAGTAGGTCATTACAGAGCCGCTGGCAGCAATGACACCAGTTGCTGTGCCGTCACCGTGCAGTTGGACCAGTTTGCTGCTGGAGGTGCTCCTCTGTTCAGGCAATGAGGCCCACAGGAGGTGAGCATCACTATCCATGATGGACCTGAGTTTGCTCCAAGTCCATCTCAGTGCCGCTTCCTCTGGAGAGTCCAGCCTGACTCCAAGGACTGAGGCAGCCCTCAGCCTTCAGCTTTCCTCATTAGTTTATTCAGTCTGCTAGTGCCACGTGCAGAAATGCCATTTTATCCATTCACCCATTCATCCATTCACTCTTTCATTCATCCATGCAGAAATGAAATGCCACTACAGCCACCGCAACATGCTGGTAGAACATCTGTTGCATTGTCCTCCTCCTGCACTCCAAAAGATTTGAGCCTCCTTGAAAAATAAAGGCATCTCTGGCACTTTTGTTCAGAGCCTCAGTGTTCAACCTGTTGTCCAAGTGCAGGTATGCTGTGACCAAAAGTAAACCTGGACTGTTAGCTCCATAATATTATGTATTATTCTCCATATTGTAGACTATTTCACAATACACTACATGGCCAAAAGCATGAGGACACCTGAGCATCACCCCCATGTGGGTTGTTGAACTTCCCATTCCAAACCCAGGGGCATTAACATGGTTGTTTCCCCTTTGCTGCTGTAACAGCCCCCACTCTTCTGGGAAAGCTCTCCACCACAATTTGGGAATTTTGTGACCATTCAGCCGCAAGAGCATCCGTGAGATCGTGCGAAAAGGCCTGGCTCGCGGTTGGCATTCCAGTTCATCCCAAAGGTGTTCACTGGGGTTGAGGTCAGGGCTCCATGCAGCCACTCAAGTTCTTCCACATCCACCTGGGCAAACCATGTGTTTATGGAGCTCACTTTGTGCAGGGGGGCTCAGCCATACTGGAGCGGGAAGGGAGCTTCTTCTTCCCCAAACTGTGGCCGCAAAGCTGGAAGGACACAATTGTCCAGAATGTGTTTGTATGCTGTATGTGGGTGACTGACACAGCTCAGCTCAGTCATCAGTAGGGGGTCCATGTATTTTTGGCCATGTAGTGTACTCTCACTTTCACGCAACTACTGCTTCTTCTCCATCAATGGTCATGGTAACACTGAACCTCTGAACCTCCTGAAATCCACCACCATCTCTTGCCTTTTCAGTGATAGACTACAGTTAGCTCAGTTTGCACCACTCGACAAAGCTCTACTAGTCATCCTACTGCCCGTCCCTGAGAGACCCAAGTAAGGCTGAACCACTTCAGAAATGGCAGATGACACAACGTACCTGAGGGCTGCGCCTGGAAATGCAGTCTGCAGTCCAGGACACGACCTACATCGACCAAAGCTTCACCGCCAGCAGACGAGGCTGCACGGTGCTAACCACACTGCGGAAGTCAAAAAGATGATCTTCATGGTTTTGGCTGCCCCGTCCAAGTCAGAGTGGGCTTAGCTCAGCAGGAAGCAAAAGTTCACTAAATTGTAAACTAGAATTAGGGCTCCAGACTGCGATCACCTCAACAACTGGCAGAGGCCCTTTGTCATGGAGACTCCTGCAGCTGCGAGTATGAATTATTATAAATGACTTTGTTCACTTTGGAGGAGCATTTGCAATTAGTGAAATGCAGACGTGTAGATAGTTAGAGCTTCTACAAGGGGGAAGTTTCCATCATTCTCTCGCCCCTCTCATTCTGCCAAAAAGTCGGCACAGCTCACTTGTATAGGCTGTTCAAATCATCATCAAGTCATCCGTCTTTCCTGCTAAGACGGCACTTCATCATCCTCGGTGCGGTGAGCTCCCCTTCTTATGTGGCTGCCTGGCGCCTCTCATGCCAGCACGCCAAGCCATAAACAATGGAGGGGTCTTGCTTAGTCTGTCAGGAGGTTCCACATCAGCTCCTGGCTGCAGACCATGCCTTAGGTAGCATGTCTTCTCCATGTTCTGTCCTGCCTCCCACCATCCTCCGAGGACGTCTCCCTTCAGCAGCTGCTGGCTGTGCTTCCCCACCAGGCATCTCACTTCTGCCCACTCGTTGAGGTCAGGCGGCTCCTGCGCTGCCAGATCTTTAAAAACTTAATCTACGCAGCAGCAAACAATGCTCGTCTGTTCCAGCAGCTACTTCTGACTTTTGTTTAGGCTTTTTAAGATGCCGAAAGCTTTGTCGACGCGCCCGAGGCGATGGTTTTCTTTTACGGGTTTCCAGTGCATTAATTACCAATCTGTTTTGTCAGGCCAACACTGAGGTGTTTTTGTTAAGAAGACGATCCCGTGCCAGCAGACAGGTTATGTCAGATACTTTCAGCAAAGGCGTTTTCTACGCTTGTGCACCACCTGAAGTCAGAAAGCTATTAAGAACGAGACACCCGTGGAGTTTGGTTTTCTTCTTGTGCGATCTGTTGTGGAAGTCAGTTTATGTTTTTGCGCTGAGAAAGGAACTTGGCTCCGGCTGAGAAAAATATGGATGTTTGGGAGCAAAGCCAGAGGCACAGTAGCTGACTTCTGTAAAATACAAGGAATCTTCCACTGCGCGCCTCAGCTGCTTGCTGCGAGCACTGTTCGTCAGCAACAAGTTTATCAAACGTTTTGGTCAGTCATTTGCTTCCTGAAATGTGCAAACTGCTGAATTTCCATGAAATGCTTTCTCAGAAGAAAGTTTGCATACTTAATACTGCCATCCAAACATGCTCAACGCTGTAAAAAATGACCACCTGGATGACACGGTAAATTATTGTAGATACCTGTACAGGAGCAGAAAATACACAAGGAGATTCACACGTGTACTTGTTACCCAAACACCTTGGGCCAAGAGTCAGTTGCTTGACTTCAGGTTGTGTCTTCTGCAAGGGGGACGTATGTTCTGTTGCAGAGAAGTGCTGACCTGTTCTCAGGAGACTGTGGAGTAGGGGAAAGAGCATTTTGAGGAACTCCTCAACCTGGACACGTGCTGCTGTAAGGACACGATGTTTGACAGTTCTTCCGGACTAGATGCTGCCTCTGCTCCCAAAGTAGCTGCTGCATTCTGGTGCCTATGAAATTCAGCACCTTTAAGACTGAGGTCATGGTCCTGTCCAGGTAAAAAAAAAAACTTGGGTTTCTCTCTCAAGGTGGGGGGGAATAGCTGCTTCTGTTGGAGAAGTTCAAGCATCCCCAGGTGCTGGTCAAGAGTGATGCAAGGGGGGCGTGGAAGGTTGGAAGGTGGAAAGTTCTGCAGACACTGTGTCGATTTGTGGTGGTGAAGCAGGAGCTGAGTTTTTGGACAAAGCTCTGGGTTTACCTTTCGATTAACCTCTTCATCCTCACCTGTGGTCATGAGTTTTGGGGAGCAGTGGATAGAAGAAGATCGCAGAAACAAGTGGGCAGATTGTGGTTCCCACGCAGGGTTTCTGGGCTCTTCTTCCTTGTTGGGAAGCCTTAAGTGAACTGAACTGAATTTATCAGAAATGAGATTTACTTTGCATTCTCAGCGCTGTAAAAGGAAAATGAACGTAGAGCTGAGATACTGCATGCTTGTGGGTGATAATGTAAGACACAAAGTGCATGATGCAGAAAACCAAAAGGTTTACTTACGTATTTCACATTTTTTAAAAGCATTTGTCCCATCGGCGCTTCAGTCACAATCATTTTACTGTGTTTGTGCCGCTTGTTTACTGTTTGTGAGATAAATACAGCGCATTGCTGTACTTTGGCAATCTTTTTGCTTTAAAACTTGCACCATGCTTCCTGATTTCTGAACTTCTTCAGCTTCTTCACATTTACAAATCTCTCAGCTCAAAGCTTTTTGGATCTGACTGCTGAAACACAAAGAGTGCATCAGAACAAACTCTCCCTAACCCTGACCCCAACCCTAAGACCCTAACTCTCACCAAATGAACTCCTTTCATAGCTGCAGTTCATTTTAGAGGCGAATACGGCTGGATTTGGACAGCAGCCTTTTCCTTCACCATTGCCCAATTCCTCAGAGCGCTTCATTCGCTGGGTGTTACTTGCGCTTAATTCTTTCAATTTTCCACAGATTTTGCAAAAATTTGTCATGCAAACAAAGCCACTTTGCTTCAAAGAAAACAAAATTAAACACACGTTCTGGCATCTTCTTCTGTGTTTTTAGTGAAACTCCAGTCTAAACAGCCACATTATTGCAGGATTTATAGATTTTCTTTTCTTGGCATCGCCCTGACACCCTATTTTTTTGTTTTAAACATTAGACATAGCATTTAGATTTATTGTATTTACTTTGCATCCTCAATTTCATTAATGTCAGATTAATGGCTGCGATTTAAATGCTGAATGGTGGAAAGTTGTGCAAGATTTCTTCATGATCGTACAGTATGGAACGGCAGCGGAGAAATTTTGCAATAACTGTAATGCAAACATTTAATTACTTCATTTTAGTGTCATGGGGAAGTAGGAACGAAATATTTACATTTAAAATTATTTATTCCACAGTTGGTTTTTCCACAGCAATGTGCATTTCAGGATACATAAGTGGAAAAAACTCAGACACAGAAGTCTCAAAGCACCGTGGATCCATACAGCTTCGCTGGGAAACGTTGATCGGGTCGGAGAGGGCTGAGGCAGATGGCGTCATGGTGAGAATTCTGAGAACCTTCTTGAATGCCTGCAAGGGGTTTAGCAGTTGTGAGAGACATAGGGGAGGTCATTGTGCTTCACCAGTGCAGGGCGAAGAAGTGAAGCTCTCTTGCTGGAGTGCGGGAGATGATCCAGCCCTTGTGGTCTTTTGACCATCTTTTATTATGATAACAGCTGAATTATTTTATTTACAGTAAACCAATTTTAATTGGAGTATTTTCTACACCTACAGCATTTGTTCTCCTGGCTGCAGTTTCTTGAAGTGCCTGCTTTTAATAAAGTGGCAGAGCAGTAATTCTGCTTTTTGATGTTTAAGCATTTTTCCATTTTTCTCTTTTGTTCTCTTGTTCTACTAAGGCTGAATAGCACAGCCGCCTGCCACCCTGACGCCAGCACCTTTGCTTACATTCACCACATTTCAGCCGCCAGCCAGAGTGCAGCCCGACTCTTCCTCAGCACTTTATGAATGGGGCTTGCTGCCCGCTTATAAATCTGTTCACTTGCATGGCTGTCCTGGTTTGAGTCACGCCCGCTCATGGAATACGGTACCTGGGACAAATTATGCGGTACGGATGTGTAGGGAGTGGCGGAGTGAGCCTGCAGCAGGTCTTCAAGAAAAGCTGAATAAAGCAGCAGCTTCAATTGAACCAATTGTCAAGAATAATAGAAAACTTTATAGCCACAGAATATTTCCTTTCCCACACAATCTGCAATAGAGAAATGTTTTTTTCAGCCTGGTGGGGCTGCAATAAAAATTGGGGGTGAAAAGCCACATCAGAAGCGAACAGCGTCACGTTTGATGACATCAGTACATTTTTACAGCCACAGAAAAAACCTAATTACTATGATTTATGCTCTTTTTTCTTTTTTGTTGAGTATTATAGAAATATTTTAAACCAGTTACTTGATAGATACCACAGTGAAAAATGCTGTTGCCTCACAGCGCCTGGGCTGTTTGATTGTGGGTTCGAATCCTGCTCAGCCTGTGTGGACTTTCCATGTTGTCCCCGTGTCTGTGTGAGTTTCCTCTCACAGTCCAAAGACATGCATTTCAGGTTAATTGTTCACTCTAAATTGCCCTGAGTGTGTGTGACTATATGCAGGCATGGCTGGCGGTGATGGACTGATGCCACAGTGTAATTTCATAGCCTGGTGCCCAGGGATTCCAGAATAGGTTCTGATTCTCTATGGCCCTCATCAGGATGTCAGCATAAAGCAGCTAAAGATGATAGATGGATGGATAGAGCCTGACGTTTTAAACATGTGCTGAGCTTGTTCCTGATAAAAGGCCGCCCAGCAGCGACTCACAGGCTGTTGCTCATGGGCCCCTTGTGCTTTTATCTCCTGCACCAGATTTCGATTCCCCTCCTCTGTTGTCTTCTGACTTCCCATTCTTGCTTCTGGCTGTGTTTCTCATCTGCTTAACTGCTGCTCATCACCTCATTCTGCTTACGTGCCCATCCCCTGCTCACCATTCTTAGACAACGGAGCACCCACATAAACAAACAGATGAGAATTTTAAAGTGAATGCTGTAACTTAATATTATATATTTTTCCCAGTCATTTTTTATAGCTTTTGTGTGTTTTCAGATGGTCATCAGAGTTTTTTAAAAATATTTTCAACATATTTTTGATAAAGTAAACTTTACAGAAACTGAAAACACAAAACATGTACAGTTGCAGTGGTTGTGAACGCAAAGCGCAATTTAATAACAAATACATAAACAAACACATTTTCCACAAAATAAAAGCAGCAAAACAAATGTTTCTCTTGAAGCGTTTTTCTTTCATCTGTACAATATTTTCTCAAGAAAAGGCGAAGGTGACAGAGGCAGGACGCGAAGGCAGTCGGCCGCACTTTTAGGGCTCAGCGCGCTCGCACTTCTCCCTGGGAGGTCCTCAGGCTCCCCTTGCGTTCAGTGAACTTGATCCATGGTAGGAACACGTTTCCTTTTGAGAACTCTTGCATTGCATTTGTTTGTGGAGGAAGTTATGTTCGCTCATATTCATTTCTTTTTGGGAAAAGGCCACAACAGAGCAGCAGCTTTCTATGCCTGTGTTTGGAGAGGGAGCGACTCCTACAAGTGCAGTCTTGTCCTGCGCGGTGTTGTGTTCATAACCTTATTTTACTGCCAGTTTTCTTGCCGAAACACCTACCTCCCTGCTTTTAGAGCTCCGTCAGTTGTTTATCTCCATTTGGTTTTGTTTCTTACATTGTGGAGCCAATGCACCGTGGTACATTGTAGTGCAAAGCAGTTTGTGTGGCCCCACCTTGTTGACGGGAGCAAACTGTAAAACTTAAACTTTACATGCGGTAAAAACACCGCCGCTTGATATAACCGCACATTTTACTAGTGGCTACCTCATGTAAATCCGATTGTACCGTATATCGCTGTTCTACCACAATAAGTGTATCAATGTTTATACAGTCAGTTGCTAATTTTTACTACGTTTTGTTGCGCAGAAATGCAGCATCTGGATAAACAAAATTTGTGCCTGTTTACCACTGTGATGTTTCAATGCTTTTTGTTACAACAGAAGTCACTCAGCAGAAGCACTTAAGACAGAACTATTTAAATTTGTTCTACAGAATATGATTTATGATGGCTATGTGTATTGGACACTCTATCTAATCTGAGACAATGAATGTCTGAATGGTAAGTACAGTGCTTTCCTTACCGTGGTCTGTAACGCTCTCGAGGTCTGCATAGAAGACAGTCAGTATGCCAGCGTAAAGCAAGATATTTTGGCTAACCTGCTGAATCGGGCGTGAGAAGTGGGAATGCCTGATTCCCCTGATGGTTCTCCTGCGGTTTATTTCCTTTATTACTTTGCCAGTAGCGTTTACAGTGCGGCTGCATGGTTATGTCCGTGGCAGCTGATTCTCATTAATGGGGTTTCACTGTGTGCTCTGTGTTAGAAAACTATTGCTTTTTGCTCATTATTATAATTTGGTAATATGTTGCCATCTGTGAGGAGGAAGTCCACGGGGGGCAATGGTCCCCCCCCCCTCAGCCTCCCAGCCTTCGCTCCCTAGCCTCAGACCAGCCGCCTATCATAAGTACAAACTGTGTCCTAAATTCAAGGCAGCCAGTTGTTATTCTGTGCGAAATGGAATGGGACATTTGGACATTTATTGGCGGTGGTCTGCTTCGCACCTCCTGCCAAAATGACGAGTGAAACGCACCATAAACACAATGGATATGAGCTTTTTTGTTATTACTGGAGCTCTACTTCACTTTATAGGCATTTTTAAAGTCATGGTCACATTGTTCTATCTTGAAAGAAAGGGAGTGTCAGGCCCAGGTCTGAAAGGCCAGAAGAAGCTGAGATTCTTTTTGCATAAATCACTGCATCTCTGTCTGTTCATTCTCTTGCTGGAATATAATAGCAACTACATTATTACAGATTAACTTGAATATATTTTATTAAATTAAAATGAATGGCATCATTTTAAGTTTGAAGTTACAAATATTCATTTAATGACATTTTTATACCTTTGTCACCCACATGGAAACAAACCGTATATCAGGGCTCAACACGTCATTTCTAAACTCCCCTTTATTGACACAGACATGAAACTCAAGTCTGACTTGAAAGGTAAAAATGGCGCAAACTTAGGCCAACCCCTGAAATCACGATAGTTCTCACTTAAGATCCTTAAATGCTTAGTTTTAAAGAATGAACGTGTGCTTAAATAAAAAAAATTGAGTGAAACGTCAACGCAGAAACTCTGCTAAGCTGAATGTAATTGTGTTTATTAAAAACATCCAACAGGATTTAATTTTACTGTAAAAATCCGTCTGCAACCGACACCCCACCCTCTGTTCCTACTCGGCCGAGCAACGTCCACATGAAATGTTACGTTATTTTATTTTTTTACTCACTTTGAGCAACTGCCATTAAGAAAGAATTCATAGGCTGTCAGTTTCTGGAACTTTCTGAGCAATCTGACCAATTTTTGCAAGTACAATTTCCAGAATCCCCCGAATTGCTCACCATCACATACTCCACAGCCACAACGGTCGAAATTCATATTTACCTCTGACAGTAAATGGATGGTAGCAACATGGGTTTGAGAAGGCCTTTGAACTTCTATCTAAAATTTCTGTGCATCTTGACTGATTTTCTCACATTTGTCTGCAATCATAAACCAACAGTGAAATTGAAATTGAAGTGAAAAATCCAAGTTGTTGTCCAACTGCCCAAAAGCTTTTGACTAAAAGCCTGGGTCCTCAACCATCACACCGTCTACCGGCCCACCGTCAGGTCTCGTACGTACAGGTTGTCCGGATTCATACAAGACGTCTGGTAAATTTATTGGCTCCTCTGTGCAAGGAATTTTGCGGACAATCTTTACACACTTAACAGCCTGCGGTAACGGTTTCGCAGCTGCGACGTTTCTCTGTTACGCGACTGTACCTGCGGGGAGATTTGTTTTATCATCTATGACTTCTTCTCTTCGCCAAATGCATGTGAGTGGAGCACGGAAAGTCAGCGAGAATTTGGTTCCACTTTGAAACCCGAAATGTCACTGTCCGCTCTCGGGAGCACCAAGGAGTAATGGAACAGTTCGGCAAGTGTAATTACAGAATGATGAAGGAATTTTAAAACAGATGCTAATTGAATCCTGGCACCCTGGATGTTTATAGAAACCCAATCATTTGTCTTGGACTTTCAGGACCTGTCAAGAAATTCTAACTTATTTGGATCGTATTACTTGAACGCACTTGTTTTAAAACAGTCGCTCCCAGCGTCCTCTTTTCTTCACCTTCAACTCTTATTATAGATGGAATGCTTATTTGTTTGCCGTTACATTTTCCGGAAATAATTTTAAAAAAATAAATAAAAAAATAAAAAAGAAGGCTGCAAGGTGCCGTTAATGTGAACAAATTATTTTCCAAACAGCACTAAATGTTGCACTTTGAGCATCTGAAGTCAGACTTGGCTCCTGACTGAACATTAACTGTTAATCTGGCACTTCCAATACAATCACTTCTTTCATGTGCTGCGTTTCCTCAATTGCTTCATGGTCTTAATCCAAACTGACAGGTTGGAATCCGTTTCGGCATTATGCAATGCGTGTCAGCGGTGGTCGATTAATCATAGCGCTATAGATCCGCGGAGACGTTTTTTGCGCTACGTGTGCTGACAAATCCGCGACCGAGATTTCGTACATGGAAAGAAAAACACTTGTCGAACGGCTTATCAAAGCTGATGTCATGTTCCTGCTAGGATGTGATTTTCGGCGAAACGCCACGCAACTGCACTTATGCTGCAAAAGTGCTTCGAAGGATGCTGAACAGCAGCTGCTGGCGGTCTATTTCACATCAATAGGGGATAAACTGGAAAGAGAACGCCATTCGACAACCAATTGGAAAGAAGGTATTTAAGGAATGAGGAAAAACCTTTGTTTTTGTTTATTAGGGTACTTTAGTTAACACCAACGGGAGACGGTTTTTTTGGCTTGGAGAAAGGGCTTTATTTCTGGGTTGCACTAATAATAATAATAAAACACAAAATAAGGACTAAAAAAACTTTTCTCCAGGTCTTGGGTCAATTCTCTCCTCAGTCCCTGTGTTACGCCCCAAGCTCTGACTCCGCCATAATGCGTCTTATAAAGTCAGTAAAGAAGAGAACAGGCTTCCTGCAGATGAGCACAGAATCACGTGCAGCCCCTTGAAAGATGCTACCACCTGCAGAGATTCGTGTCATTTTGCCTCATCTGCTGAGTAAGGCGGGAGTGACACGAGCTCTGCTCTCTACGTGCTTTCTGACACCCGGCACAGCAAACAGGAGGTGTGAATTACTCATAGCCACATAGCATTTCCGCCGTAAACACGGCCTCTTATTCCACGTGTTTACATTTCTGTGCTGTTAAGTCGTCCGTGAGCCACACCGTTGAGTCACACTTACTCAGGTGTAATAACACCCCAGGACCACCTGACAGCCTCGGCATGTTGAAACACCCTCCTTTTATAGCAAATAGAACTTTCAACAACAAATCTGGGCAAAAAACTGCAATAAAACTAAATAAAAGTGGGATAAATATCGATGAATAAAATGCAGAATTTGTGCCTTGAAAAGTGTCGACAAAAAGCAGCGGCGAGCCAGAAGCAGTTATGAGAGACCTCAGGTTTAAGTCAGACCCAGGTCTCCTATTAATGGGGACATATTCCTGTTGTCCTGGGCAAACGCATCAAAACTGGGAAATTCACCATGGTGACCCTGGTGTGTAAATACGCATCGCAGATCCTGCATGTGCCAGAACTTCCTTGAACTGCTGAACTTTCCTGGAGCTCAAGTAGGGCACCGCTTGTCCCTAAATGGTCTGGGTAACAGCAATTAACTTCCCTGCGGAAGGAGGAAATCTGGAGGTCATATGAAACCGGGAGTGTTCACTGGCAACATAGCTTTCGTGCACTCACTCAGCCCGAGACACAGACGCTGAAGTCGCCCCAGTAGCTTCTCCTAGGGGCCTAAACCCACACCAAATAACCAAAGGTCGAACAGGTGGCTCACCAGTCACGAGTCTGTACATCAGGTGGTACAGAAGCCTCAAGCAGGTAAGTGCCCTTAAGGCTCAAGTGAAGACAGGCTGCAGACAGTCAGCGTGATCTGTGGAACAGCTTCTTTGTGAATGGATACTCGTCGGACACTATATTAGGTACACACGGTCATCAACAGACACAGCTTACCCTGCACCGCGGTGCTGCACATGGCTGTTAGTCGGTAGAAAAACGCGCAGACCATTTCTACAGGTCCAGTTACCGCCTGAATGACCATTAGAGTGGACAAAACCTGTGGTCTAAGTGACCTTGTACGTGATTTGATCCCTGGTGCCGGTCGCTCTGATTCCAGCATTTCAGCAAAAAGTACAGGCACCATAAAGTGGCCAATGACCGTAGCTGTACAGGGAAACGTAATTCTGCCTGTAGAGACGAAGGCATCGATTAATATATATTTTGTACAAGTAAAAACAAGTTCAAATGTTTCTGCATGACAAAGAACAGAATCTGCACTGTGCCGTAACGGCAGAACCCTCAGCAATGCGGTGCTGACCCGCCGTTCAGGCTGTTTGAAGTTCATTCACATGCAGTAACCGACCCGTCAGCAAAGCAGTGTGTGTTCGAAAGCCTCGCCAGAGTACACAGCAGATGAATAAAAGGGCTGTGCTGCCTTTTTTGAATTTCCGCTTCCTAGAGCCTTCCTTCGGCTTCATTTAAAACACTTTTTTTTTTTTTAAAAAGCACGCTGAAAGGACATCACATGTCAACATGAGTGTACACATGCACGCAAAAGCAGACACGCAGCGGAGCTACAGTGCCGAGAAAAGCGAATGAACCGTAGAATCAGTAGAGATCGCGGAACTGGTCTGCATGTGCCGGAGGTCTTTCAGTCATCAATAGAAATAAGTGGGAGACTGAGAGCGCAGAAAACCAAAACTGTTACCCCTCATTTATGTCTAAGTGGCAGTTGCCCTGGTGTGGTCTGCCGCATACGTTTCGGCTCGCTGCTCAGAATTTGAGAAGTGCACACCTGAGACGGCGCACACATGGCTCAGGAACTGCTCTTCGGCCAAAGCAAGCAATAGTTATTTCCAGTCAATTCACTCCTCTGCCAAGACTGCCTTTCCTTTTCGCTCTTCTTCTTGCTCTCCTCCTCCTCCGCCTCCTCGGCAGAGCCATAACGGGAAGTTGTCACAAATTCTCCACAATCGACATGAGCTCTGCTGCTACACACACTTAGCAGTGAAAACTTCCTGTAAAGGGAGGCTCCCGTCCCCCCGCCTATATTTATTTATTTAAACTGAGGGAGGGGGGCTTAAGAGGTCTGACAATACTGTTGAAGTCGGGGCTTTGAAGCACATTTTCCCATGGCCATCGGGTGACTTCAGGGGTGTTGGCTTTGGGGGGGGGAGCCGCCCTTAAGTCCAGCCATTCTCAACTTATCAGCAAAGGGAGTAGATGTGCAGATGATCAGGGATTCTACCACCGCATTGGGAAAAAGAAATTTAGGTCGAAATACTTTTTTCACTGTTGATACAGTATAAACTTAACCCATCCATGATCCGTCCATCCACCCACTGGTTATCATTAACAGCTTGTACAGGTCAGGGACTGAGCCAGTCCGGAAGGCTTAGGGTGTGAGGTACTGCATACCCAATTTACAGTCATCCACTTACCTGAAACACACATCTTTGGACTGTGGTAGGAAACCCACACAAACACAAGGACCAAACGCAAACTTCCCACAGAATGAGCTAAATTCCAACGCACGTCAGAACCCGCAGCCCAGGAGCTGTGAGGCCCCGGTGCTGCCCGCTGTGCTATCAACCTCCCTCATTTTAAATCCTGCAGCAAAAGTGAAGCCAGGCGGGTGGGTACGGGCAGGGGTTAAAAGTGCAATACATTTCCCAATCCAAGTCGGTCCTCCAGTGACTCACCTTGGATTATGTGAAGCAGCGCAGCAATAACGGAAATCACCTTTACAGAAGGGGAAACAACTACAAATACCATGTTGTGCATAGGACATACACATAATGCCATTTTCTGAAATCCTGGTTCAGAGGTGGGATGCCATTCCATGCTGCTGGAATACGATGCTGATATGAATCCAGAATCATCACCTTTTCCCTGCACAGTTTATTAAAGGTGCAAAAAAGGCCAATTAAAGCAGGGAAACAGTGCTAAAATGCCATTACTTTTCCATGGTTGCTGTTTGTTAGCTGGAACCATTGTGGCCACAACCTGCAGCCAAGTGTGAGCAGTAAGTTGATGTTATTGTTTACTGCTTTTTCCTTGACCAGGGACCCTGGGAAAGTGTTGGAGGAATTACTGCGAGCGCTAAATGCAGGAAACTTCTCTGTGCTGTTTTTCAGGGGTGGTGGTACCTGAGTGATGTGCTGCGTTGGGTCTGTGCCAAACAAAACGCTTTGCAGGAAGTCCAAAAAACTCCATTTTGGTCCCATACCCAGTGTGAGCTTTGATATAGTTGTTCTTAAGCAATGGCTTCCTTCTTGCCACCCTGCAAGGCACTTTTATGCTGGGTTCTGGAAACAGTTGACTGATGCACATTCTCTCCCATCACAGCCACTGAACTCCATAACTCCTTCAAAGTTGATGTTGGCCTCAGATTGGTAAGTGGTGCTCAGGGGTATTGGAGCCAGAGGGGGATTCAAACCTATAACCTCTGGGTCCAAAGGCACTACACCACATGCTATCCCTTTTCTCCACTGACTTACAATGATTTACCCTTTTATATAGCTGGGTGCTTATTTTCTACTTGAGTGATTCAGGGTAAAGACCACTGCTCAAGGACAGCATAACAGGAAGTGGGATTCAAACCTGCAACCACTGAGCATGTGGGGAGGGGTGATAGCTTTAACCACTACACTACCTGCTGCTTCAGTAGCAAAGCTCCATATTCTTAAACCTGTCTCTACTTGTTTCCCAGTTGACGAAATCTGACATTGACGCACGAGAGTAACAAAATAACAACATTTTTACTGTAACCAAAAAATCTAATTTCTTCATGATTCATGTAAGTGAAATAAACTGCAAACTGATCTCCAAAGTACCAAGGAAGCCAGCCCCTCACAATTTTCCTTAACAAAAATTGAAAAAAGCTTCATTTTTTATTTTCAGAAGTAATATTGCTCACCCTAAAAGTTAATCTTTCTCGGTGACTCCATTGCAGATTGAGCACGTCTGGCCCAAGGTTAGTAGTGACTTTAGACTCAGACTTGTCTCAGTCATGACCCTCAAAGAACCGTCAAACGCTTGAGATTTAACTCAGACTTGACCCGAAAAACCACAAAGCTGAACTGAGCTGAACTTTATATTCTCCTACCGTCCTGCATCAACACAGCTCTCACTGTGCCTTGGAAAGTTCTGGAACGTAAACAGGGTCCATTTTTGCTCGGCTCCCTACCAGCAAACTAAAAAAGCCAGAGGACAGCACATTTGTATTTCCCTGAGAGTAGAAAAAGGGGTCAAGAAAGAAGGCAGAAGCAATCGGCAGAGACAAAAAGAGAAGTTTTTCAGGTGTCTCTCAGGTTGCCGATCTTCTCAATCATGAGCAAAATTATTCGCTGCCTTTAACTGAGTTAAGGAATTTTCAAAGTTCTTCGTAACAGTAACTACGTTGAGATTTCTGCTCATGGGCCGTTCACATGAATCCATTTCCCACCTGCACTTAAATGGCTGAGGAGGGCAGTTTTCACACAGTTTTGCTTGTATGACCGACATCATCAAAGCTCACTTCACATCGCAGTTCTTCAGAAACAAGACAACGCTGAACGTTCGACTTACTGCACTTGTTTATGCTTTTCGATGTTTTCTCCAGAATCCTTGTTCTGCTCGATTCAGGGTTGACAGGAACCCGTGATGGACTGGCGTCCCCATCAGGATGTGGATTCCTAGCCTGGAACCCAGTGACTCTGGCATAGAAGGAGGACCAGCAGGACTCCGAGCAGGACAAATTGGGTAAGGATGGAAAGATATCAGTTTTAAGCATGATATGAAAATGCAGAAAGGTATCCCTGAGGTCGCAGCACTTCTTATTTTAATATTTTATGGTTTCATTTGAAATGTTTGAGCTGGGAAATGCATGGATGAATTTAGGAAATGCTCTGCACTTAAAAGCAAGGACAACTTTTGTGACTCTCAAGTTCTGCTTCATACTGGATTATTAGACTTACCTCTGCAAAAATGTTGTGAAAGAAAGCATTTCCACCCGCTTTTTAAATATTTTTCATGATTATGCATTTGGACATTTCCATATGCTCTTTACAGAACCGTTTACCATACATTTACTATACATTTTCATATACAAACATTCCATTGTTGTTCACTTTTTGAAGAACACAAGGATTTTATAAACTAAGATCTCCAAAACCTCGTGAGCCACGTTATTCCCAAAGTTTATGTGCAATAGATCACCTTTAATCCAGAGGCCTAGATGATAAAGGGTTTTTTTTTTTTTTTTAAGTTTTCATACTGGGTTCGGCTCTGTTTAAAGCAAAGTACAGGAGGTCAAGTGAGTTTACAGATGGTTCATTTAGCAAAGACTTCATCCACCACCAATTATCTGAAGGAGAAAGAGGAGGACAAGGGCCATTTCCCGAGGCTGGCAGCGGCTTCGGATGGTGAGATAATATTCTGATCTTTGAATCGTTTGTTTTACTATCTTTGTTTTTGTCGTTCTTCTGGCTGCACCAAACACTTCAAAATGATGGTCATTACACACAGGGCTTCCATCGCAGCACACAAGCGGAAAGTTCCGGAGCATCCGCATGAGCTTGCTTTTTTCATCCTGCCATATTGTCAGCTTGCCACACCACTGTGTATTTATCAGTGGCTTTTTATAGCAGGCAGACCAGAGTCTTCAGCGAGCAAATTCACATTACAGGACAGATCTGCATATAAGCAATACGATTTTGCCTTTATTATGTCAGTTAAAAACTCTTTTGGAATTAATTATTAATAAATAAATAAATAAATAAATAAATAAATAAATAAATAAACTGTAATTAATTCTGCACACATCTGATATTATGTGTGAACCATCTATCATAATATCCTGGATTGTTAGCTACATAATATTATGTATTATTCTCCATATTGTAGACTATTTCACAATACACTAGATGACCAAAAGGATGCGGACACCTGAGCATCACCCCCTTGTGGGTTTGTTGAACCTCCCATTCCAAACCCAGGGGCACTGAAATGGAGTACCCCCCCCCCCCCCCCCTTTGCTGCTATAACAGCCCCCACTCTTCTGGGAAGGCTTTCCCCCAGATTCTGGGAATTTGTGCCATTCAGTCACAAAAGCGTCAGTGAAGGCGAACAAGAAGGCCCAGCTCGCAGTAGGCGTTCCAGTTCATCTCAAAGGTGTTTGGTGGGGTTGAGGTTAGGACCCTGTGCAGGTCACTCGAGTTCTTCAGCACCAACCTGGGCAAACCCTGTATTTATGGAGCTTGCTTTGTACACTGGGGGAAGGGGCACAGTCATACTGCAGCAGGAGAGGAGCTCCTTCGCCAAACTGTGGCCACAAAAGAACACAATTGTCTAGAATGTGTTTATAGGCTGTGTGGATGCGGCTGAAACAGCTCAGTTATCAGAAGGGGGGGTCCACATATTTTTGGGCATACAAAATGCTAAATAATCTGATGCAGATTCTTTTAATTGTTTTGCACACAAAGGCCCAGGAAGGCTCACTATCATTTATATTAATTTACATACAGATTTTTCCAGTGCAGTTTAAAATGTTTGTTGAAGTAATTTTCTCGGTGTAACCTTTTGCTAAAAATATCTCTATAACTTAGAGAGCTGTAAAAGTCTAAGGAGCTGAAACACTCGGTTGAGAAGTACAAAGCAGCATAGGTTTGCAGACTTTGCTGTTGTTTTGTCCATTGCAAATAAAGGATTTTATGATGCATCAGGTGGACCGAAGTCTGGTTCGCACCTGACCGTTGGTGTCAAACAAAAATGTGACCGATTCTCTTCCTTTTCCAACGAGGTGACCCGACTTCCGTGAAACCACCACGCCACATAAGAAGGAGTGGCCTGCAGGTAAATGCACGGCGAATGGAATAATTCAGTTTCTGTATATGAAAAGAAGAGTAAACAAAAAAGCAGATTTAAAAACAGATTTAATTTGTTCCAAAAATGAAAAGTAAAATTCATTGAGTCAACTTTGGCTTCGCTGCAGGTATCACTCATCATTAAATGAATGTCATATGCGGTACATTTTAACAGTTTACACCGTACACACAGCATTTATGGTGAACATAAGCATCTCACTGCCGATAAGATCGCCAAGGGTGACCACTGCACCGCTGCAGATAAGCTCCTTCAAAAGGATCTCCAAGGTTCGCCTTGTGTCTTTAAGAAGCAGTAATTGCTTCCATCCCATCCCACCACGCAGTGAGGGCTGAGGGAAGCATAGCCGTCGCCGCTGTTCAAGACGCTCGCACAGATAAAAGTAAAACAAAAAACAAAAAGCTTACATTAGGTCTCTCCCGTTTGTTTTATCATAACTGGACCTCCTTGCTCAGGAACAGGGCAGCTTTTGTTCCTTGAGATTAAAAATGATTTTGAACAAAACTGCCTGCTTGTAATGATTAACAAAAACCTGTTTGGCTCTTGGCATCGGCCACCGCACCGCTGGCTTCTGCCGCAGCGTTGATAACTTGGAACCAGCCACTACTTTCACATTTTCTGTTGCTGGGTTTGTTTCCGCTTTGCTACTGGTTTCTGTTGTTGCTGGGAATTACAACTGGGTGGAAGGGAATAAACAGTGAAAAACATTATAGGCTTAGCGGGAACCCCTTTTGGTGTCGATATGCTGAGATGTGCTGGACACTTGGAGTCTGTGCAGGTCTTTGTTACATAGTCGCTGTAATAATTTGTCTGCTGCTCAGGCTGTCAGCTTTTTCCAGGCGTCTCAAAAATGTTTCTTTTATTAACCTGTGTACTGATCACTTGCTTCTCCAAGGTTGCTTGCAATGTTGAGTTTCTACAGCAGTAACCATCTTGCAGCTATGGTTCCATTAATAGGCAGCGCGGTATTTTTTACTGGAGCAGTTCCAGACAAGAGCTACTCGATGGCTAAGGGGTCTTCAGTTTGCAAGGTGATGGTACGGATCACTGCACCGCACCGGGCTTAGCTGGCTTTTTTCTCCAAAGTGACTCAGAGCATCGTGCTACAGCCCTAACAATGATTTCACTCCTTCAGCTCATCTTTACCCAATAAATTTGTGGTAAGGACTTTGCTCAAAGGTACTACAGCAGGAGGTGCCATCTGAAGGTGCAACAAAGTCCAGAGGCAGCAGCTCTGCCCTCTGTTGTGCCAACACTAGTCGCAGCCTCACAGTTTGAGCTTTCTCGTAAAGTATTGGTTTATTCCATATTTGCAATTATTCTTGTTTCTTTGTTTAACAAACAGACTTTTTTCAGGCCCCGTGGTGCCAAAGCCTCTCCCAGATAGAATCATATTTGCCATGGACTTTGGATCATTAAAAGTCGAGGTCATGGCAGGTTTCCTGTTCTCTTAATGGGAGACATCCTCAGCTTCAATTGCATTTGTCACTCAGCGGTCGAGGAACTAATTGCTCAAAATGGCAGCCTGGAAAAAGTGCGGTCTCCTATTTTTGTGGGCAGAAAATTATATTTATTCGTTTAACAGATGTTGCTCCGCACAGTGATGTACAGTGATCACTGTGTAGTATTCAGTTTAAACTTCTCTCCAAGTTGCACTGAAGTCAGTCTCCCTCCCGTTCACCTGACTGGTGTAGCACATGTACGCACATTACGGACAGCTTAAGGGTCACGAGTCTTCAGACTGTGGGAGGAAACGCACATAAACGCCAGGGTAACGTGGAAATTCCAGCCAGGCTGAATGGGAGCTGAACCCGTGATCAATAAGACAGCCCGGGTTCGGCAGCGCACTGGTGGTATCGGCTGCTCCACTGTGTTACCCCGGTACAGTAGAGCCAAAGGTTAGGGAAATTACCGCCTTTCAGACAGAACCAAGGAAATGGCCATTTTTCCAGTTATGGTGCTTTTTGACCCTTAGTGACACAACTTGTCAGTCAGAAGAGTGATTGCGGTTTAAATAAGTAATTTTGCAGATAAATTTTGCATATGCATACAGTCAGTTGCTCTCCATAACTCACAGGAGGCCGCTTTAGTCGTGCGGGCTGCTAAGGCTTTTCAGGGGCAGAACGGTTGTTGTCCTTTGATTCCCCGATGTGTGCAGACTTGCTTCTGGCTATGAAGATCAATGCTTCTAAGTGGGCAAATATAAACCTGCATTTGATTTCTGTAAGGATGTGACCTAAGAGACAAACTTATACAACTGCATGCTGATACACTTACCCAGAAAACATCAATGACATCTTGCTGCTGGTCGGAAACTTGGAATTAACCCTGATCAGAAAATTACCACTGATTCATAAAGATCTTCCTAACGTCGCAAGTGTGAAAGATGAATCATTTCAAGTGTCCTTCCAATTTAAAGGAGAGAAATTTACTTAAAGGACACGAGAAACACGGGCAATAGGAGGGGGGTGGTGAGCCCGTCATGCTTGTCTGGTTAGGAAACCGTTTGATCTAAGAACCTCATCAAGAAAAGTCGCAGAATATCTTCTGGATCTGCAACCATTATATGGTCGAGTAATTTGTTCCATACCACCTCTGACTCTGGAAATCTCTCGTCAGTCTGGTGTCTGCCTTCATTTAGTTCCCAGGTAGGGGCTCCGTGGTTCGAATCTGCTGGGAAAGGGACTGTTGGACCATTAGATGAAAACAGCCCTCAAGGTTAGATGCAGCCCTCGTGCTTTGCTTTCAGGAATAGACATTTCACTCAAATATTCCCATTATTTAAATAATTCTTTTTTTGGACTTTTTGTTCGCACGTGAGTCTCGGTAAGGTAAAGTGCTGAAATGATCTTACGTGACACTCAGAGCCGCTTTGTGAAATCCTTCCTTTCTGCGGAACTGATCCCAGTCCTTTGCGATCTGGATGTTTTCAGCTGTCTGCCTCACAAACGGCCGCACTTTCACACACAGAGCAGACGCACACACTGACATTTCGGGATTACGTACCTTTTGGCCATTTGCCCCTAGCAATTGCAGCTTTGATTTATTTTGAAAAAAGCTCATGTCTAGGTTATATTTCCAGGAAAGCACCACCACCCAGAGGCATTTACTCAGATCATGATTATCACTGGAAAGGGTACGCCTTTGCAGGCAGAAGCCGGTCATTGCTCGCTGTAACCATTATATTACTTATTATCATAGCAGATCATTTCAGTTTTCTGTAAGGTGCAACCACAATTCAATAACAGCATTACCTGCTTAGCTACACTATTGGTGTCACTTCTTCTTCTTCTTTCGGCCGCTCCCGTTAGGGGTCGCCACAGCGGATCAAAAGCTTCCACTTCCTCCTGTCCTCTGCATCTCTCTCCGTCACCCCCACCACCTGCATGTCCTCCTTCACCACATCCATAAATCTCCTCTTAGGCCTTCCTCTCTTCCTCTTGCCTGGCAGCTCCATCCCTAGCATCCTTCTCCCGATATATCCAGAATCTCTCCTCTGCACATGTCCAAACCAACGCAATCTCGCCTCTCTGACTTTGTCTCCAAACCGTCCAACCTGTGCTGACCCTCTAATATACTCATTTCTAATCCTGTCCATCCTCGTCACACCCAATGCAAACCTTAACATCTTTAACTCTGCCACCTCCAGCTCTGCCTCCTGTCTTTTGGTCAGTGTCACCGTCTCCAACCCATAAAGCATAGCTGGTCTCACTACCGTCTTGTAGACCTTCCCTTTCACTCTTGCTGGTACCCTTCTGTTGCAGATCACTCCTGACACTCTTCTCCACCCACTCCACCCTGCCTGCACTCTCTTCTTCACCTCTCTTCCACACTCCCCATTACTCTGGACTGTTGATCCTAAGTATTTAAATTCACCCACCTTCGCCAACTCTATTCCCTGCATCCTCACCATTCCTCTGTCCTCCCTCTCATTTATGCACATGTATTCTGTCTTAGTCCTACTGACCTTCATTCCTCTTCTCTCTAAAGCATATCGCCACCTCTCCAGGGTCTCTTCAACCTGCTCCCTACTCTCACTACAGATCACAATGTCATCTGCAAACATCATAGTCCACGGTGCCTCCTGTCTGATCGCATCTGTCAACCTGTCCATTACCATTGCAAACAAGAAAGGACTCAAAGCTGATCCTTGATGTAATCCTAACACTATTGGTGTCACTGTATTGTTATATTACCATTAAGAGGATATTTGAATATTTACCCAGCCCAACTTCAAATTTATGACGTAAAAAGTGTGCATATGTGATCTTATGAGCAAATGCATGACGAACTGTACTCTTCGTACTTTAGACATCAGCCTTTGGCAGGTTGAAAGATCCGCTTGAAAACTATAGGCCGCAGCTGTTTAACTTTATGGCTGTG
The DNA here is from genome assembly GCA_018136845.1 of Heterotis niloticus. NCBI lineage: Eukaryota > Metazoa > Chordata > Actinopteri > Osteoglossiformes > Osteoglossidae > Heterotis > Heterotis niloticus. The sequence continues at coordinate 15,175,329 of CM030903.1, read as the reverse complement.
TAATGAATTTGTAAATAGTGATAGCGTTGCTGACCCAATTTTAGTATTTAAAGAAAAATTACAAAAAAGAAAGCAAACCTAAGGAGACCATACCTACACTAATTCAATTATTAGACTATCTGAGGAGCCTGTAGTATTCTTAAAATACCTTTACAAATAAGTGTACTTTCATGATCCATCAGAAATCCTCTTTTCCGGCATTTTCCTATTTGGAACTTAGAGAAGCCAAGATTTTTTCATTGACACCGTTGCGCATTTCTCTTTTTCACGTACCATTCGTGCCAACATACAGAAATTAGCATTTCGGGGAACAGGGGATGAACGTCCCGTGGGTCAGTCCTGAGCCAAGCAGCTGTACAATCCTGCACCTGTTGGCCACCAGCTTCCTCATGAACCACCATCCTGAGCCAAACGCAGATCCGATCGTCCATATCCTTATCCGACTGCTTCCTTGTCTCATGTTTGAAACCAATACCATCCTCTAGTCCTTTGTATAACCGTGTTTTGTGTTCCCACCTCTACATCGCTGCACCAAGTCTGAATGAATCCTTTTTCAAATTTCATTGTATTAAGGTGCTTTGTTTTAGTTATGAATGTGGTGATTTTAATCCCAGGCACTACTTCCAATGCTGAACTACACAGCAGTGAAATTTGGGCTGATTTATGTAAGTTTTAAACGAAATATCTGGTGAAGCTCACTATCTGGTTCAATCTAATCAATAAGCAAATGAAAGTGCAATTGCTATATTAAAATATTAACCTAAATTCTTCAGACAAGGTTTAATTAATTGACCTTAAAGCATGTAGAATCTTTTCTAGCATTGCTCAAACTCCTCCAACATACAAAATGTTGGGATTAACTTCCTAATGCATTCCCAAAAGCAGCTGTGATTCTTACAATTGCTCCATTTCTTCAGTTCTTAACACAAATGGCCACGGCTCATGAAGTTTGTACCATGGAGATTCACGCACATTATTATTTGCATCCTCAATTTGTGCCCTTTATTTTTGCGTTGGACTCAAATTATAGCAATATTAATTTATAACTATTATAGACATTTCTACATCAGCTCTAAACAACGTGCTACTCAGCAGTGGTTCTCAGCTCAATGCTATTCAGTGGACACGCGGTGCTGGAAGAGACGCCCGTTGCCGCCTTCTGCTCTATTGTGTGTCCTTATTTGATTCATTAATGGAATAAAGAATGTTTTTTGGTTCAAAGGAGCAATATTAAAATGACATTTTTTCTGGTGAAGTCAGTGAACCTTCTAACTGAAAACAAAAACGTTTTTGACACATGTGAGCATCTGAGATTAGCAGCAGCCTCACCGGAGGTGGGATGTGGCTCTGAAATTCTGATTTGGGCGAATCTACAGAAAATCCATAAAATCCCAAGGATCTGCAGAAACAAAAAAGGACATAAAAACTAAAAGGTTGTAAGCATTACAGGTTTTGTCTATATTATAATCAGTGATAAACTTGATTTAAATTATTATTTTTATATCCATCCATTCATTGTCTGCTTTATTCTGGTTAGGGGTGTAGCAGTGTAGTCTCCAGGGATCACTGTGCAATAAAACTGCACCCTGGATGGGATGGCAGTCTAATGCAAGGCAGCCACACACACTTTACAGCGACCAATTATTCCAAAACCTATGTCTTTGGACTGTGAGAAGAAGCTCACCCAGACATAGAGTGAGCTTCAAACCCACAGCCAACCGGCCCAAGTGCTGTGAGGCTCCAGTGCTACTCACTCAGCCACAAGGTAAAAAATAAAACATGCCTCTAAATTTCAACATCACCTGAGTGCTAAACAGGCACCACCTGAAAAACTGCAATACAAAGAACACCACTTTGCACTTTAGAGCAGCCGTGAAGAGGAGATTGTTCATCATCCCGTGACATTCTTTCAGATGAACAGCGAGAACCCTGAATGGGCTGTGTCCTTCGCTGTGCTCATAGTCAGTCGCTGTCCAAAAACAGGAAGTCCCCCAAAAAGCAGAGCACAGTGATGTGGAGGAGGACAGAGCCAGCGGTTTGCTGGTAAAGAAGCGGTGCGTCCATGTTTGTCAGCAGCAAAACTGAATCAAATTTGCAGAATGGGAGTGATTTATGAAGTGCCAGCAATCCTGCATGACTCTAAACTCCTCTCACGACATAAACGTGACAGCAGTGTCCAATATAGCAAACCCTCCATTCAGAGAATTGAATAAAGCAGGAATATGGCAAACACAGAGTTTGCTGCACTGAACCCCCACACTAAAATTTGACATGAATATCTCAGTGTGATGAAAGAGATCTTTGAGCACAAATTCCTTCAACTGGACAAAATACCATAATATTTTCCCTCTTGTGTTGTTAAACACATCATTGCAATTGTTAGTCAGGCATCGTGTTTACTTTCTGGTCAAAGTCACCCGCTAAGCTGCACAAACATTTCAACCCGAAGGTTTATTTCTGATGGGAACTTCTCGCTCCGCATGCGGCAACCTGCCGAATCACAACCTGTAAAACGGTGCTGTTGTGCTCGAGTTGGTCCGTCGCAGGGATCGAGCGATGACAGCGATGCTCTCCTACAGAACTTTTCTCTTCACCTCACGCTCTCCTTGTGCTCAACACGGCTTTTGTTACGTTTTTTTTCTTCCTAGATGCGGAGGAAAAATGTTAAAAAAAGTGTTCACTCAAAACTGAACCGGCTTTTGCCAGAGTTCTGGATGATTCCTTGTCTTAAAAAACCACTCCCGGATGGAATGCAACTTTTATTAATATGTGTTCCTTATTATTTAGAACTTTACTTGTTTGGCTCCAAGCTCTGTTCTTAAATTCTGTTGTTTTTAAACGCGCACAAAGAAATGGCTTAACATTATATCTGTGGGAAAGTCCACCCTCTTTGACGGAAGCATATAATGCATGTAGAACTGGGCCGCTTTGAACCAAGAGTTATAACTCAGTTTTATGCTGTTGTTTATCACGATAAAACCGAGGAAGACATCAGCAGACTGAAAGCACATCATCATTTATAGGGGAACAATCGGGGTACCGGGAAAATCCAAATGCATGCAGAGTCAAACAAGCACAACACGGGGGCAAAAGGTTGCGTGTCGTGGTCACAAAACGGCATAAAAGGAGTTCCTGAAAGCTGACGAAATCTTCCGAAATTCATTAGGCTGAAAGTTTTGTTTTTAAAACTTTTGTAAAGGAATTAATGTCATCTTTTTAGTCAACCGCACATTTGTAAGGGGAACTTCTCAAGACAACCAGCACCAAGATGCATTTCCTGGCCAAATGCAAAAGAATATTTTCATGATTTCCAGTTTTTTTTCTCAAAAACCACTTTGTTGTTTGAAAGGTTAAACCATTCCTTGCAAACAAGAGGGCCACATGACATCTAACACAACTTTAAACACACTTGAGGTTACAAGAACCGCGGTACGGCGCCGTTCTTCAACCTCCCTACGTGGAGCAGCAGCAGGAACCCGAATTCGAACCCACACATGAACAGGTGACCGGCATCAGCCAGAATAAATGGAGATGGATCTGATCTGATGGAGGGGAAGGGATCGGATGATTGCAGGCAGGTGGAGTTGCTTGGTGAACAATGGAATCAGCTGGATCTGGTACAGATGATTGCGTTCAGATGGGCACAAGTGGAGGAAAACAGCATTCTGTCAGTGTGGATAGATGGTTGCCATCAAGTGGACACAAAACGCCATGATGTCAGACTGAGTCAACTGCCCCCCGAGTCATGCTGATGTCATGCTCTGCCCCTCCATGGGAGGGGCTGCTGCTTGTTTTGAGGCTACAAAGGACTTTTAATGCATTAACCAGGGACAGGTGCCACTGTAGGATTAAAAGGTGCGCAGATGCACCCTGGAGGGCTTTTTCGGCGCTCAACACTTGTCGTGGACACGTGCTTACGGTTCCAGTGGTGAGGATGGGCAACTACAGAGGTGGGCAGGGTGGTCATAAGTTTCACGTGAAGTTTTTGCGCTGAGTCTCTGCGGTTGGATGAGATAATCAGAAAATTGCAGTCATTCTGATTTTGTGGATTATCACACTTGGACCCAAGTCTGTAGCTCAAAATGTTCCATCAACGCACACTTTTAATCTTCTTAGCTATTCAGTGTTTATAGCAGAAATTTTTATTCCCCCCCCCAAAAGTTCACTCTTAAGTCTGGGTTTTTTTTTTTTTTTTTTTTTGGGCAGATATTAAGGCCACAATTTTGAGCATTAATGTAACTTCACTTAAAACTTTTCTTGCGTTCATGTTGACAAGATGCGGGCAGTTGAGGTAAAATGGATTGCAGATGGGAACAAGCCTAAGCTCTGTTGCTTCTCATTCCTCGGCCAAACAGCATTTAATAATTTCCTTAATATCGCTGTTCGCTGAAGAAAAGCTGTGGTTTCAAAGAATTAAATAATTTCCATTTTATTAATCACAGAAAATGTTCAATAAAAGAGAAATGACCACAGCCTTCACTCTGCGCCTCTGTTAAGCTGTTCAGTTACATTTGTTGGATTCATCAGTAATTTGATGAAGGTTCCTACAAATTTATTCAGATTTGCACAGGAGGGGCTGCCAAACAGGACATTTTTCAGTGCCAGTGCATCAGCACCTTTGTAATGTCACTTCTGTAATGCATTTTCCTCAGCACCGTTTTCATTTCACATCACTAAAAATCTCACACTTTCAGTTTCTTGTGATTCAAAGGGTCTTTCACCAAACCAGTAAGTTAAGACAAATAATTGCTTATTTTGAGAAAAAACTAACTCCACTTGAGCAAAGCACCACCCTATACACACACAGTCAGGTGCTGTGTCTGAGGTTCATCTCCATTCAGTGTCCCTTTCCAACACATTCAACAATTTTCCCTTCATCAGTCCATGCATTTTTTGCTCTTTTATCCCAGTACTGTGTAATGTAACACAGCTTCACGTTAAGACCATTTCATGCAAATACTTCACACGAAAACTCTCAGGCCTGAGAAACCTCATCCCCCTGAAGAATACTTGCACTGCATACATGAAGTGATGTGGAGGTACCACCTTGGTTTAGGCCAGGTCTTACAAGTTTCTCCTAAGCTCTATGCCAAACTAGATCAAAGCTACAAACAGTCATTGCTCTTCAGTTGTCCACATTTCATAACAAATTAGCAATTTATTTTTACCAATGAAAATATGAAGTTTGCTTTGTTCAAGCTGTGGTCTTGAGAAAAGTCAGAGTTGAAAGGTCTATAATGTTATGTTTTACTTGAACAAAACTAGATTTTTTTTTTTAACAAAAAGTGGATTTTTTAGCCAGTTTTGCAAGCTGATTTCCTTTTGTTGATCTGTATATTTAGTAACATCACACAAGAATAATGTGCTTTCCCAACCTGTAATTCCTTTTACTCCATGTTGAAAAACTGAGCTCATGTAACTTTGTTGTCTCCCCAGTAATTTAGGAAAGAGTTGAGCAGAGTTTTAAAAAAAATGGTTCACTTCAGCCTGAATCCTTTTGCTAAAAGAGCACAGTGGTGACAGAAGTAAATTTTGTTTGGAGTGAAAATCAATGACCTCAACTTCAGTTTATATTTATATTTTGGATTTTTGCTTGAAACCGAGCTGCTTTACAACTATGCCAGGGATTTCAGTAGACAGGAAAATTCTGATGGACAGCAGCGATGACCAATGAAATCCACAGCGGTTAGCTGATGCCAAGGAGCAGTTGCTATTGGTTCTGTGCTGTGACTGACAGCTCCCAGGGCCCAATGAAATGTAGGAGAAAGTAACGCTTCAGTGAAGTTCATTCTTATGATTACACAAAGGTGGTGCATTTATGGCCTCTTGCAGCATAATTCTATAATGTATACACTTACAGAAAAATAGTATAATAACTTACAGCATAATCTTGCTGCCTATGATCTAAATATTTTTCATTTTTCTAGTACTTGGACCACTTTGTTTCTGGGATTTCTAAATTATAATAACTGTTTTTTCACAAAGTGCATTAAGTATATATGTCTACCCGTAATACTTTGAACAACAGTTGTGTGAATGTGCGTTATTTCCCATCGCACTGTAGTTCCACAAGAAAACCTTTCTCATTTTGATTGTCTTAAAATATTTTCCACATTTTCAACTGGCTTCTTATAAATGGTGGTGCAAAGTAAGTCGCCAAACGGTTTTATTTCTTAAGCAGACATTTGTGGAGAAGTGAAATCTCCTAGTAACTCTACAGAAGGCTTCTGTTGTGCAGGTGCTCGGGCTCCGTAACTCAGCAACATGCAAACACAGAGAAGTCATTAGTAAAGCAGACAGAGGGTCATACGATATTCCCCCATTTAACTTATTGTCTAAGGTTTATTTGGGGTAGGGAAAGAGAAAGTACTGATTTTAATTTTGGCCCTGAATTAGTACATAAATGTGCTATTTGTCAGATTCTAACATCGAAATGAGACTAATAATCCAGTCAACTGCTCGAGGTTGAAAGCTCCTATTCAGCCATTCATACCGAGGACTCATGAGCGGTGTTGATGGCTGCTTGCCGTGTGGTTCGGCATCCCAGAATAAAACTATTTAAGGTCAACATGTGTATACGTTCTCACGTGGCTTTTTTCTGACACTGGAAAGATACACTGGTGAGTAATGGTAAGGGAAACACGCTGTTTTCTGGGCTGTCGGGGCTCTAAATGTACACTGGCACATATGGCAAGAGGGTTTGTGGAGTCACTGGCAAGGGTGGCTCGCGAAATCCCCCCAGGATGGATCTGGTGGTGGTTCATTTTCTTTGGGAACTGGTGGCTGAGTTACTTCAGCATGACCTCAGCACATTGTAGACTAAATAACTTGTGGTGAGAGCAGGTGTCACTCTGCATAGTGTGAATTTTTACCGCGTTAAGTGAAGTTGTGGTGCAGGACTTTGATGAACAGATGGGGTTTTTTTTTGGTCTTTCCCTTGATGTACGTAGTGTTAAATGCGATACATTTATTTCAGGCTTTCATGTTTTAAAGGAAGGAAATGTTACCCCAGTCATTCAGGAGAAAAAAATGCAGACCCAGTTCAATGCTTACATTTTATTTTTCATTCAGAGAAAAGGAAACCCGTCGGATGAACTAATATTTCACTGAATGTGAAATCAGCTGGGTTTATTTTAAAGCACTCCTCTGTTTTTGTAGCAATATGTGCTGATTATTTCATAATGTTAGTTTTTAACGTGACTTTTTTTGAGCCGAACACCCTACTAGATTAACCATCTGTGTGCTCGCTGTGAATTGGGAGGTAAAGAGAACTTCAGGGTTGCTGTTTATGCCATTGAACCTCATGCACATGAATGGCTGGAATGTGTACGCAAACACAAAATCTTACACAAAATCATATTCCAGTATGGAAGTAGAGAAAGATTCTGGTAGTCAACTTGTGGTGGGTATGTTAGCAGGTTGGTTGAGGCCTGCAAACATTCAATGGAAAGTTCAATCTCAAAATGTCTGTCCGTCTGTTCTTTATGCACTCCTTAGTTTTTGAAGTCACTGATGTGAAATATTGCAGGGATCGGGGTCTCCCACTAAGGGAGATTGTAGCCAAGTGAAGTTCATTAAAGTTTAAAAATTAAAATTAATTAAAATTTCAACGTTGGTCTTTGAAGTAACACACACACACACACACACACACACACACACACAGAGCTACACACATTAGTGATGTGTAGTAAGTGTTAGTTTAAAGATAATCAACTTCTGTGATATTTCATGAATTTATTATAAATATAAATTATTATCATATCACTATGGTCAACGTGTGGTTTACAGATGGAAAAAAACACCATCATCATCACTCCGATTCAGAGCGGTGACATAAGACTGTGCCTGTGCATGCACATACAAGAATAACAATTTGTAGATTCTGCACAATGTGAATATATAAAAATTAATAAGAAGTTCCACGTGATACACAGTGTAAGAGCAATAAAGTTTGGTGAAATATATTTTATTATTACTCTTGTCCTTTCTGTTTTATTACAATTGCCAGGTTGTCCTCTGTGTACTAAATGCAACCACTTTAAGGATAAAATAGTTTGGTAATTACACATTGTGTTTTTCTTATTTAAATGTAGCAATAAATGAAATAAAAACTGAAGAACCAGGCTGGAAAATGGCCCCAAAAGGCCTCTTTAACCAGTTTGTGAACTATTTACCATGTTGTCTGATAAAACGCTGCTCCTCGGTGAGGAGGGTGTAGGGTGTAGAAGCCCTGTCTTTGCATACAGTGAACCGGCATCATGCTGCTTTTATTGAGCAGCTATTTAGGTGGTCCAGCGGAAAGTCGACTGCGCACTCATGAGGCCTGCATGATGTAGTCAGTTCTCCCAGTTCAGGTTAACTTGTTTCTGTTTCTTTTCTTTCTCAGCTCGCTTTTTCATTTCAAAGCTAACAAGATGTGAAAGAGTCACAGACAGCTGGATTGAACTCCTTCTGCCATGAGTCAAAGCAGTCAGCGAGTTGGCGCAAAGGAAGTCAGAGCAGGAAGGCAAGGGGTTTTGTCATATGGGTGCCTCTCTTACATGGCAGAAACACCGAGGGCCTTATGATGGCCCTTGAGCTGCTACACCCATCCTGGCCATTCAGCGTGTGAGAGGGCCAGACGATGTGAAAGCAGCTTCTAAAACCAGGGTGCCTAGACAACTTCCAGTTCACCGGTTTCAGATGGTCAAGACGGCCAGCATCTTACACCTGGTCCTCAGCCATCCTGACACACCAGAAATATCAGGGTGTCAAATGTTTATGTGGTGTTTATGTAAGGCTAAAGAAAACAAAAACTTGTGTTCAGAGTTTAGTTTCTGGCATTGTATGTTTGGAGTTTTTAGTCAGTGAAAAAGATAAGATTAAACTGTGAGCAGCAGCAGCAAGGGTGGAGCAGCGTGACATTTCTCATGCAACCCGACACGTAGAGTTGTGCCTTTTAAATCTTTTAATTTCCTCCCTTTCCCCCTTTCAGGAAACTGTTGTACATTGAGGTTCGTATCGCTGACATGAGTTGTTTTGTGAAAGGAGGGAAAGTACCGAACAAGCAAAGGAATTTTATATTTTAATATCTTTTTTCAAATTGTTTTAATGTCTTAATGTGCTGCTGATCGGATAGTATTTTCTGTCCTTTCACTAAAGGCAATTACACAAGGTTTATTCTTCCTCATACCCAGGAGGTCATGCTATTTATTTAATTGGAGTTTTCGTTCTTGTATAACCCCCCCCCCCCCCACTGCTTCTCGTGTTCACGCTCCTGCTGAGCCCGAGCTGGCGAATGGGCGATAAAGGAGGGTCAGCGACCGAAAGTAGCTTCTGTAGGTGAGCTCAGTGACAACCACTGAGGAGCACAAAGGAGGGGCAGCAGGGTGGCTTTTGGCTTTTCCTGAGGAGCAGAAGTGTGGTGGGGGGGTGCATGGGCCACAGTGGTTACGCTCCATCATATTACCTCAGGCACGGTGAAAAGAATGTGGCACCCTGCCATTCGGCATCATAGGGTGAACAACAGCGCGAACCACACTGTGATCCATGAGCTCCTTCATGAGGAAGTGATGAATGGGTTGATTGTTTCCTATGAGCGAGTGGTGAAACATAGGAAGCCCAGCAGTGTGTGACTCTACAGTGTTTACAAGCTCTTGAAGTGTGAACTGACAGAAATACAATTCAACCATCCATACTTGTTTGTTATTAAGTACCTGTAGTTTATCAAGTCCGGTTAATGAACCTCTGCTTTTTTTTTGCCCACGTTGTGCCTCCTTAAAACAGTCCAAAAAAGTCCTATTATCTTTGTGACCTCATTTGTAAGCATTTTATATCTGAAAATGACCCCATAATTTGCCATTGGCATGAGGTAGCCTGCACAAAACAATAAATCAGTCAATACCATGGTTACGAGTACATGAAAAACAAAAAATAAAATTTGGCAAAACTGTGCCAAATGAAACTGCAGTCAGAAAAACATGACAGAGTCAATGGGAGTCAGGAGTGTTTTTGTCATCAGCAGCTCAGTGTGTCCGTTACTAAGGAGCAGAACTGCGAAAATGAAGATCACTGCAAACTGGGAAGGTGTACGCTTGCGAGGAGATGCCAGATCAAAGGTACGAGGTCCAAACCGTCTCTAAATGATGGTCATTAGAATTAAATTTGCGTCATTTTAAAGTTGCCTAGTGGTATCAGAGTGAAGGTACAGGTGACAGAATGTGGCAGTTACTCCTCTGACAATAACACACAACAGTCCATTAATTTATGGTCACTTGATGCAAAACTTCCCCAGTGATATAAATTCAACATTTTAAGGTGGTCTGTTGTGGTGTGACTGCACTCTCAGGTATCCTATCTGCTGTGCATTCGCAACATAGACTGAGGCCAACAGGTGTCTGCTGATGTACAGATGCATTCAGAAGGTCTCAGGTTAATATTTATTTGTCTGTTCTTGAATGTTGAACATGGCTTGCGAATAAAGAAAGATTTCTGGTGAATGCAAGATATTCCAGGTGAGTCGGCTTCACTGACTCACCGATACGAGTCCACAACTTTATTATTACCGAAAGGTTTTTATTTTCAATGTATTACATCCAACTTGAAGTTTGATCATTTCTATTTCTTGCGCTTTTCCAAAAGTGGTGCCGTACTGTAACTTATTAGACTGCAAAATTAGTTATTAAATTTGAGTAGTCCTGAGGTCAAAACTGCTTCATTCATATTTTGTGAACATTTTATTGAACAGCCATTATAATAAAATGTCTGCCTGTCTAGCAGCTGCATTTATCTTTCTGCAAGACAGCTTCAGCTCCTTAATGCTGCTGTCTCATTCTTTAACCCATAAGTAGACTGGGCTGCCTGTAGGACAGTTGGTGTCAACGTTGGATATTTGTACAGTGGAAAATCTCACTTGTGCAAAACACATTTTTAAGTGCATTTATTTAATAGGCAGACTGGCAAAGTGCTGCTGCGCTAAATTTCATCCATGTGGTTTTTATGGTAAAGCAGTGTACAGAGGTAGTTGATCACTGCCTTCTTCTGCACTTCTTACGCTGAGAACACGCAAAGTTCCGGCAAACCCTGAGTCAGATACTAACCTTCACGTGAAGGTGCAGCTCAGACAATGATGTACTGGTGTTACCACTGCACTGCCATGGCTGTGAGCAATGTTAATAACTAATAATAATCATCACAACAGTTGATGGATGGATGGATGGGAAGATAGAAATGTGATTTTTCCCTGTTTCACTTTTCCTTCAAAATATTGATGAATAAAGCAGAAGCCTCGTAGTGCAGCCATTTAGCAACAGGAACAGGATTCCTACACAATAACAATTCTGAACCAATGCAGAGAAAATGTAGAGCACCGCTACATCTGTTTGACTGTAAGGCTGATGCTGAAGAACTCTGACCAGAACAGCATAGATGCCCATTGCTATTTATAGGCCACTGCAGGCATCTTCATCCACATCTACTGAACGGACCAGCTGATGGACTGCTGCCTTGTGACACAGTGAACATCATACTTGGCTTGTGCGTGCAGGTTGCATCCTGAGCTGAAGGATGGAAAGTGGACGTTGCTGATGAGATCCAAACAGTGGAACCGGTTGAAAAGGCCTTGTTGGCTTGAGAGAACATTCGTTCAACCTAGTGCTGCTTAAGTGGCAGTTCAGAGGAACTTTCCAGCATCCAGGCTACTCCTACCACAGTTGGCTCACTTAAAGAAGAGGCTGCCAGTGGCCATCAGAAGAACTCTGACTTTGGATCTTGCCTTTTATACACCCAGTTGCTACCAAGGGTCCTGCAAAAACATCTTCCTCTTCCATTCCTGCAGTGTGAAGGGTCCTGCTGGGTTCATCCTAAAGCTTTGATGTGTTCATATTTCTCTGTGGCCTTGGGATCCCATACAGCAAGATATGAAACTTTAAAAAAAGTCCAACTTTATTAAATGTTTCGATGACCACGGAGGTTTATGTTGTTGTAGTGAAATGTGAGAAACGTTTACATTCACAAAAGCACATGTTTTCCCATAATAAGATTTTGCATTACTGGAGTCCTGCCTATGTACAGTTTATTAAAAACTGTTCTACACTTTGACTGTAAGGACACTGTGTCAAATACAACTTTTTGGTCACCCTTGGTACCTGCTTTCAGTCACAATCACAGTACTACATTTCTGCCCTTCACCAGTACAGCGTTCCTTCAAATTCTTTAATATTTTTCACATTTGCTGGTTGGAGTAAACACGCTTTTTGTTTTTTTTTTTTTAAATAAGGTGACAAGCGGGTGATTGTGTTAGTGCGGATTTGAATCGATGACTCTGGCTGTGAGACGGGTCGAGTTGGCAGATACAACAACAGGAATTGCCTGACCTCACACTTACATTATTTTTCTGAATGAGTGAAAAACACACACACATCTAATGATCAGTTTTCTTTCCCCATCAAATTACATGAATGTGGAATAAATTATCAGATGACGTGCGGGAAAGCTCTGCCAATGTATGCAGAAACGGTAGGTGTCTTGGAGGGATACATTACAAGCCACCCACATGAGCCAGATGCACAAACACCAGCCTGGTAATTTTATCCACATTGTTTCTGAACATTTCATGTGTATAAATTATTGACTTGTTCTTGCGTTCGAATCTAAAGGAATAATTACCTTTCTGTGTTGCTGACATCCTGTTCTTTCAGTCCCTGGGAAAACACATTTGACTCTCAGTTCCTTTGATTTCCTTTTCTTTTAATTTAAAACAACAATAGTGCTTCACATGCATTATGCAAGTCCGGCTTTTGCCGCGGCCCTAAACACTTTGAACACCTGTTCAGGCGGAATAAGTCACTTCATTACAGAAGTTTTCCCAGTCTGAAAGCGCTGACGTTTGGAAATTTCATTGCGTATCAAATAAATTTGAGAGGAGCAGGTGCCTCTGCCATGTTTAATGCTGAATTTCGTCAAAAAATGACTCACAGTGAGTCATCGTGACCACTCGCCCGATGATGGAGATTCATGCTCAGCCGCAGGTAGGATGTTGTCTGACAAGACTGAATCAGCCACTCACCTGGATTGTATTGTAATGATGGGAGGGGGAGCTGTGGCTTTCCCATCACGCTCTGCTGCATATCCATGTGCAAATAGTTGTCCATCCGTCCGGTGAAGCACAGGGCTGACAATGACCCTGCCACTGGGTTTTGTGTTCTTAGGAGTTTGGGTGGGTAGGTGAGTGGGTGCTGGCTGTTCAATGTGCCATGCGAAAATAAAATTGGCTTCAAAAACTCCTGAGTTCTCAGCCACCAACCCTGCCAGTGCAGGTCTCCACCGCATATAGCTGGAGTGGGAGAGCAAACAGACTGGCAGAGTTTGGGTGAGATTCAAACCTAAAGCCACTGAGCTAGGAGATGAGAAGGTGACCACCTGAACTGATGTGTGAACGACAATATTTGTGCTAAATGAGCGGTTCAGCCAAAGTTCAACACACCAGGTGCTCCCATGTTCTACAAGGTGATCTGCTCACCCCATGGAGAAGAAACAAAGGCTTGGCTACAGCAACATAAACAAGTCAGTGGTCTGTGGTTCCTGCTCTGCGTGTTATTGGGTCCCACCGAACAAGACTTTTCTCGCTTCCTTCAGGTCTTTATCCTGTTTGTATCGTGAATTTCCCTGACCAGCACTATTTTGCGAGCAGAAGGATGTACAGTAAATATCTATGTAGATGTCGGTATAGTGTGGCTGCCAAAAATGAACTAAATAATTCATTTTAAAGCCTCTAATTTTGCATCAAGAAATACTTTGAGTCTCCGTACTCATAGCTACAACTGGAGTAAAATAATTTTCTTGCTAATATGTTATTAGCACAGACGCCACTGGCGGAGTGACACAAGGCAGACACCCTCTTTCATCCCAGGTTTCTAGCCACGTGACTTTGGGGATGCGAAAGAAATCTTTGCACTTGAACGCATGAATAATGCATTTTAAGTGTTTTAAATCAATGGTTTGTAAGGACCCTTCATTCTTCTTCCGGAAAAAAAAAAAAAACAGGAACAGCTGCACTTTTCAGAATAGATTTGTAATTTATGGCATCATAAAGGGTTTATCAATTCCTGTCCGTCCCTTTATTTAGATATTCAAGTGCTTTTCTGAAGTTATTACCAGGGCAGCCGGAAAGACCCTGTATGATGTACGCCATAGCGCTGCCATTTGTTCAAGGAGACCAATTAACAAATGTAGTTAACCTCTAAACGGAGGCCCATTTTGGGTGAAATATAGGGACCTGCTCACATAAATCCAGCACTTCAGTCAGAGCTCGTGTGTAAGATGAGGGACAAAGCAATGAGGACCTGTCTGGAAACAATAAGAGTCAGAGATAAAAGACAGGTTTAGCATTTATTTCTGCTCTATTTTTGGACCTTCTTTCCAAAATGTTTGCCTGAATATTCAACATATTGGACAACGGATTGTGGGCACTCAGCTGATTTGAAAAACAAAACATAATGAAGAAGCTTGGCTGTAATAATTTTGGTAAAATTACCAAAATGGTATTCAAGCTTCACTGTGAAATATGGCTGTCGGTGATCTTTTCTGTGACTTAGAAATGTTGAGAGCCCATTAAAATCTTGAGAAAGTAAGACTGAGCTCCGACTAAGACTGGGCTTCTTCTGAAGATAAAACGCCCTCAGGAAGGGCATAACTGCTTGGCAAGAGCTGATATCAGGGCCCCTGGGCTCTCATAGATGTGACTCTCCAGTGGCCAGGAAGTGTGACAGTTGTCCCAGGAAGTCCATGTGCCACTGCTTTGTCACCATCCCTCCACTTCCATTAGTCATCTGAGCACCGTGGACACCAAGGACAAATTTAAAAATTTTTTTATAAAGCAACAATACCTAAAAATTAGGGCAATGCTATGCGATGCTGAAGATTACAAACTTTCATTTTGTAACAAACATTCTCAGGAGGAATCTTCACCCTCCTGAGCACATCAAGGAAACGATTTAACAGAAATGTTGTGATCCTTGGTGACATTGACCACCCCCACCCCCCAAATATTCCAGGGTTTATTCTGCACATTTTGGCTTTCATAGCTGTATTTCAGATCTCTTTATCCCTTTATCACAGCGTAAAACCATCACCTGTCATAATAATGAGGCTTATAGCAAAATAAATAATATTTAATACTTATTTAAGCTGAAAAAAACGCTTTTTTTAATCTATCAGCTTAAAAATTGAATTGATAAAATACATACTATTATGCTGAAAGGCAGTATTATCAGAAATGACTGTGTGATATGATTTACTAATCCATTTTTAATGAATTTATTTATTCATGAAATGATTCTTTACAAAACTACAAAAAATTGTTTCAAGCATGTTTAGTCAAAATTATGGCTTGCACTGTATAATAACTTAATAAATATTACATCAAGCTGGTATGATTGTACTGTGTAAATATATTTGTCTTAACTCCAAATGAATGAATAATTTATTGGAGCTGTGTTATGTAGCATCATATAACCTTTATAACCCTGTCATGCATCACAACGTCCAAATAAATTCAACCATAAATTGATTAATATTCATAAGTCAGCGTAAACATTTCAACACCGATCTACCCCCGCACTTCCTGCCCGGCCTGTATTGTTCTGCCATGTTGAGACCCTCACCAAATGCTCAGCTGAGTTCTCTGTGGGCTGCAGAAGATGGTTGATAAAACCTGCATTGTGGTTCAAAAGCTGAAAAGCGCTTACATCCTCTACAGTGTCAAATCAACCACTTCTTGCTATCGGTAACTGCAAAGCGTGTTTGTTTTCAAGCCAATTACTATGAAATCATTGTTGAAGTGAGTCCAGCCACCAGGGCCTGACAGCCACATGGCTGGGTGAGGAGAGCACTGGCCCACCAAAGCACTTCCTAATGATCCCAGTATGTTTTAGACAACTGAACATCCAGCAATCTCTCGCTCTCTCACTCTCTGTCTCTCTCTCTCACACACACACACAGAAGAAGTCTTCAAGCTCACTCTCATTTCTTTGAACAGTCATTAAGTGGTTGGTTTTGGTCCTTCAGCAGATGTGCATCACTGCATGGTGCTGTACCTTGCACTTCTATTTTTTCCTCTTCTCCATATCAGATTCCTTCTGCATTTACTCTACGCTCACTCCAGGTGGCCAGTAATGAAATTCTGAGGAGTGTTCACGTTTGAGGTTATGTGAGTCAGTAAACCAGCATGAGAGGTCCCGGATGCTGCATGTCTGCTCCTGATGTGGTGAAGGTTGCCACCTGAAAAGACACCTTCTGATCATGGGTCCTCAAGCAAATGCTAACTATTACGGGCACCACCCCTCCCCTCCCCTCCCCTCCCATCCCGTCCGCCTCTGTTCTGCTTTGTGTTTGTGAAACAACCAGACATTATGGATTCCCCTCACTCAGTCCAAACGCATTACACAGCGCCTGCCATTGTTCACAAATGCACAAGTAATCTGGTGACTTAATGTTTATCCCAAAAGGCCTTCCTCAGACTGGGGAGCTGTTGGGCAGCAGGTGCTCTCGTGGTTAAAGAACTGCACATACGCCAGTTTGAGGGGCAGTAGACCATCTGGAGCAGCTTTCTGAATCGGCGCAGTACGTGTGCAGCTCCAGCAATGGATAAAAATGTCTGATGACTGGGTGGTTTGGTGATCACTTGAGGAATTACAGGGCCTTTGAGATGATCCTTGTAATGCTGCAGAACAGTAGAAGTAGGACATTAAGCGGTTCTGAGGATCTGGCACTCAAGCGTCTTTCTAAAGCCTTTATACATTTCACATTTCATGCCATGGTGCATGGGTTCTTGCTCCAGGAGCAGTAAGTCACACGGTTGCATATGCAGCTGATGCAGAACTGGAGCTGCAACCCACAATATCCTCCATGCAGGTTTTCTCACTGAGTTAAGTTGTGCTGTATTGGTTTGTGTTCTTTAAACTGCCCGTAAATTTTCAGCAGGAAAAGAAACTCAAATATTTAAAGCAAACAACACAAAACTAATTCTGCTGTTTAGTGTCATTATGGATTATAATGGCCATCTTGTGAGAATAAAGGGTGACCCAAAAGCACATTTCTCTGCAAAAAGGGGACCGCATCACAGGGTGTGAACCTGAGTGCTGAACATCCATTCCATGATATCCAGCACCCTCTGCTCCCTGCAGCTTTGCGGTTCACAGCCCGGTTTTGTGATTTAAATGTTTCTGCTGTAAGTTCTGCTGTAGTGTCGCTGCTGTATGTGCTCCGCTTCTGAGCTGCCCCCTTGAAATAGCGTCCAGGATGGTTTAGATTAAACTGTCAACAAAGCAGTAAAGTATAAACCATCACTTTTCTACACTTACACTCTCAGCCCCAGTTTCCCAAACAGCACGTTTACAGTTTTAGGATTGCACACAGGTGCAGGTTCTTTAGACTCTGTGTATCTTGATGGCAGAAGAGCAGACTATTGTTTCAGGTGAACTCTGAACTGACCGTGTGTGTGTGTGTGTGTGTGTGTATGTGTGTGTGATGGCTTAGGGTTAGGGTTAGCGGGCTGGGGTTAGTGGTGTCCCATCAAGGGTGCGCTACATCCCATGCCTTATACTTCCGAGAGAGGCTCTGGACCACCAATAATTTTGCTCAAGGTGGTATTAAGAATGAATGAGTGAATGAATATTTTGAGTGTTGTTGTCTTTATTGTTTCAGGTCTGATTTTTTTTTTTGCTTCTACACGTTGCAGGTAAATTTTAAAATAACAAACAACAGAATCTGCCTTGGATACAAGAGCACATATAACATATGCATTTATAACGTGATATTTTTATCTGCTGAACTTCGGTAGTGCATTATATATAGTGCACGGCACAAGATGGGGCTTTCATCTGTTGGCTGTGGGATTTGCCTTCCATGACGTCACCACAACGGCGGTGCGAAAATTGAACGCGGGCGACTGTGTGGAAAAAAGATGTAGGCAGGTCAGTTTTCTGAATGCCCACTGCGCTCCTTTATTCCCAAATAGGCTTAGGAGGAAAGCCTGCTGTCAGTCGCAAATGTCTGTGACCAACAAAGTGAGAGCGCGACCTGCGCTCTGCCTCGTCGCACATCACGTCACGGGTTGCGCACGAGCTGCTGCTGGAGTCCACTCATGCGCCGAATGCCTCCGCTCGGGTTTAAAAATATGTCCTTTAATTATAATATAATAACCTATTGCAAGCCTGAGCTGAGAAAATGCGCTGTCGGCTCCTTGTGCTAAAATTGTGTCCCTAAAACATTTAGCAGTCGTTTATATTTAAAATCAAAGCTCCATACCAGAACTCAGCACTGTGTGCTGGCAGCTGACATAGCAAGCGGGGATGCGTGGTATAAATACACTTATTTAGCCTTTTCTTGAGGCCTCCATTTGGCTATCGACAGTGACAAGCCTACCTCACAGGTTGTTGAGGTGTCCAAGTCAAGTCAAGGATTTAAATGTGGTTCCTCGAGAAACAGGACTGAAGCTCAGCCACTGCATCTCATGAGAGGCTTTAATGATTAAAATGATTTTTCATTTCCTCACCAGTTGTTTTACAATTTGCCTTTTATTGCTGGATGCAGCGCTTCTCCTTCAAGCAAGGGGCTGAGGCTTTTGTGGGTCACATGGGTCTCAGAAAGGCCCCTTGATGACCGACTGGTGTTAAAAGTATAAAATCAGAGTCCATTGTGAATGACAGCTGATGGCAGAGAAATAAAAGTCCAGCGGATGTCAGATTTCACTCTCGGTTAGCAACAAACGGTTGAGGAAATTTAGGACGGGAGCCTTTCATACGCTTGGTGAGGATGCTCCAGTAATTTCCGCAATGACTTACACTGTTTACACCACGAAGTCCCAGAGCCTCTGGAAGGAATGACTGAGGGGAAGAGAGCAGAGATCCAAGCGCCACCGACTGCAGTCCCCCTAAACTTTAATCCCCACAGCAGCGTCTTCCAGCAAAACTCAGAATCATCATCATAATGAAAATTAGGCCTCTCAGCCACGATCTGCTCCAAACCACAAAGAGTGCGCAGTGAGGCATGAACTCGGCTGCCACGAATGACGTTCGCGCAGGAAGCTCCTCTTTTACTGGGCTCATTTTATTTATCGAGTTCTTTTCTCCTGCTGTCATTGAACATAAAAACAACATCTGTGAAATGATGTGCGACAAAGGCCCTGCATGATCCAGCTTCTGCGACCTGCAGGGTGATGTGTCCAGTTTATATACAAATTTGGATTATGGAAGTATATTCAGATATTCAGGAGAGCAACGGACAGACTAACAACTATAAACAGTTGTTGTACTCTGACGATGGGGTTGTGACCCTCTCGGGACAGGTGGGCTGCAAGCAGACTGACCTGGGGGGCTCCCAACCAGTGGCTCCCCATTGACCTCACATATTTACATTCTCACTTTTAACGTGCAAATTTCTGCCAAAGCTGTCCTATTTTTAGAAGCCTTGCAGCCCCTTTATCACTTTGCTTTTGCGTCACTCCGTATTTAAGCAGTCAACCACCTACTGTAGGTTGGTTATTAATGAGTTATCTATAGACAGGTTGTCCAAAATTTCATCTGACTGGTAAACGTCTGCATGAGATTCATACTGAACTCGAAGGGACTATTAATTAGGAATTATTAATAATTAATAATTGGGAGTACCATTCACTGCTGCTTACAGTAGAAATATTAGTTTCAAGGTTTTTGGCTTTACACTTGCAGGCTCCTCTGGGTATGAACACAGCCAGACGGATAAATGTGTTTGTGATGTTTCATTCTTGAGATGCAGTTAAAATTTCCACAAATTTTAATGTAGAAATATTCAGTTACATGTTGCACTTCCCATGGTAGGAAATTAAAATGCCCCTTATTTATTTTCCTCTTTTCTTCCAAGTCACAAGTCTAAAAGTAGGTTTGTTCTTCTCCTGACTCTTTCAGTCTTTATACCGGCACATTGCCCCCCTTCGGATTATTTTTTATTCATTCCAAATAGTTTATTTCCCTTCAAGCTCTTCCCCACGCTGAAGTACTTTTGCTTTTTTTTTTGTTTTGTTTTGGAGAAGAAGTCTTGTAGTGTATTCATTAGGTCTTTGGAGACATTAAGAACGTCTCGAGATTCATTATGTCCCTGAGAGGTTCGCTAGGTGCTTAAAGAGTGCAGGAACGCCGGGTCCATTTGAAAAAAGAGGAGGTAGAAAGAAGGGGGGAAACCCTTTAAATTAATGATCGATGAGGTGGCTTTCTTTGACTTCAAAGGTTCTGAGTGCCATTTTCAGCACTGCTTTGGTTTTTTATGCTGCCTTTCCCGCTCTCTCAGTGGCTCCGCGTGGCACATGACCCGACCCAGCCGTCAGCGGGGACCATTGGGAAGGGCACCCCTGCCGGTGCCATCGAAAGGGCCTGAACAATGTCACTTTCACTGAGCCCGGGGTCCCTTTCAATGGCCATTTTTGTTCCCCTTCCCCTCTGGCTTTTCTGGCATCTTGTTTTATTGGTTGCGCTTCACCGTTATGCTGGATTCCCAGCCCCCCTACAGAAGAAAGCAGGCGATAATGAGACGGCAACTTTTGAGTGTGCTGGGAATTTGTATAGCTAATCATATCAGAGGTCACCCTCTCCAGCATCCAGCGCCCGGTCTTTGGCGTCTGTTTTGTGCCAGGCCTGAGTGATGTGGCACATTGAAGACCATTCATGCAGCAGCTAATCGAATCGCCCTGCGCCGTATTCTTCAGCACACAAGGCCGCGTTCGCGTCGGGAGGCTGGGAAGGTGTGAGAAAGTGCCCCTGCCCCGCTTGTGTGAGCAACCTACAGCACGTGGTACATCTGGCAGCGGTTGCCTCGGGCGAAGCCCTGCGGCGAACACCATGCTTCGGTCCAAGTCCCTCCAAAACACCACTAAACTAATTTCATCTTGCGTCTCTGCTAAATGTATTTCCAATTATTTTTGCTTTCACTCTTCAGTTTTGCATAGTTTCCTCCAAATTCCCGGCTGCGTTTCAGAAAGCTGCTTAAAAAGGAAGAGACTTTTCACTGCTGAATTCTACCATTATGACTTAGCTGACGCCCACATGTTCACTTCTTTACTCGTTCGTCTGCATCTTACGCCAAAATGACTTACATTGTTGGGTTAGTGTGCTAAACTGGTTAGATTTACCCATTTGTGCAGCCAGCATCATCCACCAGGGCGAGTCTTGTTCAGCTTTACTGCAGCAGGAGTGGGGTTTGAACCCAGGTACCTCAGCTGCACCTCCAAGCTACCTGTCATTCTGTAAATTCCTGCATATGCCTATTTTTTTATAAATATATATGCATTATGTTACGTCCACACTGCGTTACATATTACATAAAATGCTAGCATTATGTATGCGCCTACCATAGGTCCGCCGAAAGGTGATGACCATGGTACCACATGGCTATATGTGGTACCATCTGATACAGTGAAGTGCTTTTGGAGAACTTCCACAAAGCCTAGAGGAAACCACTATACTGTAAATTTCTAAAAGTAACAAAGCTGCTGACTTGTTAAGACTGTATCCACAACGCACAGTGATTTTGGCACTTCATTGAGCGCGAATCTGTTTCCCAGTAAAATGATCATTAGGGATAGCAGGGATTTTTTAATCTTGTAGATAATACACATGCATGTGGGAGCAAAGGCCCGGCAGGGGCCATGGAGCCCAGGAGCCTCTGATGGTGAAGATGAAGTTCCGGCACAGGAGATGAGAGAGCCTCCACGCTGACCCGGTTATAATCAGTTCTGAAGGCCAGCGATGGATACTCCTGGCATCGAGGTGGTTCGTGACAGGTGAGGGGTCCTGTTCAGCAGGATCTGTGAAGTTCTTTTATCAGATGAAATATAAAACCAGACTTTTTAGGTGTTAGAATGTCCTAGGATATCCCTGTTCATGGAAACTGTCCTTGTGTGATGAAGCCAAAGGCGTTGTTTCTGTGCAGTTCTAGCAAATCTAGATTAATTTGTTCTATAATATCAATATGTTTTTTGTTGCACTGATCTTTTCATCAAATGTCTCATAGGCTTACTGCTCAGAGAAGCTGCTGGGAAGCAGGCAGAGTTTAACGGAACACAGGTGTGTTGTCAGTGGTGCATTTATACGAATATAGTTTATTTTGAAGTTTTTTCTCTTTCCTCAGAATCAGTGTTTCGATTGAACAAATGTATAGAATACAGAAAATGTGTATCAATATTAATATGAATTTATGTATGTGGGTTACCTGTACACTTCGAAGCACTGCCAAGATTTTTCACCTCGCAGCACTTTGGAGAGAACCAGTATGCCATGTCATTAGTCATCTCTTCCAAAGAATGAAAAGAAAAATAGACAGAGATTCCTTGTTATTCTGCATAAATGTACATTTGTTCTCGAGAAGTATTTTAATCAAGATTGACATCTCCTTTGCCCGCTCACCGCAAGGTCCACAAGCCTGGGGGAGCCATGGAAGTGAAAACATGCACTGCTCTTCACGGGCTCCCCCCCTCCCCCGTGTGACATGTCACAGCAGCACCTTTTGAGTCCTGGATCGGAACCAGGTGAGAGTCACTTGCTAGAATTTTCCATACTTGAGTTCCTCTCACGGTTTAGGTAATGAAAAGAAGAACTTCCTGGTGGCACCCAGTTTCAGTCTGCTTACTGGCTCGTGGAAGTTTCGGCCAAACCTTCTATCTGTAAGGAACATTATGAAAGTACTGTGGTATTTTGCTGCTTTGTGTAATGAAGTCACTTTGCTAACTGTCTTCTTCCTGCGTCTGTGCTGCCACTGATTTCATCCTGCTGGTGCTGCTGAGCTGTTTTATCTATCAAAGGCAACAAGTATTTTTATATTGAATGAAATGAGGTTATTTAAGCTTGAAACCACATGCACACTGTATTTCTATTTCCTCCCTAAAGAGTGTTTCAGGACTTTCATGATGGGCATTAGAGCAAATGCACTGTGAAGTCTGGAACACGAAAAGCGTAGATTTTTACATAAACCTAATTTTCAGTTACTTGATACCTCATCAGATGTTTTCTCTCGAGCAAATGGAACCGTTTAAGCTTTCAGAATGGAGAGAACAAGTCATCTCAGCCATGTCTTGGCCATCCACAGACAATTAAAATCTGCAGGTATGTAAACTGCAGAGTAGACTTTGCAGTCAATTAGGCCCATTATTTGCTGGGGTTATCTGGCAACTCGCAGGATTCCCGGCTTTCAGCATGAAAGCACCCACTGAAAGGTTTCCTTCTACCTGCTCGACCTGTGTAGCCTCACAGCAATTGGCTGAGCAAGAGAAGCCTTTGAAGGCTTGCTGACACCCTTTGAAGAGGAAGACCGAAGATGCCAGACTGAATAAATCGGCAGCATCGTCGTAGGAAATTTATCGCTCTTGCACGCGTGTCAGTGATGGTCATCACGGCGATGGACAGAAGTGACCTTTCGGATGGGATCCAAGAGGATTTATCTGCGCTACACAGTACGAGTTCAGGTAGCAAAACCCAGTCCTAGCCCTGCAAAGAACCATCCAGGTTGTTGCTTCATAAAGACTCAATTATGACTGGGATGAAGTGGTTAGCAGTAATGGATGGATGAAAAGTTGGAAAAATTAACACTATAAAGGATAAAGCAAAGAAAGCTTTGCTAAATCAGAAGTAAGGGTTTATAGTAAATTAGAACATGAATGAAACAAATAATTAATAAATATTATTTACAGGCCTGGTCAGAAAAATCAACAAATTTAAGAGCGAATAAAAGAATCGTATTTCACAGGGAATAATAAAGAAAATCATCAGACAGTCATTTTGGCTTTTACTGGACCAAAACCAACAAGGAGGTCCTGAAGTCGATCAGAATAAAATCTCTCGAAGGTTCTGAAAGCTACCCTCACATTACCCAACATTACACTATCAGGATTAAATTGGAACAGTAGGACTAAGCTAGCACAGTCTTTAAATGATGATTCATCGATGTCCAGCAATGATCTTTTTAGAGCAGCAGTGGTTTCTTCTCATTTTAGATTTTATCCCCGTTTGCAACCATAGAACCCAGCCATCAAATGCTGAGATGGTCTGGGGTTGCTTTGCTGCTCCATCCATCCATCCATCCATCCACAACCATTATCTTAAGTCTTGAGCCTGAATAGTCAAATTTTGCCCTACGTGTTCATTTCTTGAAGCTGGGGCGACTATGGGTCTTGCACAGAAACAGTGATCCTAAGCAAACAAAAAGTATACGAACAAGGCCTTCAAAAATTACAAACCCTTTGTTGTTTAAGCACTGTTGGGAAGGAATTATTTTAACATTTGAAATCGGTCCTTAGACATTTTGGTTTGTCCTATGCATTAAAAACGAATTATTTACCATTTCTGGCCCAAATGTATGTGCCCAACACCGTAGACACCTGATCTATTTTGCGACGAGTGCAGCCATCACTCCACATGAACTGTTGAGTCGTGGAATAGAGCCCCTTAAGCACTCTCCCGTACTCGCCGGTGTCACACGAGTTGATGGCTGTCATTGCCAAAGTGCAAAGTGAGTGAGGGTAGAGAGTGGACTCCACCCAATAGAGTTTCCTTCTATCTAAATTCGATTAAAATGAACGAAAAGCGAATATGTTCCGGCTCCAGTCAGATGAGCCTCTCTGCTAATCATAGCATTCGCACACGGAAGCAAAGGCTCGGCTTCCGGAACATTCAGTTTGCCGTACACCCTTCAGTCCTGGAGCTAGTTTTTTAAAAATGTGTAATTATTATTATTTTACTCGCAGAAGTCTTATAAGTGTGAGTTCTTTATTGTCAAGATGCCCTTAATATGTTAATCCCTGGCAAGCAGCTCTGCCCCCTCACAGCACCTGGGGTGCCTGGATGTGGGTGCAAATCCTGGTCAGTCTGTATGGGGTTTGTATGTCCATCTCCGTGTCTGAGTGTTTCATCCCCAGTCCAAAGACATCATGTGTTTTAGGATAACTGCTCTCTCTGCCTTCCCCGTAGTGTGTGGCCACCCTGTGATGGTCCGGAGTCCCCTGCAGGGTTCGGTTTCAGAACCTAAAGGCCTTTTTTTTAGCATTTACGCATTCTGAATGTTCTTCTAAGTGTGGTGTTGATGCAGTCATGCTTTAGTTCTGGGGAGTTTGTTTATAATTTTTTTTTAATATATCGTACAGTTGTGGGAGCCTTTCTATGCTGTTGCCTTTTATTGCTACCAAAGCTGTGATTTCTGGATATGCAATTTTCTACAAATTGTGAACTACTTTTTAAAAACGCTATCAACATATTTTTTGTCGTCCAACGTTGCCGTGATTCTCCGCTTTTCCAGACCTTTCCGCCTGGCACGTCAGACGACATGGAAAGCTCAGAACCAAACTGTCTGCTCCTGGACCGGCATGCCGATTGAATGTAGATACAATTCACACTCCTGTCCCAAAGTAAATTTGCTTCATCGCAGCCTCGCAAATGGACAATAACCTGGCAGCAATGCGTTATTAATAAAGAGATCACAGGATCCCTGCGGTTTGAGTTCACCCATCCCTAAATAGATGTTTTTATATTTCAGCACCCGTCCCCCCCACCCAGTTCCTAGATTAACAGGTGATGTTTGTCTGAAATGACGGACATGAAAACCCAATGCTTTTGCCATGTAGCTCATACAGCTCCGTCCTCAAATCACAAATCCAAAATGCACCGTATTACATCGGTATCATAGAATGCAGTGTGTTAGCTTACAGGGGGTGACTTGCAAACTGCAAATTTGGGTGCCGTTTTGTTAACAGTTCAAGTCTCTCCTCCAAAAAGCTGAAAGGCACAGGAAAATGTATCTGTTTTTTACATGCCATACCTTCCTGTTGAAAAGGCTGCATCTAGCGCATTGGCAATAAATAATCCTGCTGCTGTATTTTGAAATGTATGTTATGCATCTGAAAGAAGGATGGTTTTGTTGTTCTCTCTTTATTGCTACCGAAAGCTGCGCTAATACGATTTGGCCTATTTAGTGCCTAATGTGCATAAAAAGGGTTCCTTGCTGTTCTAAGTGTTGCAAATTATGAGATGGAAGGAAGTTTTAGTTCAGCCAGAAGATGATTTCAGCTCTTTGGATGTCAGGTGTGAATGGGCGTCGGGGATCCCTGATCCAGACCTGTGGGTGGAGGACCTCTCGCTTGGGCTCGCAGGGAGAAGGTGCACCAGCCCTCAGAAGGCATCAGAAACTCCAAAAGCCACTGCCATGGAAATAAATTCCAGAGTTTGAGTGGAAAACCGGCCCTTTATTAAAATGGAGACCACACAAGAACCATACAGGTATTAAAGTTTCCCTGCTAAACTTTATTGAGCTATTTCTGTTGCCGGCCCTGACGACACGGTGCTAAAAATAGAGCCTCATAGTTCTCCCATAGTAAATGTCATTAGCGCTTCTAGTAAAGTCTCAGCGGGCGCCGCGTGCGATGGGCAGGTAATGGAAGCATTGCTGAGGATTTTGAATCCTAATGTGGTCCATGCAGGCTCACAAGGTGGGAAAACATAGCTGGATGTGTCGGGCTGTCAGACGCCTGCTGCGAGGCGTGCAAGAAGCTCCGTGTCTACATTTTCAGGATGGATCCCGCAGTATTTCTGGCCCAAGCTTTCCTTTGACTTATCAGCCATTTTCTTTGATATGGTAATACAGCGTTTCCTGGGTAAAATGGTGTGGACATTAACTGGCCAGGGTACAGCTTGAAAGCAGATGACAAAAGAGTGGAAATTTCTGGTTGGAGGCTGGGCTGCAGGACAGGGGGTCGCCAGTAGTTGCACCGCTGTCTCGGGATATTACAGCGATTCCGGTCCTGTAGCACTTTGCCCTACACAGGAAAATTTATGCCCTGCTCTGGGGGTCTTCCAGCTGCGAACGATCAGCGATTCGCCGGCCTGACTCACGATGGGCAACTGGGTAATAGAGGTCTATAGTTAGACAGTGGACCTTTTTAATGAGTTTAGTATGACAGCATTATCGGTCCGCATGGAACGACATCCTTGCCTCCCCGCAGCAAAATAGACCTCTGATGTAATGCCCAGCGCCGGCGCATCAAAGTCACCTCCCGCGAGCAAAAATGCCACGCCGGTCGGGATCTTTCGAGCCGGCTGCTGAAAACGACGACGTCCGTGCAGTCACCTGCTGGGAGGCGGCGTTAAGGTCAAAGGAAAGGACCCTGGCTGTTTTTTGGGCTGCCGGCATCTGAATGCCTCTCTGCCTGTAGGCCTCAAGCGAGAGGCCATTGAGGCTGTTTTTTTCGGTCGGGTCCCTCGGGATGCGGTCGATTGGCCCCTTGCTTAATTCATATCGCAGAAGATCGGTACCATTTACTCTACGACGTTTATTAAATCTGCTTACAGGTGGCAAATAACGGAAATAAGAAGGACATGGGCAGTGAAATGACGAAACTTTGCAATTTCATGCAGGCACAGTCCATTTAGCACAATGAGAGGAAGAAAACAAATTAATGAAAGGCTTTTCCAGAACCACAGGTATTTACAAAACTGTTTGTGCGCTCATATCGCTAATGCAGAAATAATGATTCAGTTTCCCAGGACGGCGATGGAAATCCTTTGTTGTTGGCAGTAAACATGGAAATGTGAAGTGGGCAGTTGTTTTGTTGAGCAGTTTGGCCTGTTGGAAAGGGTGAGAGGTATTTGCGTTTTATGTCTCTACCTGCTGTGAAATGGGCACGATGGGGATTTTCACCGCAGCCGGGCTGTACAAAACACCGTCCAGGGGATTCCACCACATAAATGAGGTATCCACGCCCTCCTGGTTCTCCCGTGCTTGTTCTTCAGGTCCATGAGTTCAGGTTCCTAACTTACTGCGTTAAATTAGTTCTTGGTTAGAAGAAGGGCTGGACCCTTGTATGCACTGTGTGCTGTACAGCGAAAAACCCCACCAGTTCCCATACAGCAGGAAGCTAAATTTGCAGCTGAAATGCAAACATGCCGGAACACAAACTTTTGGGAGGGGGAGATTAGGTAAAATATGACACGTAAATGTTACCGTGGTATTGCATTTGTCACAGTGAGCGTCACTCTGTTCTGCAGAGCTGAGATTCAGGAAACAGTGAGAAAGTTACAGTTAGCTGGGGCACTGGAGCAGCCGAGTGGGAGCGGCTGCATTTGCATTGCTTTTGAAATCATTTTTTGGTTCATAAAGCGGCTACTGGGAATGAGCTGACTCAGTTACTTTGGTGCAGAATATTAAAGTAATAATCGGCAATAAATATTTGTATTGTCATGCGGTTGTTACTGGAAGTGATGCCCCGTTGTGGAACTCAAAAACATGGAGATATTTATACCAAGGTCAGCTTTACTGAGCAGCGGAGGCTGGTTGGGGGAGTATTTCTTCCGCTTAGCAGTTATCTGAACACTGACCTTTTAGAGTGGGAAAGGCCTGTTTTAGTCACAGAGTTTTGAAGGAAACTAGAGGAGCTGTCACCCACTGAGCTGCAACCCAGCACCCTGGTGGGGCCACTCGGCACCGCGGCTCTCCTGCCTGAAGGCGGAGGGTGACATCGGCACAGAGTCATGGCCCACAGTAAAAGCCAACACCGTGAGAAGGTGCGGGAGGGAAACCCTGGGTCGCCACTTGCACGCTCTTTCTCCTGAAATGCATCTTCCCTTCACTGGAGGGCAAATGAGGTGGCTGCCCATAGGGACAAACTGTCAGAATTTGCATCAGATCCTCACATATTCCAAATGAAATCCCAAATGCTGCTACAGTATGTGTTGGACAAAATAAGTTTTCACATATAAAAAACATTTGGTTTAAGTAGTTTATGTAACAAAAGGTTTGATTCGACTCCCCTCTGTTTTCTTTTTAAACCACAACCCAAATTGTATTTTGCAGGAAGTTGATTGCTCAACCGTACTTGGCAAGGAAACATATTTTAATGTATTGGTCTGCATTTGAACTTCTCTGTAAATACGTCGAGGACCAAAGTGTTTGACTTTCATCTGCTGCCAGAAATAACATTTCCTGCATCGTCATCTTTGTCACCATCATCATCGTCGTCATCATCATCCTCAGTTTTATGGAGTTTTATAAACCTGAACTTGCTTGGTGTTTCTCATAGCGCCGCATCTGTCTGTACGCTGCTGTGAACTTTGCTCCTTAAATAAATGGAGCAATAATTTAAAAACTGTGCCGTTTTCTCGTGTATTCTTCTATCAGATATTTCATTTTGCATAAATATCTGAAACCATTCCATGCACATTTACAAATACGCAGATGCAAATACTTTTTCGCAGCTCTCCAGACAGAAAAATGATCAATAAATAAGCAAACTGGAAAAAAGAAACTAAGCCGTACACAACAGTGGGGTCAGCGGCGGTGTCCTGCGCTGCACAGAGTTTCTCCTTTTTGACCACAGGGCACTTGAAAGTTGCCACATTTGAGGGGATTCAGTTCCAGCAGTCCCACATTCTGCCAGGTCAGTGTCCAGTGCCCAACCTGATCCTTCCATAAGTTTCCCAGGGAAGCTAAAAGCATCCAGCAACCATCAGCCCCCTCCTCCACCTACAACTTGTGTAACTTGGAGAGCTGGACCCCACACCCAGGCCATGACCGATCAGCTCCCGAAATCAATCACCTGGGCACAAAACCGTGGCGGAGCGCAGGTCCACGCAGCACCGGTCAGTTGGGCCCGAATGCCCTGCTGCACCTGACACAACCGCTCCGCTCCTACTGTTTGCTTTGCTTGGTCTCCCCTCCCTGCACATCAGACGCCAACTGGACCAACCGCACAAAAGCTCTGCTTTATTTTTCCTAACAACCGACACTTCATAAATATTCAG
The DNA here is from genome assembly GCA_018136845.1 of Heterotis niloticus. Lineage (NCBI taxonomy): Eukaryota > Metazoa > Chordata > Actinopteri > Osteoglossiformes > Osteoglossidae > Heterotis > Heterotis niloticus. The sequence continues at coordinate 15,145,543 of CM030903.1, read as the reverse complement.
ATTCGGCTCCCACAACAACACGCCGCACCTTTGTACTTGCTCAGAAATGCTGTTAACTGCATTGACATCCGTTGCACGGCAAATGTTTTCGCCTCTTCGTGTCTTGTTTTGCTTTATTTATTAAATATTTTTTAGTCATTTCTATGCCCAAAGAAGTCAGAGCGGAGCGGCCGTGTGCAGAGGTTTTTCCTTTCCATTCGGGTTCACTAGCGATTTTATGTGAAAAAGCCCTGAGAAAAAGTGTAGCACTTGGCAGTGTTAAGAGGAGGTTATGAGTTTGTGAAGTGGAACAAAGTAAATGTTGTTGTATTTTCCATGTGAGCCATGCAAACATTCAATCCATGTTAAACCACTGTCCGCAGAGTGTTTCCAACCTATTGAACGACTACATTTTTTTCACACGGCGAAGAAAACATACACATTCACACATAACTTAAATAGTTTATGGTCTAGGCAGTTATGATGTTCCAACAAATCATAAATTCTCAGGGATAAAATTGGTTACAAAACCGCTGATGAAGGAGCGCCTAATTTCATTTCTTCTGCATTAATCTTTCAATTTCAGCTCATAACACACGGGTTCTCAGGTGACCCGGAGCGCTGACCTGATCGAGGCTGTTGTTGCTAAATTACTGATGTGAACCTTTTGTCCAAGCTGAAAGCTGAAATGAAGCCGTTTGTGTAGATTAACACCCTGCTCGGTGGTTTTACATTCAAGCCCATCTTGGAACTCAAACCAGCAAACTTCTGGTTATCTTTCATACATGAAAATAAACTTTCTGGACTCCACCTCAGAAATGAGGAAGCCCTCCAATCCCACCTTATATAAAGTGCAAAGTAAAGGCACACACACGCTGTCTCTCTCTCTCTCTCTCTCTCTCTCTCACACACACACACACACACACACACACACACACACACACACACACACACACACACACACACACACACACTGCAGTTGTGTCCCAGGCCCACATAATGGATTTTATGCTTCATGTACACTCAATTCCTCTTTGAAGCTTATAAAGCTCATAGTAGAACTTTCTTAATCAGAAAAAATTCATACATGTTATCATTTTATATTTTATTGTGTCATTTTGACTTGTGAACTCGACAATGATAGGAAAATGACAGCAGTTTGAGCTGCAGTGGAATTACTGCCCTGTTTAAAAATCACCAGGGAGGGTCTGCTGCCAAAGTTCTGTTTCATGGACTCCTGCAGAGTCCTCACTTCTCTGCTGAGACTGCTTTCACAGAGACACCGTAAATGGAATAGCTGTCTCAGGCATGACTGTACAAAACTGTCTAGAACCTTCTCCTACCCCCTGGGCCAGTTGGAATTATAATGAGACCGCAGTCACTTTATGGTCTCCATAATAGCAGCAAAATAAAGCTTCTCCACAATGACCCTCCATCTGTAAGTGAACCTGCAAGGTTAAAATACGTTTTCTCCAGCATCTCATGAGGACCGACTCTGGTACGCGTCTCGCTCAGAGCGACATCTCTGAGGATCGGTCACCTCGGTGGCAGCGCGTGCAAACCCCATAAAACCACGCTCGACTCGGTAACAAATCGTCCGATGCATTTCACACATCAACAGAGCTTTGCCAGGCTGCATCCTGCATGCAGCGCTTCTCACACCTGCTCAGCAAATGTTCTCATTATTACAGTCAGCATCTGCATCTTGTAAACTTTCGCTACCGAATCCCACAAACCAGTGGCAACATCAGACGGCAGCAAAAAAAAATCTATGTTTCCATTCCATTGTTTATTGGAAGAATAAGCAATAAACAGTCTACGATGTGGCCTGTTGTGAAGTAAAGATGTTCTGTACTCATCACCAACCGAGGAAATGTTTTCATAATTTTATTAGTCCAATGTGAATATTTTGCCAGTGTGTATCGTGACAGTCCTAAAAAATTTTTGCTATGTTTTCTTATGCTTTTTGTGAAATGAAGCATTAAAGCACCCGAACATGCCGCTTAGATATGTCTGAATATCTTTGCAGGGTTTTCAATTTCTTTTTCCTTTACTTAAGAACAGTTTTTACTTTAAAAAGCTTTTAAACATTTTATGCAAAATTAACTAAACCTAAAATGCTTTGGTATGTAAAAAGGAACAAGCCGTCCTTATGTGACTTGTACAAAATAAAACAATAAACTGGAAGCGACGTGGGCCTTGTGCCCCATGCAGAATGAAGCCTAAACTATACCAGGACTTGACCCTAATCCACAGCAGTGAAGGAAGGCATTAAAAATCACTTTTGGAAATGTATGTTGTTTTTTATATTTCGCAACTTGCACAACATTTCAAGGAAACATGGAAGGAATGAGAGAATATGGAGGCCTCCTTAAATCTAGCTCCTGAGGGGAGTAGTTTAAATCCTCCTCTTAGACATTAGTCCTGCTTCGAGAAATCTGAACAGTTAAATCGAGACTAAACCTACAAATATTTTAAACCAAGTATTAGAAATTCATTGGTCCATTATCAAATCGCCTTTGGAGCGAAAGACTGAGTTTAGCGGAGGCTAACCTAGTTGTACCGCTGATAAAAAGGAGAGAAGGGAATAGAAAGCATCCAGTTTGCGTGAAGCTCTCACATCAGCTGGGAGGGCATTTAAATGACCGGAAATCATAGAACCCAACACACACAGACTGTGCACAGAAGCACTGAGCTCCTGCTGCTTATGGAGAGCAGACGTTGCCCAAGTGCACCCCGGCGTGACCTGCTGGTGTCTGAGGCTCTCCGGGTCAGCATCCTCCATCTAAACACACTGGGTGTGCGACGTGACCCCGCGTTGCGCCCATCTGACTGCGCACCCCTCGAGTCGCTAAGGCTCTTTCGGTTTTCACAGCATTTTCCCATGGAGTGTCAGAGGAACCCACTGCGGTAGCGCAGGCCTGAGGGGAGGTGCTGTGAAAACATCTCCCCTTACCAAAGTCTCTGTGGTTGTGTTTCAAACTGATTTTATGATTCAAGCGTTTGAAGTTGTGAATGAAAAATGACAATATGCTATACATTACCCAAAAGTAACCACAAGAGGATATGAAAACAGGAAAAATGAGCACACTCCTCAATGGGGCTGTAATTGAGAGAATAATTCACTATTTTCAGTGTTTCTGTGGTTTGGTGTAAAATGGGTGATTTTTTTTTCTTTTGTTTTATTGAAATGAATTACAGTTCCTCCGCGGGAGCATGAATTGGTAATCAGGATGCTTCATTGGAGGGAACAGCCAGGTATTTATTTGGTTTTGAAACAGTTTGCTCCGCCGGCATTGTGCGCTAGGAAATTAAAATTCACGAATCCAAGGAGCTTAGAGTGACGGTTTAGTGAGGCAAACTCTGGTTGTCGGTGATAAACTGGCCGACTTGCTTGAATCCTGCTTTGGAGGCGATTAGGGAGTCAGCGGGCAGGACGGTGAGCTAAGAACTCAGCGAGGGGGAAGAAACTATTAGCAAAATCAAAAGCTATGTTCAGCACCGCCTTTTTCTATTCACCAAGCATTATTTTGGCCTTTAAACCTGCGGTGCTGTTGGACAATGCAGACGGAACATTTTTAACTCCCTCACAAGCGCCTGCGATGGCTTTTGTCGCACGTCAGCCACTCTGGCTCGGAGAGAAAGGGACTTTCTTGTTTTCGGCCCGGAAACACAGAGACGCGGGTGAAAGCGCAAGCGGGCGCCGGGGCCTGGGAATCCTGCGCTCATGTTGGCCTCAAAACGAAATGGTACAGAATTGTAAGCGATCCGCACCTGACGCTCCCACCGCGAATATGTGCACAAGCAACCTGCTTACTTTTCTTCCCCTTGAAATATTAACTTTTGATCTGCATGGTAATCCTGAAGAATTTTTGGAATGTTTTGGTGGGTCACTGTCACACCAGACAGTGAAAAATTGTCTCCTTTAGGCCTTGTTTTTTGAAAGTCGGTGTATCTTAATTCGACTTGTGGTTCTATGGTTTTGGTGATTTTTGCACACAGACACAATGGTTTTTGAGGGGTTCCTTGCTGTTCAACATTGTTATGATGTTTGTTGGTGCTGTGCGTCATGGCCCAATAGAGAGTATTTTTAGCTCTATCTTCTGCATCTGTGTAAGTGCAGAAGTATAATAAAGTGAACCTTGACAGTAACCACCCCCCCAGGACCTGCTCGGCTCACCTCTTCACTACAGAACATAGAGCAGCCCATAAAGCAGGGAGCAGGATGGCGAGGGTGCATTCAGCAAAAGTTGTCAGTAAGGGCCAGGGCCCTGGATGTCAGAGGGAAACATCCAGTGCTGGTCCACCAAAGTGGTGCATGCACTGCCTTGGCATGTGGAGTCCAGAAGTGCTGTAGCAGGATGGAGTTCTGGACAAACTCTGCCTATTGGATGACCCGACTGCAGTTGGACTGATTTTAAGTAGAGCGGAAAACACCTGAAGTCCTTTGTGTGTTGCTCCACCTATCTGTTGTACTAGGGGTGATGTATTGATGCCAGATTGACCAACACTCCAAGATGGGAAACAGTCTTTGCTCACACTGAGCACCTTTGAGAGAAACAGTACCCTCAGGGGTGTTCCAAAGCTGGAAGACGTGCAGGAACAACACTGTGGCTATATCTCTGGCTATAAGTAGCTTGTTCAGGGGGCGGGCTTTGAAGAAATGGTCAACAACTACTAGGATGCTGGTGTTTACCTCCAAGTTAAGCGAGTCTATTAACAAATGAATAGCATTATGTGGCCATGGTTGACTGACGAGTCAGAGGAGTCTGGCCAGCAGTTGTTGAGGGACCTTGGCTGGAGTGTGCTTGGTAGAAGCCAGTTCAAATTCCATCACATCCTGCTTCATTGTTGCTCACCAGAGCCTCTCTGACACAGAGAGCCTTGGAGCTTGGCTTACCCCTGGGGCACTTGTGTTAGGGTAGCTGTGGGCCCAGTAAAGCAGCTGAGAGTGGACTGTACAGTATTCCTTAAACTGGGGCTGTTCACTGTGTCCTGGTTCGTGGGCTTGGACTGCTTGATGCCACAGGGATCGGGGCCACAAAACATGTGGTCGGCAGTATGGAATCTGGTGGTTCACTGCTGGGGAAAAACCTCAAATAGCCTGGAAATAAATAGCATCAGCTCTACTATTTTTTGACCCAGGCTGATGCATGACCATGAACTGAACCGTGTGAAAAAGGTACAATGTACCTGCCTGGAGATGAGCTGCTTTGAATGCTGAAGTTTGTATTTTCAGTTGATTCCAGAAATGGGAGAGTAGCATCATCCAGCCAGGGTTTGTTTTCCTCTAAGGCCACCGCCTCTCTGTTTCTAACACCATATCTCCTTTAATTTCTCCATTTAAAGCTTTTGTTCTTACATGATGAGATGGTTGCAGTCTTGGAGATGAGTGTGTTGAGATCTTGGAGGTGACCCTGAGCAAGGCCCCCGGTGGTCACTAGGGGTACTGCTGCTAGGGACACCTTGATCCAGGTATGCCAGCACATTTGCAGGTTCATTGTAAACTGTTTCCTATCTCTGATGCTGCCCCCAGGGAGAGCTGTGCATAAAAAAGTAGAAGAAATAAAAGTAAGAGTTTGGTGTGATCATGAGCAACTGATTGCCTTGGTTTCTACCTGAATTGTGGAAATATGCTGGTGCAGCTTTACAGTCTTTGTGTTCTTAGAGTTTTCCTCTCATGCAATTGCCAGTTGAGTGTTAGAGCCATTAAAAAAGCACTGAAATGGTTTCTCACCTTCACCTGGATCTCGGAGTAATAATTGGAGCCATTTCCCAGGCCTATAAAAGCAGAGGAGCGTAAACAACGGCTCCGTGGAGGAAAGCGGTACAAAGCCGCATCCCTTGTCAAGCACAGTGCCCTGAGATGCAGCCGCTCTCCCCCTGAACAGCAGCCTTGCTGGAGGCAATTCTCCAGCCACCACACCCAGGCAGGAGGGAGGCGGAGGGAAATTGGAACGGATTAAGATGCAACTCGGTCTTGCGGCTCCAGCCATGAGAGCATAAAAATGAGAGGTCCACCTGGCGTTCTGGAGCTCTCATTAATGGAGTCCATCCAGATCCATGTCCTCGGCTTCCTCATCACAGCAAATGAGTCTGAGAGGCCCCATCGAGTTTGTCAGCGCTCGCTGCCGGCCTCGCTGCGCTCTTTTTCGTCTGCGGACGGAGACGCTTGCGCTTAATTGGAAGTGAGTCGTCCTTCTAGAGGGGCGCCGAGGGGCAGCGGTTCTGTTGTTGCGTGTATTTCGGCATCATGTCAGAGGGCCTCAGATTATGCTCTTCACAGCAGCCTTAGCCCACATAAATTTGAGCAACACATTCGTGTTCGTAAGCACAATGGAAAAATACGCTTTCCATAAATTATTTGACTTTTATTTGCTTTTTTAACAAGTAGTCTGTGTTTTAGAAGCAGGTTCGCTGAAGCCGAAAGGATGCTGAACATTTTTCACACCGCTGCATAGTTCATCTTTTGTAACCGTGCTGTCAGAAGTTTTATCATGTCATTTTAATCTTTTTTATTTAAAAGACATCAACAAAATGTCATTAAATGAGAGGGTGTAGCATCCTCCTAAGCTATTAATGCATTAATGAATTTCCTTATTATTGCGGATGAATGCAGAATAGCTGGGAAATGCTTGGCAGAGTTTCCATCAGAAACAACACTTTTGGGAAATATGGCAGATGATGCAACAGGGTGCTGTGCTCCTAGTTTTGGTTCTCGCTTCTCAGCCATGTGTCCTAGAGTTGGTTATTTTTTTATGACTGATTTCCTTATATTTAATCAATAAATTGTGTTCCTGTGGAAGTTTCAGAGGGATCAGCGCGCTGCCCCAATCCGTGTCCTGCTGTTCACTTTCTGTCTTACAGCAGAAAGGTGCAAATCTGTCCTACAGGCAGAACCGAGGGTGAACATCTCCAACTACTTGTACCAGCCCTTCTGCACCCTTCACAGTTGAGACATTTTCACTTTTGTAGGTCCTCACATCAGCTTGTGGACCTTTACTCTCACATTAAGGCTACAGGACGCATGTGGTGCAGCAGCACATCCTGCTTCCCCACAGCACGTCTAGGCCTCAGCACTTCTGCCACCTTCTGGTGCTGTGGGGCACGGCTCTCAAGGAGTGTGGGAAAGGCATGGGGTCGGAAAACAAACCTGTATGAGTGTCCCCCCTCCCCACCCCCAGGCTAGACATTCCCACAATGCAGCCGAAAGCCTGGTCAGCTTCTTGGCGATGTTACTGCAGCCCATTAGGTGTAACCTGGCTTGCGGGCTTTTGTTTTTTTTGGTTTGGGGGGGCAGCTTGCGGGTTAAAAATGTGCGAAGGTCCCAGAAGGTTCTCGGCACAGTTGGGAAAGAGACCGTGAATAACATTGCCATTTGTGTCAGGGAAATAAATAAAGCAGCAAAAAGGGAACAGGGCAGGACAAACATTTGTTTGGTTATACCACAGTAAGGCAGCTGCTCTGGTGTTCTGGTGTAAAACCGTGGTGAATCTGACATAATCTGGCATGTCCTTGGGTGTCCCAGACCAGCTGCCCTTAGTTCAGCTCCACTGTTTGTCCAGAATTTTCAGTCTGCCACTGTTTTGTTGTATGCGTTGCTGTAGCCTGGAAAAATTTGATCCTGGTTTAATAAACTTTTCGTTTGTTCATTCATTCATTCATTCATTCATTCATTCATTCATTCATTCGCTCCATTTAAATGCTTTCCTGTTTTGTCTGTTTTGGAAAAGATAATGTAGTAATTGTTAAAGTAGAGATCGGTTCTCTCCTCAAGGTGCAGCTGATTCAGGATGACAGTACAGCATAGTTTGTTCAGCAATACTGTAATCCTTCAGCGATATTTTAGAAAAACACGTACAACACATTGCCTCACAAATTGTGCAAACACTTTTGGGGTCCTTGAGAATGCGACATATTTATTTAAGCTCATTCTGAAGTGCGTATTGAAACTTTTTTGCCTATTTCATTGCATCAGGTTATTCAGCCAGGATCTGAAGAAGAGAGAGAGGGGGAAACCTTTTTAGACCAAAGGCAGACTGTAGATTTGGGCAGTTACACTCCTTTTTAACCGAAGCTGCTTATACTTTAGTTTGGGTAGGAAATTTCTCAGTTACAGAAGGGCAAAGCTACGTTTTGGGACTGGGGTGAGTAATATTTCAGTCAGAAGGTCACTTCCATAACCAGTAAGCTGCCATAGTTGGAGTCATTTTCCGTCAAGTTGCTCAAAGGCACGCAAGTTGGTGGAAGAACATGAAAGTTCATACTGCTAATCGCTCGACATGATGTAAATCACAAGGTGGACTTGTTTTCCTTGTGCTCTTGTTCGCAGGGCAGACCGAGGAGAGTCCTGGGTACTGACCGATGCTCCGGCGCCAGGAAAGAAGGCCTCACTAGCACGATCTCCAGGCCAATGCAGGTTAGAGCGCGGCTGCTGGTCTCGCTCCAGCATGTCCCTCACTGGTTCCCCCACCAGAAGCCACCCAGTCAGGCAAACGAAATCCTTAGACCTCAAAGTTTGTATGAACAAGCTCTATTTTAATGGAAATCCAGAAAAACAGCCTGATAATAATAGGCTTCTCTAAAAAGTCCACAAACGCAATGGAGAGTTCAAAGAAGGGTTGGAGAAGCATTTCCTCTGCTTTCTTGCAGGTTTCGACACTCATGTTTTGTATTTATCTGCCCATTTCGATTATCGGGGTGTAGTGGTGCATCCAGTGTTTACCCCAAGCATCAGTCCATTGTAGCAAAACTGCCATGTTAGCCTGGAAAAGCTGGGATCCCAGACGACAGCTCCTAAATTGGTAGCAAATGTATATCTTGCAGGCTGCCCATTACCTTCGTACACTGGAAGCAAGTGGAGCTCTCCAGGATGCCCAGGCTTCTTCTGAAATAATATTTGAGTAGCGGTTAAGGACGTGAACGATCCTTTTCTCATCTCCTTCCATTTCCAAGAAAATGCAGAGCAGCGTTTTTGGTTCCACTTCTTGGAAGATGATGTGCCCGGTGGTTTAAAGAAGATGCCATGGCACCTACAGCACGGTTTCATGTGTAGCTTGGAGGGACTCTAAGGTGTTTATTTTCCCATACAAAACCTTGGTAACTATAGCAATGGCGGCATCAGCTCGTGCCACATGAGTTGCCAGGTTTGACCTGCGCCAGTTCGGTTCAAGAAGGCGTGTACCTGGATGAGGGCTGGACATTGGCTCCAGCGTGCAAATGCAAAGGCCAAATTGGCATTCCATGGCTCTTAATTCATTGACAAATCAATCAATTAATCTCCAAAGACTTTCATGGCCTCGGTTTCGTTTCTGCTTGAAGTTCTTGTTCAGCACCAGCCTGCAGCCCAAACGTGCAAATGAAACCAATGAGCTAAAACGCAAACAAACCTTCCTGCCATTTACAAGTTGACTGCATGCACTATGTTCTACCCTGCACGAGGTCTTGTGATATTCTTAAAAAAGCTGAGGAAAGGTCTTCAGTTCTGGAATTCACCTGAATTATCGCGCCAGTCCAATGTTAGCTATTCCAGAGAATAAAAATCCGACACTTTGGTCATCTCTATATTTACGGAGGGAATGCCAGGTGTAGGGCAGTACAATGGAAAATGCAGGTGAAGGTGAACAGCTGAGTTCTGTAGCTTGGACAGAAAATGAATTTGCTAAAGTAAAATTCTGTGCATAGAAGTTCCTCGTGATTATGGGCCACAGCCGTCATCCCAAAATTCAACTTTAACCCGAACTGAAAATTCAGCATTGGCTGCAGAAACAACACGCAGGTTGTCGCCTTAAATGAGAATCAAATCGAGATACCAAAAGTACTGTTTAAACACCGGGCTGCTGCTTTTATCGCCTCATCACACTCAAATTTCTTTTGATGGATTGGAAACATCTGTCATCCCCATTTAGTCTCCTTAAGGGGTTTAAAAGATTGTCTTCAAGTTGCAGTTGGAAGCTGGGCTCTGAAGGTGAGCGGTGCTTCCAGTGAGGTGGTGCTCGCCGCCTTTCAGGTGTGTGTCTTTTTGGAGACCTAGGTTTACCTGTCGAGGCACAGAGGGGTGCGTTCAGCGAGGCACCCGCAGGCCGTGCAAAATCGCTCGCTTACTGTAAACATCTGTCTCACAGCCGAGTTTGAATGAAGCAGGTGGGCTTTTGGAGAAGTTCTCTGAGTTCTCGAGGTGCTTTGGCGCAGGAGCTGAGCAGCACGATGATGCTGTCAGGCTGCTGCCTGTGAGGGTGTGAAGGGCAATTAAGTTGAAGGCTCTTATGAATTTTTTTCCTCTGTAGACCCCCCTGGGCTCCCTTCTGTTGTCACAGGTCTCACCATGGACTCCTACAAGCCCAAGGGGGACAGCGACTCAGCTGATTCACCATTTGGAGGTGAAACTCCTCTTTCTAGCAGTGATTGAAGTCCTGTGTCAGCCCTGATGCTTTTCTGGAAGTCGGGTGGAGAGGCCGTAAATCTGGGCTGTCCCGCGAGCATCGCTACGTCAGCCCTACTGGAGGGGGCAGCTGAGGACGTGAGGTGTGCCATGCTGCTCTCTCACCTCCAGCACCTCCAGCTACTGTTAGCCTCCTCGCTGAGATTAGCAGCTGACTCAGCGAAATCCACCAACCGATCATCACCTTTTACTGCCTTGCCATACAGGCAAAATCTTACCCTGTTAACATTCATTAATAACTTTTTACTTATTTGTTACATATGCTCTGCCCGGCCAAAAAAAAGTCACACACTCTAATATTTTGTTGGACCTCCTTTAGCTTTTATTATGGCACGCATTCGTCGTGGCATCATTTCGATAAGCTCATGCAATGTTACAACATTTATTTCCATCCAGAGTCACATTAATTCTTCGCCAAGATCTTGTATCAATGATGGGAGAGTCGGACCGACCGCTGCATAAAGCCTTCTCCAGCACATCCCAAAGATTCTCAATGGGGTTAAGGTCTGGACTCTGTGGTGGCCAATCCATGTGTGAAAATGATGTCTCTTTCATGCTCCCTGAAGCACTCTTTCACAATTTGAGCCCCATGAATCCTGGCATTGTCATCTTGGAATATGAAGAAAAAATTCATTGATGGAAAAACCTGATCATTCAGTACATTCAGGTAGTCAGCTCACCTCATTTTTTGGGCACATAACCTTGCTGAACCTAGACCTGACCAACTGAAGCAACCCCAGATCATAACACTAATTTAAATCCAGGTGGTGACTTTTTTTTTTTTGGCCGGGCAGTGTATTTACTTAATATATTTGCAGGCTAAAGTGGCTCATATTTCACACGGAGTGGAAGTCTTTGTTCTGTTCTTTTGTTCGGCCTTCATAGCTGCTCCGTAAATCGGAAAACTATTGCAAAAAAATTGTCAGCTAAATAATTACATGTAAATGTTTAAGTGCAAGTACAACATTGTTCTCATTCAGAGCGACGTGTTAAAGCTCCTCTCCGTGGTCAGGCTGTGTGTGCTGCACGATGGGTGCAAATATGAAATAACATTCTGTTTTTTTTCTGCAGTGGAACAATCGACGCTAAAACGCCAATATGAGAAGAGTGCTGAAAAAGAGAAGTGCAGGTTCAGGCTGTGGCCACAGGAGGGCAGCAGTGAGGTTGCAGCCTAAGGCTTTATTCTCTGGGGTAAAATTAACGCTCTAAATTTATCTTTTTTTTTCTGTTTTGCCGAATTCACTTTGTAATGTGAGGGTTTGGGGTTCAAATCCCACTGCTGCTGCAGTTCCTGCTATCAAAGTGAAGTAAAGGTTAGAGCTCTTCAGCTTAATTTGGCTCATGGTCACCAGTCGCATGGTCTCTGCAGCGGGAGCTTGCAGAAGGGCTTTGCTGTCACCTTCTGTTCACCTGACATCTTCACCCAAGGTGACTTACAGTGTTAAGACACACAGGACTAAACTCCCTGCAGTCATCTACCCCCTACCCCCTACCCCACGCCACACACACACACACATACACATTCACCATTCCAATTGAAACATTAATAGCCTCAGTAACCCTGTACCTTTTCAAGTCATTTGCATGTTTCAATGTAGAAAAGAGCCATAACTTTAACTATAGTACAGTAACGTCATCCCTACATTAGCAAAAAAATTCAGTTTGTTGTACAGTTTCCTTTCCAGGGTTCTACTGGCTGCATTTATATGGTTAACCAACATGTGGCGCTGTTGCCCAAAGTGAGATGAGCTCCATGGCTGTTCTGGCTCCACAATCACATCAGTTCAATGCCGTCTCACTCTTCCAGCTGCTGCAGTCCCAGCCAGAGGGAGAGCAGTGCAAAATGATGCCACTTACAGCAAACACGTTTAATCCAGTAAATTCTTATGTCGAGGTTCCCTTTCTTTTCATTCGAGCAGAAAGGAGTTTAGTTTCTCCTGGACCACGGTGCACAGTGCAGCAAACAGACAAACGCACAATAAACTTACGTGGCACAAAAATACAGACTGGTTGCAGTAGGAAATGGGTACATAAATGATAGCTGGGAAGATGACAAATAAATAAACACGTGAGAAAATAACTGAGCAAGACAATCAGGGAAGAAAGTATGAAGAAAATTTTTTTTAAAAATAGCTATGGATGAGAAAAACATTCATATCGTCAAACATTTGTAATAGGACCAAGAATTAAAATGAATGTAGAATTTTCCTTTTCAGTTTTATTTTATTTAAGTTGGAAGTGCAGTACAGGAATGTGTAAGGAAACCTGGACTCATATTTCTAAAAAATTCACTTCTCTTTAAATTCTGTGTTAAACCAGTTTTAATTTACTTTCATTTTAAATCCGGCTTCAGCAAACAAGTGTAAAATAGACCCTTGGCACCAGTGTGCTCATGCCGTGATTTGTCATGAAGAAGTTCAGCTGCCGGCAGTCTGAGCTACGATTCGTGTGTTCGAGCTTCATGAGGACGTTGAGGCTACAGCTCTGACCTCCTCAGTCCTTTTCCAGACCCACCTCAGCCTCACAGGTAATGGTTACCTCTGCCTATGCAGTATTACCCCATGAACAGATGCTGCCCACTGCTTAGAAAGTTTTTCCCAAAACCCAGGAAAGACTTTGAAAGGAAACGTGGAAAAGTTGGTTTGTTTTGTTGTTTCCATGTTTGTTAAGACTGCTTTTGTGTTTGCAATGTGTCCACGCTCAGTTTCGGAGCTGGAAGAAGGAACATCTTATTATTGCAGGTCTGTATATTCGTGTTCCTCACACATCATTATACTGTATATTTTTACTTCAGTGGTTGGAAATAATGGACCCTGGCCACATGCATACAAATATATAAAACAGATTATTAAATATTTACATGCAGTAGGTGGTGACAGAACATAAAGGAGCCAGGAGGAGAATGGGATGCCAGAACAACTACAAATATTAAAATATGAAATAAAATAAAGCAGTGAAACAGTCAAATGGGATCTGTACTACTGTCTTTATTTGTTTCACTGTTTCAGTCACTTGGCTGTGCAAAGCATAAAGCAAGCAGCCATCTGGTGGCCTCACACACCTTTTCTACCTGTCACTGCATCTGTGAAAAGTGCTGCTGAGGAGGACATTCTGTGGCTCTCACACGTGCTGTCATGAAGACCTTTGACAAGCTGAATCACATCAGGCCTCTTTTCTGAGGCCATCTGGACCCCCTGTTTGCCTGTTTTTTGGAGCCACAGACCTTCGTAGCGTCCGTCCACGCTGCCATTGTCCTTGCTGTTACCGCCACTCATATGGATTACAGTTAATCTGCCTCCGACAGCTCTGTATTGCTGAAAAGGGGACAAACAAACGTCAAGCAGACAAACCTCAGACAATCTTCTTCCACATTTCATTTGACATTTACTAGCCAAACAATAAAATAGTACAGACAAACACAAAACCCCCCAAGGCTTCTCAGGAAGCTTTTTTTTGCTGAATTAACAAAACAAAAATTTACAGAAAGAAATGCGAGTCAACATTTTAGGTTCTTCAACTGTTACTCCCTTTTGGCTTGCATTACTGATCATGAACCGCAGTCTGCCTGGGAATGTTTTCTCTTCTCAGTCCGAATGACCGTAATGAGTCAGATTTTGTCCAAAAGTAAGCAGCTTACAGCTAACACAGTGTAAATTTTCGTGTGTTTTGTACAACTCAAACCGCTATGAAATCATTTTATTGCTGCTCATTTATTCTGCTAACTTCCATTGTATTATTCACTCACACTGCAATACTAAGGTGGCAAAGCTAAAGCTAACACGGCCTCTGCAGCAGAGCAGATGGACTTGGCAGCAGGTTTTAGTCTCCTGCTTGGATTCTCTTCCTAAACTGCTGCTTTTTCATGCATGTTGGTCTGAAATATGCAGACGACATGGAAACGCACAGTAAAACGACATAAGCAACAGCACGTGGGTCCAGCACGGTCGCATGTGGTTTAGACCACTGCTGGACACAAGACAGAAACTGCAAACTGCATTCATGTTTCAGTCGCAGCTTCTCAGGAAAGATCTGTCACGTCTTTGCGGCGAGAAGAAAACCCTCATTTTAAAAACGCCACATCTCTACCTTTAAACTGTATTGTTTGCTGCATACAGTGCAAATATTGCTCATAAAATTATATGCCTGTCAAGCACTGCAACCGTATCTTAATCTTTGCCATTCAAGTTATGCAAGTGTCACACATGATAGAGCAATGATTTCTTCTATGCAGTTATTGCCTGGTAACCTTCTCCTTGTAAACAAACAAGTATCTGTAACTCCCACACCAAGTTCAACACTCTGGCTCTGGACCATAAGATGGTGAAGGCAGCGCGACCCTGGTTCCTCTTACACTCCTCCGGTTCTTGGCGCCTGCTGGTCCCACTCAGAAGGAGCACAAAATCTACAGGTGCTGGTCATAAAATTAGAATACCATGACAAAGTTGATTTATTTCAGTAAAAAAATGTCATCCCTATTGCTTGTACACTTTTTTCTACCACATTGTGAAGAGGAAGATGCAATACGCCAGACCCAACAATTCGGAAGAGATGAAGGCCACTATCAGCGCAACATGGGCTCCCGTAACACCTGAGCAGTGCCACAGACTGATCGACTCCATGCCACGCCGCATTGCTGCAGTAATCCAGGCCAAAGGAGCCCCAACTAAATATTGAGTGCTGTACATCCTCATATTTTTCATGTTCATACCTTTCAGTTGGCCAACATTTCTAAAAATCCTTTTTTTGCATTGGTCTTAATTGATATTCTAATTTTCCGAGATACTGAATTTGGGACTTTCATTAGTTGTCAGTTATAATCATCAAAATTAAAAGAAATAAACATTTGAAATAGATCAGTCTGTGTGTAATGAATGAATCTGATATACAAGTTTCACTTTTTGAATGGAATTACTGAAATAAATCAACTTTGTCATGATATTCTAATTTTATGACCAGCACCTGTACTCCCTGTCAGCTTTCAGTCTTGGCCTTGAAGTTGTGGAATGAACTCTCTCTGTCCTTCAGAGCTGCCGAACCCCTTCCAGCAGTCAAGAAGGATATCAAAACAAATCGCTTTCAGACCCATTTCCCAGCCCCTCCAGAAGTCCTTGTCCTCTTTGTTAGGCTTCCACACCTCTACACCTTGCACCTTTTATCTCCCCATCTTTCCATTCGTATGTCACTCACACAGGTGGATGCTGGAATTTGTGTCTTTCGCAGCAGTGACACTGAGCAAATAGGCTGAGCTTCAGCAGGAGTTTCTGTATCTAAGCCCTTGTCTGTTGTTCAGTCACTTTGGGGAAAAAAAGCATCCACCAAATGTTAAACGCAAAGGTAAAATACCTGTATTTCTAAGCTGCCATGCATGATGCAGACAGCTGAGTTTCTCCTGCACCCTGCAGGTTGAAAATCCGAAAGCGAGCAGCTTGACCGCCCAAGTCCTCCCGCCTGGATACAGACAGTCCAGCTTGTCTAGAATAATCGGACCTTTGTTTTCTCTTCTGCACTTACCCCGGTACGCAACTAACACACACAACGATGCCAGCCGAGCTTACATTCAATACCAGCCTGTGGTTCGATGGCTGCTCTTATTGCATGGTGTGGAAGCCTCAGCTCATTTTTTCATCTGCTACTCGAAGACAGACACGTTTCAGATCAGCTTGGTTATTGGCATAGCCTGCTGGGGTTTTTTTTTTTTTTTTTTTTGGAGGCCATTGTTTGCATTTCTAGAAATGATAAACAACTTCGCTCACATTTTCTAGTACTTTAATTATTTGGTTCTTTTGTTTGTTTATATTACTAGACAAACAGATAGATTTAGAAGATTCTGATGAATTAACAGATGAGAGTTAGGAACACAAAAACGTGGATATGGACAAAAGTATAGTTTAGTCAAACACTAGAAATACTTTTGGTGACAAAAGTAAAAGGCTGTTTCCTGTACAGTAACTGTAACAAAGACTAAACAAAAGGTACTAAGTGGTGTAAATGGATTGTATGAAGAGAGACAGAAAATGCTGTAATGATGTCTATTTTATTATGGGAGTATCAGCAAAGCAAGCTGAGCAAAAACCAGTCAAAATCGGTGCTCAATAATAATATGCTTTTTTTTGCCAACATGAGGCCCTGCTCTTCAGAAGATCCCTCAAGTTAAAGCTTCCAAGTGGCACTGGGTGTTCTTAGCTGTCACACAGTGTCTGGGCTCAGTGCTCCTTCCTAAGCTCTTCTCAGTGTCGGCTCCAAGGAGACAACACAAAACAATTTGCTTGTCAGGCAGCTGTTAGACAAGCGGGGGACTGGACCAGGACACAGTTTGTGCGTCTTGGATGCCCTCCTCCTCCTCCTACTGGGTTGTGCTCTGTGCTGTTAACACAGAGGCAGCTGCTGGGAAACCTGAAATGACTCCTTGGGGGTTACAAAGAGCCACTAGACCATCGGCCCCAGGGGAGAGACGTCTGCTTCCTTCTAGCTCTGCCAGTCTCCACAATTCCTCCTTGATGCCATCTTGGCTAAAGGAGATGTTGTTACAGAGCCATAGCAGCGATTGTCTGAGAAACTAAGTTTGTCAGTTAAGGTCTGACGCATGATGGAATGTAAAAACAAGCACTAAGAGAAACGGGCCCACGAGTATGAACCGTGTGGCAGAATGAACGTAAATCCAGCTGAACCAAACATCAGACAAATAAACGGCTCTTCCAACTGACTGCTTTTGTTTAAGAATTTTGTTTGGGTCAAGTTTCAAGGGTTTTGCACCAAACATTTATTTCGAATCCTACACTTTCCTCTTGCTGTGTGCGATGGCCTGCGTGTCCAAAGATGGGAAAATGAACATCTCCCCTGACCATCTCATAAGGGACCATCTAGCAAAAGGTCCATGTTGTTCAGACTTTGGAGAACTTCACTGCAGTTGTGCAACACTTTTTCCAAACTGCTCTTTATATGCGGAGTAGATCTGTGTGAAACATGCATGTCTCCTGCTTTCCCTGCAATCTGTGCCGAAGCTGTAATAACATTTGGCAGCAGTGCGACCAATAAAGCTAAGTACATTGCACTCATTCTCTGAGAAAAGTGCTCTTGCAGGCTTGCGCTTCCAAACGTGTGTGGACCATTCATATTGTTCTCATTTGCACACATCTCAGAAAGTTGGTTATATATTTAGCTTTTCCCTGGCAACAGGGAAACACACTTCGGCACTAGCACTGGCACTCCCTTTCCTCTGCTTGGCTTATGACACACAAGAGGAAAGCGTTAGGGGGAAGCCAATGGCCCACGTCAGTTCGTTCATCCCTTTGCAGAAGCTGTTACCCCCAAAGCAGGGGGCAGGCAAACAGGACCTCGACGTGCAAATGACGCGTTTGCCTCCATTTCCTTTCTGGAGTCCCTGCTGCTTGGACCTACCTGCAGGTCAGTTCTGAAGCTGAGTGTGTTTTTGGAAAACACACAGGTCAGGATCTGCCCTCCTGGCTCCCCACGTAACCTCCTTCTGTGTAAATAAATATTGGGTTGAGTTTTTGCTTGAACTGCCGTGAGGTTTAACACGGTTGGAGCACAGGAGGAAGCACTGCAGAGGAGCGTTCTGCTCGAAGGCTGGCGAGGAAAGACCACCATCGCATCCAAAATGGGTGTATTCTTAGGGAAGGAGAATATAATTTCAGCACAGCTTCAGAGTGTATAAGCTTGAACATCCAGAATTCCACATGTAACCCTGAGGTCCACCAGGGCCCAGGTTCTGGCCCACAAAGTAGCATTTTTCATTCACTTTACTGCTGATGATGTTGTGCATTTTCCATTTTGTGAAGCTGTCATGTTAACCACAGGAGTGCTTGAAGTGGTTTTTTGTGGAGAAAAAAAATCTCTGTTTGTCAGACGCAGATAGTTTGGAGACCACGTTTGCATTTTAAGTGCTGCTCACCGTCTTGACAAGGACTGTTTTTCGCTATGTTGAAACGTGAAGTGCAGGGAAAGTCTCGCCGTGTGGGAGGACCATGCAGAGCTGCGTGTTCTCTCTCAGGGTTGACAAGATCAAACATCTCCTAACAATTTTGTTGCTCATTGCTCATCTGCAAGGCTAATTTGTTTCAGGCTATCATCAGACTAACATTCTCCAGCAGCTCCTCCTCAAACTCTCCCACAGGCCTCGCATGGGAATTTGTCACCTTGGTGGGTTCGGTCCAAAGAGGCATGATGGGAATGAACGGGGAAACCCGTGCATGAAGAAAGTTGCGCATCAGCTCTCCATCAATTTGAGGAGAATGCAAGAGCAGGAAGGAACACATTTTCAGAGTCCTTGGATGTTCTTGATTCCAACAGGAGAAACCTTACCAATTGCTCTCCCTGTTCCTTTCCTTCCTCCATCTCACGCACAGAATAGTAGAGGGAAAGATCAGCCACTTATGTCCTCTGTAATCCCTTGGGGTGAAATTTGTTGCAAGTAGTTTTGCTGATGTTCTCAGAAGAAGGAAGGTTGGGCAGCACTGTGAACCAACCCTAAAGGGATCTACTGGGAGGAATCCTGAGATGAAATGAGTGAAAAATGAGGCAGGAAGACAAACTAAGAAGGTTTCTCATTCTGGTTGTTCAAATCAGCCTTGCTGTGGGAGGTGAGTCTGACTTATCTGCTCTTTCTTTCCGATTTCCGAATTACAAGCGAGTTGCCTGTTTTGCTTTGTGCAGAAAGATGTTTCCAAGACTCTGGTTCAAATGACCGGATGCAATGTCAGTTCCACCACAAACCTATTAAACGATGCTAAGCCAGCTGCCTCACGCAATATACTGTACTTTTCTCAAGAGCAAAGTAAAATTAGGATCTAAGGTCTGAAGGTGTCCAGCTAGCAATAAAGCAAACAGGTTGCCTTGGCCCTCAGTTTCACTTTGGATGCTCCAAAATGCTGGAAGACATGCTTGCCCCTGCTTACTGTGTGAGTGAAGCATTTATGAGGCTGTAGAGCAACTGTGTCGCATCAAACGTGCTGGTAACTGGCCACCCCTTTCAGATGTCACCAAGTGCATTGCTGCTATGAGATGCCAGGGATTTACAGCACCTTGATCCTAACTGACTCAGATTTACGGCCCACTTCTCTTCTGCAAAGATATACGTGGAAACCTGTTCTAAACTTAGGGCCTTCATCTGCGTGCGATACAGCTCCAGAGCCAGATGATTAAAGCCATCTGTGACTGTGTCATTGCTTAATGTCCCCAGTGTGTCCTCATCCTCCAACAAGGATCGAGTTAAGAAGGAATCTAAAGGCACGCTTGACCCAGGAATGATGCTCGTATGTTTATGCCATTGCTGTGCTTTAATAAGAGACTCTAAGGTGGATGAGAAGGTCAATTACTTGCTAGCTGGAATCCAGGACCACACAGGTCTACACAGAAACCCACGTGTCATTCAAAATGTAATAAACTGTACAGGGCTTATTTTAAAAGAATCAGGGAAAAAATATATAATAAAAATAAGCTGTCCATTTGTTTGGATTCCACTTTCCACTTTTGAATCCACTTCCTCTTTCACATGTGTGGTAGCTAAAAAAATCTCACCAGCCAAAAATTCCATGAAGGCGTCTAAAATTTCACTACAGTGGAATAATCTTGTGTGACATTGAATACTATCAATCAAACATTAACACTGTCGACGTCTGCGGACTTCCCAGCGCTTGGCTACATTGGCAAGTTTCAAAGCAAAACCTCAGCTGTTCCAAACTGCCCGTATTCTCCAGAGTGCAGTCGGCGCCGTCATCTGAAGCCCTGCGCAACCTTCAGCAACATATGGAGCTCGTGCGATCGCATGTTCAAAGTTCAGACGCAGAGCTGAGTCCAGCGCGACCGCAGACCCTGTGTACAGCAGCCAGTTGCTCTTCCAGTCGCCTCCTGTTGAATTAATCCCCTTAAAACAGCATGCTGGAACACCCCTCCGAGCGGTTCGAGGTCTCCCGCTCGCGTTTTAGCGCATGTAGGGAGGTCATCATGTGAGGCCTAACCCCCCGTGGAGCCCATTTCCCTTTTTTTTGCTTTTCACTAACAGCCCGATAGACCACACGTGCTGAGGAACGGAGCGACAGACAGATTTGGTGCCGTGAGTGACTCACCAACAACGGGGCTGAGGTCACTCAGGGAGAGCCGACGTCTTGTCTCACATGCAAAGCCCGACCGCAGTCGGTGAGCTTCCCAGCCTGCTTGCCAAGACCGACCTGCTGGCCCGAACCTGCTTGTGGCTCAAACAAAGGGTTGTGTTTTGCGTAAAATTGCTTTATAGTACATTCAGTCTCCATTATCTCAAGAGGGAAGAATGCACGAAACCTTCCTTCCAACCAAGCAAATTCAAGTTTAGTGCAGTAGCTGGTGGGGCCAGTTTTACACTGAAACAATATGAAGAAAAAAGCAGATGCATCAGCGCTGTTTAATTTAATTCCTTTATTTTATTTGAATCTTAATTTGGTTTGTTAATCCACAGAAGTATAATAATGACCTTCATTGATAGATTATACTGTTTTAAGGTGAAAAAAAAGAGAAAACTTCAGCCGTGGGATAAAGCGCATGCCAACACAAGCAAGTTTTTTTTCATTTATTGCAACTGAGGCATAAAAACACACATTAGAGCGTTAACCACATCAAAAGTCTTAATTCCGAATTCAATACTTGCCGAAGGACGGAAAGAGTGTTGAAAAACATGGGGCTGTTTTGTGAATCAGGGACTCCTGCAAGCATGTAGTGCTGTAGTCTTGTGTGGTCCAGGCTACCCCCTTTTCTGCTCAGAGCCTATGAGCTGGCGGGGGGCCTCCCTTACCACACAGCCTGGCTTTAAAAGTCCCGGGCTGGAGGTGCGTGGAGACACTCTGCTGCCGCACAGCTCAGGGAGCTCTCCCAGCCAGTGATGCAGACGGTATGGGGCTGTGCCTGCGGACGGCTCCTCCTGGGCGTCCTCCTCCTCAGCGGCCCTGGTGTGGGTCAGCACACAGGTGAGGTGCACAGTAGCGCTTTTGTGTGCTCAAGTGGAGCATCTATGTGGTGTGGGTGGATGGCAAGGTGGGTAGAGAGCTGCTTCTCAGGTGACATCGGAGCTTCACTTGCAGCGGGTGGACGCATGTCTGAACGCAGGTGGTGCTTTTGAAACCACGACCGCAAAACACACAGGAAGGGTCTGCCTGGATGGGAGCAGGGATGGTGGGCAGCCATCCAGGTGTTCTTCTTTACAATATTTTTTATTGGACTTTTCAAATCAACACAGGAAAGTTTGACAAAGTTGTCAGCCATATACAATTTAAATAGGCTTACAAAAATTAAATTAAATTAACTGGTATTGGAGGAATAGGGCGTGACAGTTTGGTTCTCTCTTCTCTGGAGCAGTTGACCAGGAGAAGGATCCCGCTTACTGGAATGCCCAGGCCAGGCTGACCCTACAGGCTGCGCTGAAGCTTCGTCCACAGACCCACCGGGCAAAGAATATCATCTTGTTCCTGGGGGACGGTAACTGCCCAGCACTGTGGCCACTCCACCGCAGACAGATACTGTGCTTGGCTTCCCTGGCATCCTGCTTTATCTGTATAAACATTTCATCTCCTCTGGGAGCAGCAATAAGCCACAGCAAAGCTACCTGATACTCTTGAACAACCTGTCATGTTCATTGCTGCTCTACCACTGTGTTCAAATTGCAAGGATTGTATTTCAATCCTGTTAGAAGGGAAGCGACCTCTTACACCCACAAAAACTTTCTGACACTTTAGAGATAATTCTGTTGTTCGACATAAAAAAAAAAAGCACGAGCCAGATTTGGGCACATTGGATCACTGGGCCTTGAAGCGACCGTCCTCACCGCTCTGGATCTTAGATCAGTAGTGATCATTTACAGAACCCAGGGAGGCAGTTGTGCAGGTTTTATTCCTGCCGATTAGAATTTCATTTCGAGCTTGATAACGCCAGGTGATCTAACATGCAATCCAAATAACCAGCACAACCTCTGCCTCTCGAGGGCTGGAATTGCTCAACCTTTGCAGTAACTGGAATAAGGATGTATAATGTCAGCAAGTTACAGCATCTGCAATTCCTTGAGCCTAATCTACAGATATGGATCTTGCGAACATTTGTAATAGTTAATGTTGTTTTGCTCAATGGCACATTGCATTCTCAAACACGCACCCTGCAGCAGGTATGGAAATGGAATTGGCCCGTTATGATGGCTCTGCTCACTGTGCTGGCTGTCAAACAAGTAGAACAAATACATAAGTCTGGGGTAGAATGTCAGCAAACCCATTTGTCAAGCAGGAATGCAGTGTTTGAGAGGGCGTCAGTTGTGGGTGTTGACTGAGTTTCGCTGAGGCCAAACTGTCTCACCACTCCACAGGAATGGGTGTTTCTACCGTGTCTGCAGCCCGCATCCTGTGCGGACAGATAGAGGGACACTCGGGGGAGGAGACGGTCCTCGCCATGGACACCTTCCCGTACCTTGCCCTCTCCAAGGTATGACGTCCATGGGGCAAACGGGGCTCATTGTGGCACCATGTTTTGCATGAGTGTGTTTCACAACTGTTTCAGAGAGCTTTGACTCAGTAAACAGCACCACATTTGCACCACATCTTCAGCTGAGTATCAAAACTAAATTTTATTGGACTTACTTGTGTCCATATTACATTTATTCATTCCATGAAGTTTTTCACTAAAGAAATTATTTACCCATTTATGCAGCTGCATAATTTTTACTAAAGAAATTTAGGTAAAGTACTTTGCTCAGGGCTACTAAAGCAGGATTCTGGGTGCCTCAAGGGGAAAGCAGTAGCTCTAACCACTACACTGTCTGAAGACCCCCCCAAAAGAGAATTACTATCATTATTATTACTAATATTTCATTTATTTTTTTGTACTGTAATACCTCAGTATATAAGCTCTATATGTCGGAATTTTCGCTATAACAGCTCTTAAAAGTTAATGCCTAATTTCTTGTGTTTTTCATGCCGTATCTATTGTAATATGTAAATTTAATTGTATACTGCTACAAATTTATCTGACATGAGAGGCCCATGCTGGAGTCTTATCAGCTGTCTCCACTAGTTTCGATTTGTTTCACGTTTGCACGCATCACCACATTTACTGTGGATTTTTTTCAAATTATTTCTATGTATGTAAATGCAAGTTATAGCAATGCAGCAGGTTGCTTCATTCAACATCTCATAATACTGAACTCCTGCCCCAAACTCCACCATGCGTCTTTCTTCTCCCGTGTGTAACGCAGTAACGCTGCTGGTGGTGCAGGAATCCCTTGCCATCCAAAATTTCAGTACTCAGTATGCAGTTTCAGGGATGAATTAGTTTTGGATACTGAGGGATTATTGAATATCTTTTTTCCAGTACATCTTACCTTAACATAACATTATCTGCAAAAATATATGATATGTGATGGTTAGTTTACTTTCTCTGTATGCTTCTGAACGCGCTCTCGGTCTTTAGGGTTGCGTGCTACATAAAAATAAATTGTGCTGTATGTGAGCAACATGGTGGTGCAGTGAGTAACTCTGCCACTTTACAGGGGCTGGGCTGGGCTGTGGGTTTAAATCTGGTTCCATTTGTGTGGAGTTTGCATGTGCTCCCCATGTCTGTGTGGGTGTCCTCCCAAAGACACATGTTGCAGTGTGAGTGACTGTGTCTGGATACCCTTCCTACACTTAAGAACCCACTGCTTCCACTGCAGGCTCCAGATAACTGGAGCATTAATAAAGGCAAGCAGTTAACCTCAGTGAGTGACTGTTTTGTATATGTCGATCATGTTCTGAGCAACTTGGGCAGATGCACATTTCCGTTGGACAGACATACAGTGTGGACAAGCAAGTCGCAGACAGCGCAAGCACGGCCACAGCCTACCACTGCGGTGTCAAGGCCAACGGCAAGACAGTGGGTTTGAGCGCAGCTGCCGTACCTTACGAGTGCAACACCACCTTCGGCAATGAGGTGTTTTCTGTCCTGCATCGCGCCAAAGCACAAGGTAAGCAAACACAGGTTAGTGATGTTCACGTTGCCTGAATTTGTGTGCACTTTTTGGCTTTGCATTGTCATCATGTTAGCTCTCGATCTGGTAGCCTCTGGAGGTTAAACTGTCTTCCAGCCTGGTTTTTGCTGATCACATGCATCAACGTACAATATGACAGCAGTAAAGATATAAAAAGATAAAGCAAAATAAGAATAATTACTTTAAGTTGGTGTGGGAGTGACTGGAACAAGAAGGAAGAGATGATTGCTTTTCAATTCACTCATGTTATTCGCAGAAGGTATAAAATGTGTGGTATGAATAAAAAAAATTGTACAGATTTGCAAGCTGTGTCAGGTGAAATGGGGGGCATGCTAGACACTCCTAGTTTAAGGCCTTTCGATCATTTCAACACCCTGCTTATCAAGTTGTATTCCCGGCCATGTGATGTTAGATAAGTTTGCAGTAGAAGCTGTCGAGCACATGTTCATATGCCAGCAGGGACACATGCTGTTATGTGGGCACCAAGCAAGCAAGGTCTGTTGCAGGGAAGTCAGTTGGCATCGTGACCACGACCCGCGTGCAGCACGCCTCGCCAGCTGCCGCATACGCCCACTCGGTCAGCCGGAGCTGGTACAGCGATGCCGACATGCCATCCAGTGCCCGCCACGAGGGCTGCACCGACATCGCCATGCAGCTCATCTCCAACACTGACATCGACGTACGCGTCCAACCCCTACTCAGATCACCCGGGTGTCTCCAGCCTACTGTAGCACAATAAGTTATACATAGCCATTGTGTTGGGGGTTCCTCAAGACTAATCAGTGCTCCTCCACAGGTTATTCTCGGCGGTGGGCGCATGTACATGACCCCGAAAGGCACCCCTGACCCTGAGTATCCCAGCTCCAGCAGCCGCCAAGGGCACCGCAAAGACAAAAAAAACCTTATTGACATGTGGTTGAAGGCCAGGCAGGTATTCAAAATCCACTTAACGGCATTAACTTTAAGTAAATGCTGCAGGCATTCTTTGTCAGGGTTTAATAAAGTTCATGTTTAGCAAATGAATCTGACCAAGAACAGTATTTCTGCTACAAATACTGCTGTGTTCTCTTTACAATTTTTTTTTTCCGTTTCAGGCAAAGAATGCCCAGTACGTGTGGCACAAGGACCAGTTTGATGCTGTAGATGTGAAATCTACTGACTGTCTGATGGGTAATACCTTTTTACACACACACACACACACACACACACACAGAGCAATTTCACAGTACAAAGCCTTTGTATGTATAATTGTACACCAGGTCCTCAACTTGCTAACACAGCTTTAATTCAGTTGCTTTTTAAATTGAATCCCTATGTCACTGTCAGTTAAAGCTTATAAATGCAAATGTGTCTCAGGTTAAAAGTTCATCATAACCCTTTATTTGTTTAGTTATTTCCATTTTATGCTATTCATCCTGTGCAGTGCGTATCCTGGAAACATACTGTGTGCGTCAAGGAACATTGCACACAAGATGCTAATTTTTTCAGGACATTTATTTTATTATGTTTCAGTAATTTGAAACATGTGCCTCATTCAGCAGTATCTGGCCATTTTCAAATTGTTCTGATGTCCATGCATTCAGTGAAAGCATAACTGTCGAGATGTACAGTATCTCAGTTTATTTGCTGGTTAGGTTCTCTATAAGTCTGGGTGCAGCTTTAAAATTTATTATTTTCAGCTACTGCATAATACTCAGTAGGATAATGCAAATGATGAAAATACAGTCTTGTAAATAAGGGGATCAGTACTCCAGTAGGCCATGGTCTTGAAATGTTCATGTGTTTCTGTTGCAGGTCTGTTTGAGCCCAAGGACATGAAGTTTGAGCTGTTCCGCAACAGCACACGGGACCCCTCCATTGTTGACATGACTGAGAAAGCCATTCAGATCCTCAGCAAGAACCCCAAAGGCTTCTTCCTCTTTGTAGAAGATAAGCGCTCAGTGCTTCTTGTCTTTGTGCAGGAAACCAGCCCATTTGCCCATTAAATCCCTGAAAACCATCTCTTGGGATTTAAATTTCAGGAAAGAAAGATATTACAGAGTTTATAAATAAAATTTAGAAATGCAGCATAGAAACCATGAATGGGGCAACAGGGGGCACAGTGGTTAGAGCTACCACCTCCTTGGTTTAAACAGTCCCTCCTGCTATTGTACCTTTGAGGGTCCTAAGCTGCTCCACTAAACATTAACCAGCTGTATAAATGGGAAAATGACTGTAAGCTGCTTAACACTGCAAGTGATTTTGGAGGAAAAACTCCAGCTAAACAAATAAATGCAAATAATGGTGCTGGTTATCCTAATTTTTTTTGGCTGACAGCTGTTTGGATTTGTGGTCTGCCAGCAGATTAGTTGATCAGATTGCAATGTATAAAATAATGATGCTGAGGTGATGCTCTGACAGGCCCACAAAACTGATCTACCACCATGAGCCACCCAGTAGGATCAACTGTACTTAAATGTTGTTATGGGCAGAGGAGATGGCGCGAGCGGTGTTGTTTGCTAACTGAGTTGTGTTTCTGTGCTGCAAGAGGGAGAATCGACCACGGGCATCACGATGGCATCGCCAAGCTCGCGCTAACAGAGGTGGTGATGTTTGACCGTGCGATTCACCGTGCCACCCAGCTAACTAATGAGTCGGACACCTTGACCGTCGTCACTGCTGACCACTCTCATGTCTTCACTTTTGGAGGAAACACCCCGCGGGGAAATCCAATCTTTGGTGTGAATTATGATTCCGACAGACCCCTGCAGGGAATTTTTAATATAAGCTTATTACACTGCAGCTATAGTTTTCATGCCTTGCAGTTTCTTTTTCTAAATGCAAAAGTTCTTAAGTTGTGTTGGTTTTCACCAGGTCTGGCTCCCAAGAAGGCAGACGACATGATGCCCTTCACCAGTATATTGTATGCCAACGGACCAGGATACATGCATGTAAATGGAACTCGAGGGAACATCACATCTGTGGATTACTGTAAGCATCTGCACCATCCATCCATCCTTCAAGAGTAACCAATTGTTCAGTGTAGACTGCAGTGATCCAGAGGCTCTCTTCCACATCCCCTGGATGAGATGTCAGTCCTCCTTAGATGTAGAGAATCACACATGATGAGGAATTTGCTTTAATTCAAGTGAACGCTTTCATCACGTTGCAGTTAGTGGTGAGGACACATGAAGTGCATCTAAGTTTCAGGCAGCTGGACCTGAGGCTCCAATCAAATTCGTGACCCAACTTCATACTGAGCCACCGTGTTGATGTCAGCCATCAACGATACTTCATGAGATGTTTGTGTTGTGCCGCTTTTGTTCTGTGTTTAAGGATGTGAGGATCCTGTTTCTTTAACAACTCTCTCTGTCTTCGTAGTGGATGAGGAGTACATGCAGCAGGCTGCTGTTCCTCTGGATTCCGAGACTCACGGCGGGGAGGACGTGGCCATTTATGCCAAGGGTCCCATGGCCCACCTCTTCCATGGGGTGAAGGAACAGAACTACGTAGCCCACGTGGTGGCCTACGCAGCCTGCCTGGAGCCCTACACTGACTGCCCCCCCAACTCCCAAGGATCTAGAGGATCCAGATCCACAGCCTCCTGGGGGCTTCTATTGCTAGTTACAATAATCTGGCTTGGGTCCACATGACGACACACCTTCAGTTTCTCAAAAAACCTTCTCCAGCCCCGTGCTCAGTAAAACCTCCTGAACTTGTGAGACAGAAACTTCCTTGCTCAGGCACGTCCTGCAGAACAATTTCATGTGGTTCACAGTTTCTAGCTGCAAATTTGGTCAGATTTTGCAAATCCAAATTTGTGATTTCTTTCTTGCTCAGCACACGACACCAAACTTTGTTCCTTCATGGAATTAGAGGTTCACCACACTGCTTGGATGAAGTTTCTTGTAGCGTACAAGAGCCTACTGTGGAAGAGCAGATTGTTGTTGTTGCTGCTCAGATGGAATTATTGCAATGGTCCTTTAGCCCCTAACCTGTGTGACTCTGAACAGGGAATTAATGCATATTAATGGGCATTAAAGTGGTCAAAGGCAGGGCAAAGTAGATGCATGGCATTTAAACTCAGTATAATAACTGAAATTGAAATTGAAATGTCAGTTTAGTTTAATAAAGAATAGTTTTGTTCAGTCTGTACACCATTATCCAGTGATTTCTTCTTTTTTTCAAAATTTGTCAACATATATATTTTGTATATGGATATTCTGAGTGAATTTGATTCTCTAAACTGCTCTTTTTGAAAATTCAGAAATATCAGTGCCTAAAATACCAAAAAATTGCAAAAAAATAAACTGACTTTTACCTTTAACCCAGGACCAGTGCACTGCCATTTTTTCTACACAGTTTGTGGAGAAAAATTGTTTTTCATAATAACGCATTTCTGCTTGATTTTTGCTTTTATTAATTGTGATCATTAGCACAAGTTAGCAAGCAGTTATCCCCAAAGTCCTCATGGTTTACGAAGAATCAGCACTACAGCACTGAGGCTGAAAGTTCTAACAGTTCTCCTGAACACTTCCCAGGGGGTCTCTGGCATTTCTTCACTTTCTTGTTCAAATCGCATCTAAAATGACGTCGTGCACAGTGCCGCTTGCACCCTTGTCCTGTGCAATAAAGTCGTGAAGCAGCGTCTGCTGTTCTCTCTTTATGTGGCCTTTTCAGCCGCATGACTGTTCTTGCCATACCTCCATTGTACCTTCTCATTACATGCTGGAGGAGTCCTCGCGGCTTCAAGAAAATGCCGTAAACCCCACTTAAAATGCGCCTGTGGCTGAAGAGGCTTCGGTGGAAGAAGACAGGGATGGTAGTAAAGACCGGGTCATGAAAAATACCAATTTGATGAACGCCCTTTAGCCACTGGTGAAAGGACAGGACAGTGTCATTACAGTTAAAGGAGCATCCAAAGTTGCAAGATAACCAAATATTACAGCCTTTATGTGCACAAATAAAAAAGTAAAAACACCCGGCAACAAAGGTCATTTTAAAATAAATTGTTAGGTGTTTATATGGGACTGTATTTCCAAACTATCTGCATCCATAACACTGATAAGTAAGACCAAGACACTAATAAGTAACTTTGCTGATGTTCATATATAAACCATTTTATTGTTGAGCAGCCATAAACCTCAGACAGTCAGTCAACAAACCCTGTCAAGGTCCTTCTTCAGCACAACATCATTGCCTCAACCAGCATGAGGTCGTGCCACAACCTCCTCATTATTGGAATACTGATCAGCATCACAGCTCATCCGTCCTTCTCTGAGGTGCCGGGTAAGTGTTGGCTCAAATGGTACTTTTCTAACTTGCATTTGCACATTGCAATGAGCAATTTGAAAAATCTGAAAAATCAATTTATAAAAATTTGGCAGTGATTTTAAATGAGGTCATAGCCTAAGTTTTAACAGTATGATTTTACAAGGAGATTCATTTAACATTCGACTTGGACTCACAAAGCTCTTCTTTGCATCAGCAAGGACCAAGTTTGAATCTTGTGAGCTTCCTGACAGCTGAACGCTATAACACGTTTAGATTCATTCATTCATTCATTCATTCATTCATTCATTCATTCATTAACAGACGCTTCTCTCCAAAGCGACACAAACTGATTATTAACCAGTATTCAACAGATACTTTCACCCTAGGTGGCTGAAAATGCTAGATGCACAGCACTAAACTCCTTGCAATCATTCACCATCTTTGGAACCCCCACATACTCACTACATGCCTTCAGGCTCACTACTTAACTGGAAACACATGTCTTTGGACTGTGGGGCGGCAACATTACTGCAATTTCTCCCAAAACATTTATGTGTTTAAAGGATTAATTAAATGCCTTGGTTTTGGCATTGTGTGCAATGTTGACAACAACTTAACACACACACACACACACACACACACACACAGTACAGGAGCCACCAGTGCACTTGATGGAAGTACCTGGAGAAAACTGACAAATGAGCTGTGAAGGAGCACAGGCAGCCACAAAAACAGCATTACAGAATACAGTAATGGATTAAGTGGAACCACATAAGCTATAATAGGATAAATAATGTCAACTATTGCAATAACTGAGTCCATTTTGAAGAGATTTAGAAGAGATGTTTTGTCATAAATAGGTGTCACTCTTACAACTGATATAAAAAGTATAAGAAGTTTCCTCATAGAAATACCATTGGATGCATTTCCTTCTTAAGGTGGCAGAGGACTGAAAATGCACATTTTTATGAGGAAATATGATGTCTATTTCCATACTAACTTATGGTTTGTGTTTAGCACTAAAGAGACAGCCTTGTGGAGATCCTGTTCAGGATCTCTGTTAGTAACCAAGACGTTAGTTATTGTTGAAGTGTTTTTTGGTTCTTCAGAGGAGGAGAAGGACCCAAGTTTCTGGAATGTGAAAGGGCAGGAAGCTCTCAAGGCAGCCCTGGGCATGAAGCTAAACCCACACCGGGCAAAGAACCTCATTCTGTTCCTGGGCAATGGTAAGTAGGACCAAACACAGCCACAGCACTGGCCAGAGAGCAGGGCAGGTGATGTTGTGAAGTGGAATTAAAGAGCCAATTTGTGGAAACCGAGAACAGATGGCAGAAAAGCAGGAGATACAGGAGGTACATCAGACCCAGTGCTTTCTTTGAATCCAATTCATTATGTTTCACTTTCATTCACTAAGTGTTTGTTTTAAAGAAATATATGGAGTTATTCTAAGACAAAAAGAAATATTTTTGCTGTAACCCAGGATTTGCTGTGGATCCCTGGGCTCCGTACATTATGACTGCTGCACTATCCACTGAAATGAAGAGGAGTTCAGTTCAGAAACTGCTGTCAATCTCCTTGATGCACTTTGCTGAGGAAATTGGAAATGCAAAAGCAAAATAATCAATCTGTCATTTTTTTGTACAAATCGGTTCTATGTTGCCTTCACTTATTTAGCTGAGAGTTTTCTCTGAAGCAGTTTATAATGTTTTATACTTATTAGTGTAACAGGGTAATTTTTACTGGAGAAATTCAGGGTAAACACCTTGGGTCAGGGGTTCTACCATAGGAAGTGGGATTGAAACCTTGGATCTCAGCAGCTCTAATCACTACCCTACCCTATGCACTTTGTTAAACTCTTTAAAAACTTTCAAATTCAATTTTTTTGAGAACTCCAGTTCACTTTTTCCATAAATCATTCATTTAAGTCTCTGAAAGTTTTCCATGTTTTCGTAAATGAGTTCAACATAAGGCCTTAATTCACTAATTTATAGTCTTGTGTTTAAATGCAACAGAATATATTCATTCCATTTTCATCTTCATCTTCACGTACAAAATAACTAGGAGTGGACTTGAGAATCTCAGACCAGAATTATTGTGTCTAAAGGTTTTTGTAAAAGCATTTAAACATTAGCTTCAGTTATGTATTCTCCTGCAGTCTACATTTTTACTTCAGAGCAAAATAAAACACTGCTCAGTTTAGCATAAAGAGTTTTAATAACGTTTTTGTCTCCTTAGCTGTTCTACCAAGAGCTCCAGAAATGTACTGTATCGTCCATTTTTAATTCCATCGAACGCTAAATGGCCAAACATGGCGTTTGCTTCAGTGTGAACAGAAAGATGCTCTTTGCACCATTTTTTAACTGCAGCAAAACTAATAAAGATGTTCGAGCAGGTGATAGTGACAGAGAGAGAGAGAGCAGGGAGAGATACTGGGAGAGACAAGCAGGGATTTACAGCCCCAGTTATACACAGGAATCCACCACCTTATCAAGGCTGAGTTATTAGCATGCTTAAAGCATGTTCATATCTGTATAGAATTGCTTTATACTCTGGGGTGGGGTTCTCATCTGCTCAGCTGGCTCATGCATTTGTATTTTTACCAGGCATGGGTGTCACCACGGTAACAGCAGCTCGGATCCTCAAAGGACAGATGGCAGGGAAGACAGGCGAGGAGACCAGGCTGAACATGGACACCTTCCCCTACGTGGTCCTGTCCAAGGTATGGCACCACCTGCCATCCCAGCCACTTCGGCATGATGCAGACTCACCGTAGAATTTTCATTCTCATCTCACACCAGTCCGTGTTCACGAAAACCAGGAGGAAACGGGTTTTGAAGATCTTTGGCTGCTAAAACAAGGTTCTTCTCATGTTGCTTCCATTTCTGCTGCAACAGCACCAGCTGGTGTTTCAAAATAACAGAAAAACATTTTAGTGTCCAATGTAAAGGAGTATATTTTGGAAAATTATTCGAATATTTAAAACTTCACAAAAACCCCAGTATTTATCTTTGTTACAAATTATATGAGTAAATACATGTATGATTATAGTAGAGTTTACCAAACTTTGAGGTGATTTTTTTCATGAAAAACACTTTGCAAAGTGATTTCTCAGAAATCAAAAAAGTATTTAACATTTGTTGATAGTTGTATGTTTTTGTTTTTATTTCCTTATTTTTTATTTTTTGGGCTCCAGAATTGACAATCACTTATGCCAAAATATAAAAAAAAAAACCCATTAAAATGGACAGAGTTACATTCATGTTAATGTTAACAGTATACTAACACAAAGCATGCCAGTTTCTCCTTATTACTTTTTAGTACTGCATGTCTTTCTATCTAAGCTCATTCAGCTCTTCTGCAGCTATTACAGAACATACTGTACATGGATATAATATCACTGTTTATGTATTAATTCAACCTTTAGTTAAACAAAAAAACCGAATAATAAGACCAAAACAAACTGACATAAAAGGCAAATGAATTCACACTCGCTGAACAAGCCGATGTTGTTTGTATACTCAAAACATTGCCCAGTAGTACTGGGATTATAAAAGGTGAAACTGGCAAACAAGGTGTAATGGAGGTTGAGGACTTAATGCAGCCTGATGAGAAAAAGTGGGAAGACTGCATGGTGGTGATCTTGAACCACTTGAAACTCCTTGTATTGTATTCTAACACCTTATAAATAAAATTGCAGTAAAAAAACTGGTGTAAATCAGGGTGTGCCTGCATATGCATAAATAAAAGAAATATTTGTGTCTTTATATGTGCGTCTATCAATCAGCCTCTTCTGCAGCCAATTTATACCTACTGGTATGCCGCACATGTAACCCCCTGTCTATGCAGTGTGTTTCTTCCTTTACACTTGTGTATGACCCACAGACCTACAATGTGGACCAGCAGATGCCTGACAGTGCAGGTACTACAACAGCCTACATGTGTGGTGTCAAGGCCAACTATGGCACCCTGGGCCTCAGTGCCACTGCACGCAGGTATGACTGTCAGTCGGCGAAGGGCAACGAGGTCAAGTCTGTCCTGCACCGAGCCAGGCCGGTAAGTTTGATTGGGTAGTAAAAGAATAACAAAAATGTGTAATGTGTCACTAGCATGGATATAACAGGCCATCCCCGATTTTGTGGATTTCGAATTTTGTGGACTATGGCAAAAATACTCCAGAAAAAAGAGCAATCTTACATAATGAACCTATTTTTAGTATAAGGGAGAATGTAGACATTTGACTCATTTTTACCTTTTATGGCGGGAAATAACTTCATTGATGCATAAATGAATGTTTAATTTCACAAATGCAGCACAGCACCTCCTAGGCCCCTTGTAGTGCTGTTCTGCCCCAGTCGCCTTATTCACTGCTGTCTGTATATAATACAACATAATTTTAATTTTCCAGCCTTTGACCATTTCCCCTCAACTTTTTTTCTTTCGGTTTTCCATGTAGTCCGAAAAACTGAGGACAGACTGTATGTCAAATCCATGCTAATTCCTGGCTAAAGCTAACATACCACTGAAAAAAGTAAAGCAGTTAGAAATCTGGTTCAGTTTCCAAAAAAAAATGTAATGTTAAATTTATTTGTTTAGTTGACAATTTCCTCTGACTAGACAAGGTGTGTACACATTGGCCGTGTGTAGGATTACAGGGAAGTCGGTGGGCATCGTTTCCACCACGCGGGTTCAGCACGCCTCCCCAGCCGCTGCCTACGCCCACTCGGCTAACCGGGGATGGTACAGCGACGCAGACTTGACCGCTGACGCAGTGAAGGGCGGCTGCAGAGACATCGCCTACCAGCTTGTCCACAACAGCGACATAAATGTGGGTGCTGCGTCCTTTTGCCTTGAGTAACACAGGTGAGGGAGTAGTTCGTGTGTGAAACATCTGGCCTTGTGCCTAGGCAGAGCAGCACAGCTTTCATACATATAGACTACTATTACAAATGTAACATATAAATTACACATACAGGTTTCATTAATATACTCTTGTACCCTGAAAATTGCTCTGCTTCAGCATAAATGTCAGTAATAAAAGAATTCTGAATAAAAGTATTGCAAGCAGATAAGTACAGTATGCATGTCTGTCTGTCTGTCATTACTATTACGCTGTAGGTCATGCCTTTTGTTTGTTAAACAAATCTGCTTCCAGGTCATTCTGGGAGGAGGACGTGCCTATATGCTACCCAACACGACTACAGACCCTGAGTACTCAACCCGCAAAGGGGAATGATGGGATGAGATCAACCTCATCACTAAGTGGCTCAGTATGAAACCAGTAAGATGGCCTGCAACTCCTCATACCTCGTATTCACTAGATTTTTCTTGTATCATGTAAACAGGTAATCGTTTCCTTCTTGTAGAATTCCAAATACGTGTGGAACAAAGCTGAACTGGATGCTGTTGATGAGGACAAAATAGACTATTTGATGGGTAAATTTTCATAGTTTGTTTAACTTAGATGTTCTTGTTGGATCCAGATGAAATGTCTGTGATTTGCGAGTTGTTTATCTAGGACCCCATTGAATTTCTTGAATTTTGCATGCATTCCACACAGGCATCTGATCTGTTACCTCCAGAATGTCCTGATGCCCTTCAGGAGTTTATTGAAAAAATTTTCCCTTTTTGCTACAGTGATTTCTGTCTCAGGCCAGAAGAGGCTCTTTTATTTAACAGCATTTCATCCCTCCCTCCAACCCCAGAGAGCAGTGACTGATGTGTGCTAAATCTTTTTGTCTGGAATTTACCAGGATTATTTGAACCAAAGGACACAAGATACGAGCTGGATTGTGATAAAACAAAAGACCCTTCACTTACAGAGATGGTAGAGAAGGCCATCAAGATCCTCCGGAGGAACCCTAATAGGTTCTACCTCTTTGTTGAAGATAAATGTCCCAAAAGCTGCTCAAGTTTTCTGAGAGAAGCAAAACCACTTTCATACCCACACATCTTCTCCCGTGGGTGGAGAAACCATCACACATTACATTTCTCCAGCTGCTGTGAAGGATGTTGGAAATACAGTCAGATACGCCCATTCTTTAGCCCTTGCTGCCATTTTTCTGTTTGTTTTTTTGTTGTTTTTTTTCTTAAAGCCTCAGTTAATACCTAAGCATGTACAGTGCAAAATGTTTTGTTGGTGGGCATTTCTGTGTAAATGCACAGTGTGCAGCAGCTATGAAAGAGCTGAATGACAGCAGTCACACAGAGTTGTAGAGCAAATGCAGGAAAACCGCCTGTTCGTGATGTCCTGAGAGAGCTACTGCTAACCAGCAAACTATGTCCATTTTAATGGGATTTGGTGATATTTCTGCTTAAATAGGTGCCAAATTTGGGCTCAGCAGGTCATAATAATTTTTATTATTGGCGCTAATGGTGGTTGTACCTTACATCTTAGGAGAATCTGACTTATGAAAAGTTTTTAAACAATATATTTATTCTCCATGTAAAAATGTAAACATTTAACATAGGTTTTATTGTGTAACTACAATTATTTCTCTCCAAGTTGAATCTGGGGAGAGTAACGTTTATACTACTTGTGTCACCATTTCCTTCTACATTAGAAGTGACAAGTAACCTTCATTCCGTCATTGGACGCAAGAGCAAGTGACACTTTGCCTGGGGCCATTGCCTTGTGCTCAGAAGGTGCCTAGTCCATCTCCTGTATGAATATGAATTGCTGTTTGCCTAGAATAGCCACCATATCTTGCTTTTCAAGACTTCCAGCACATTCTGGAGAGATAGGATGTACTGTGGGGGATCTGGGCTCTGACCTGCATCTCTGCTGTGTTCCAACCACAAGGAGGAGAATTGACCATGGTCACCACGACAACAAAGCAACGTATGTGTTGACAGAGGCCGTAGAGTTTGACCGAGCCATCGAGAGGGCGGCAGAACTGGTCAGCGAGCTGGACACTCTTTTTGTGGTCACTGCTGACCACTCACACATGTTCTTATTTGGAGGATATTCTCCCAGGGGAAATCTTGTTTTAGGTAAATGGAAAGAAACACTGTTTGTGAACATTAAATAACAACTGACATTTCAACTCATCTTGCAGCAAAATATCATGAAGTGTTGTCTGTACGGAAAGGAGTGAGAATATGAAGTGAAATTGCTGAAGCCTGAGTCTGATCTTGATCCTCTTCTCTCAGGGTTGACTAGTGACACAGCAGATGACTCAAAGCCATACACCACTGCACTGTATGGAAATGGACCAGGGTACAAAATAGTCAACGGAAGCCATGAAGAAGTGACCAGCACCATGGTAGGTAAGAACCTGGTCACACATTCAGTCACAGCAAGAACTGCTGTTCATGGGGCTATAGGAGCTGGCGAAAATGTAAAATAGGAGTTTGCAAGTTAAAAAAACAGCTTGATACCTTTAATAATCTATCTATCTATCTATCTATCTATCTATCTATCTATCTATCTATCTATCTATCTATCATTACTATATCATACAGCCACAAAAAATTACATTGGTTGTGCAAACCCGATTCAATTATTCTTTATTATAATTTTATTGTTAATTATTATGAATTATTATTGTATTCAGTTATTCTTGCTAAATGCCATAAAAGTGACTTTTGCATGCATTATTACTGTAAGTAAAGTCAATCATTTCTAAGTTCCCTCACTAGGTTATGAGGGAACTTAGTTCACAGTTTGTGCCATTTAATTGTCTTCACTGAGTTGTTCACCAGAAGAATCACAGAATAAATTTCAACTATTTGCTTATGTCTCTGTATGTGTATTTTTGTTGAAATATTCACTATTTCAGTAAATTGCTGCTTACACTTTATACATATTCTGTGCTCTAAACATAGACTATTGGTTAAATAATTCAGACTACTCTTTGGTGAGATAATAATAGTTTCAACTCTATCTTTCATAAACAACTGAATAAAGGCAACCGATTTCATTAATAAAAAGGCAACAGCAACAGTTCATTCGGAATTAGCTCCAGAAAATGGCCAGTAGGTGGTGTAGTGGTTAGTGAAAACTGCCCAGCAAGCACACCAATTTTGGTTTGAATCCTTGCTCCTGCTGCAGTACCCTGACTACCCTGAGTCTAGCTGACACCCTGAGCAGTGTTACTCTGATTTACACCAACAAAATTTATCTGACTGTATAAAAGGTTACAATAATATTCAGCAGCTCAGTATACAACCTTAACATAGAGAGTTGTTTTGGAGAAAGATGTCAGCTAAATAAAGTTAAGAAGTGAAATGTTTTATGGTATTAAGTAAGAATATTATTAGGGGAATGTGGTGCCACACAGCTCCAAGGCTATTTGCTTGATGTGGGGTTTAAGCCCACTTCGGGGGTGTGTGGAGTTTGCATGTTCTCCTCTATGTTTGCACCCCTCTAAACAAAAAGTATGCCTCCTTGCCTTGAAAACCACACCAGTGGTCACCTAGGAGTTGGACATGACCTGATGGCACTTTCCTTCCAACAAGTACAGTCTGTTATTGCCACCTTGTGGAATTGCTTTTATATAAAGCCCCACTGAATCCAGCCTCTCCACAGTGGCATAAAATGTTCAACAGAACAAACTTTACCTATGAATGATTTGCACAGTTTACTAAATGGTACAAAAATTTCCATTATACCTAACTATATATAAATATACATAATCATGTGCATGCTGTCCTACAATGACTATAAAATGACTAATTTCCTAGCCTAGCTAAGTCCATTGTAGTAACCGTTTAACAGAACCATTTAAGTCCCCAGCCAGGCAGTATGTCTAGAAGTTTGCCAGGAAAAAATCTGCTAGCCTTGTGCCCGGTTATTCCAGGACAAACTCTGGACTACCACAACCCCTGACCAGGGTAAAACAGATAAGGATAATGGATGCATGAATGGATGAACAGATAGGTGTATAGATATATTTACTTATAATTTATCATACATTTGCTTATCATCTTCTGAATATGACTGGAACCTGTAATTAGTAGTTTTTTGTAAGTCAGTTTTAACACTAACTCAGTAAAAAGTTTTCCCCCAAAGTTGGTCAAAACCCCTTTGTTACAAGATAAAAAAGGAAAAGAGAAGTCTATCTCCATAATAATAAAATGATATTGTTTGAGGAGAATAATAGGAAGACATAACCACATAAAACTGTCAGACGCGTTGGGACGTTGACAGGACGCTACGCAACACGGCGACGCGACGCGAATGGGGACCCGCCGCGCACCGGCCCCTGACAACCACACGGACATAAAAGCGGCTGAGCCAACCAACACCGGCGTGGGACCTACACTATAGTCCTTGACATTATCTTGCCTCTGTGTATTAAAGATGTATCCAGATTAAACCACTGAGTGTTCGCACCTCCTGCCCTGTGTCTCCCTTCCGCATCTGGGTCCTTTGCTTTGTTGCCGATCGAGTTCCTGACAGTCTAATGACAGTAAGTACTGCATTAATGGTGCCTTCCCTTTATTGTGTTTTACCTTATTTTTCAAGCAGTAACAGCTACATGCAGCAGACTGCTGTGCCACTCAGCTCGGAGACCCATGGTTCAGAGGATGTGGTGATCTTTGCCAAAGGCGCCATGGCCCACCTTTTCCACGGTGTGCAGGAGCAGAGCTACATTGCCCATGCCATGGCCTACGCTGCCTGCATCGAGCCCTACACTGACTGTTTACTGCAGCTGCCCCCTGCGGAGGACGGCCACCCTAGACTCTCATACTCCAAACTGTTGGTCACCCTGCTGAGCCTCTTGGCTTCTCTGCCCTCCCTCCTCCTAACATGAGTGCCCATATAAAAGCTCCATAACTCTGGCTATAACATTTAGCATCCACATCAGCGACACAGTATATCACCTTAGACTTCTTAAAACATTGCTTTAAAATAATTATTAATTTTTCTCCCTTCTTAAGAACAGCATATATTATTAAAGATATGTGTCTTAAATGCTGCATTCTTACATGCAAATGTGTTTTACATATAAACTATTTAAAAAGCACTATTCAGTCCAGACTTGCTTTTTAATAAGTTGAGGTGTGCTAATGTTAGATGGACAAAACAACAGTACACTCATACTGAAAATAAAAAAGTGCCACATTCTTGCCAAAGTTCATCACACTCTCAGATCCAAGCCCACTGAAAGCATTTCTAGTTGACTGTAACTACTGTATGGATATTTTTCATACAGGTGAATCTGGCAACAGGGATGTAGACAATATGTTAAATGTTATTTGCATGTTGGATAAATTTCATATCTACAAATAAAGATGTATTAAACCTCCATTCTCTTAAAAAAATGTGCATGAATGAAACTATACGTGTATCTAAAATTATGACATTTATTATTAAATTTATTTTGTAAAATTTTTAAAATTCATTTAAATTCTTTTTTTGCATTTACATAATTTACTATTTAATACAGCTATGTATCCCCTACTGTTATGTGTTCCAGTTATTGTCAAATTTCTATATATTCTGTAATCTTGTTCAGTATGTGTTTTATTACAATGTTAGCATTTTAAATGATAGATAGATAGATAGATAGATAGATAGATAGATAGATAGATAGATAGATAGTTTTAAAAACATCTTTATTATATCAAAGTAAATAAGATATTACAAAAAGTGTTTGTATTCAATTAACATGAAACATGATAAAAAAAATATCACAACAATTTTAAACACAAAAATACATAAACCTCATACAAGCAAACAAAACCCAATGGAATCACAAAACAAACTAGTTTCCTTCCCCAACGCAAGAAAATCCCACCATCCCCGTACAACTTCCCAAACACTCGAACCGCCATACTCCACTCTACACACTCTAAGTTAAAGCAGACAACATTATTAAATATAAATTTCAATAACACCCCAACTCTTCTCAGTCTTCTACAAACATTGACCATTCAGGTTTACTACAGATTGATCTTAAACTGCTATCCAACAATGGAGCACAGCACCTCCCCCACTCCCCACACTTTTTTAAACTGTTCCAGATTATTCATAGTTCTATAATATGTGTATTCCAGTTTTATCCTCGCAGTAACGTAAACTTTGAAAACAAAAAGCACCTCTTCTGGTAGTGTACCAGCTTGCTTGTTATTATGACTTTTTAGTATTGCTAGCTTTACTTGTCCAAATAAATAATTTAACAGTTGAAGCTTTGATTTGGACTTTTTGTTATATTTCAAACCACAAATAAATTCCTGATCATTAAAAAATAACATTCATTTTTCTACATAATTCATGAAAACCAGAAAACAAATTTTTCTTTCAACTGTCCATTATAACATATATTGAACTTATAGATATTTATTTTATGATTATTCTATGTTTATTTATTCATTATTTATTCTATATTTATTCTGTTTACTCTATATGCAAAGGAATATTTGTTCTATTCCTTTAAAATCTATTTGTAAAATTGCATCGCATACAATTTTATGGCCGATGCAGGGTACATTTCACTTCATGTTGTACTTGTATAATTGTGTATGTGACAAATAAAGAATAAAGAATATAAAAATAAATGGTAAACTGTCTTCTTCTTCCCACAAAAGGCACATTTGCCGTCCGCACCACAGAAGTCTTTCCTGTGTTCAGATAGACAGACAGACTGGGGCTCCGTTTCCGCCACAACAAGTATGGTCGTTGCAGCGATCGCATTCCGTACTCTCGCGATGCTTCCTCCGCCACTTTTTCTGTCACCGCCCCCCCGCCCCGCGGAAGCTTCGTCGCTTCTGTGTCTGTCGGACGGCGCGAGCGAGTGTGAGCGCGAGGTGTGCAGTGAGAAGAAGCGGGAAAGGACGAGAAAAGGCGCGTGGGCTCCGTGGTCGCGCGTGGCGAGTGACGAAGAGCGCCATTAACGCGCGGAGCGGCATGGCGGCTCCCCGGCCCATCAAAGGCATTCTGAAGAACAAGAGCAGCAGCGGCAGCAGCGGCACCGGCGCCAGGACGGGGCCCGAGGTGGCGCCGCTCGAAAGTCCGGAGCGAACGGCGCCCGGAGTGGCAGAGGACGACTATCAGTGAGTGCGACAGACACACACAGAGTTACACCAGATAGCTACACGCACGGGGAGAGTGGGGGAGCCGGAGACGGAAAGCGGCTCCTGGGGCGCCATTGTGGCCACTCGGCAAACTTTCTGTCTGGTCAAGTGTCTCTCCGAGGTAAACAGGGACACTTCACTCTGTTTTTACCTCGCATTACCTTTCGGAAGATGATGAAATCCAATGTGATCGTCTCTGTCTGTCTGTGTCGTCTATAACGACGCTAGACACGGGTCCTCACAGGAACTCCTTCGCTTGGTTAAGTTACTAAACCAAAATATCACGTCTATGATTTGCGTTTATGCTCCTCGAAGACACTTCTCCAAAGCGACTTGCAGTGTTAAGTTACCAAGAGTCATTTGCCCATTTATGGCTGGAACAGCGGCCAAATACAAACTGTAAATATGTTTTGCCCTGATTTACCTTTTAAGTACCTTGTTTAAGGGAACTGCAGTATAGGCGGGGCTCAAACCTGCCACCCTCAAGTACAGAATTATCAGATGCTTCTATTTCATGTGGTTATTCTAAGAATTTGTATTGCAAATATTAGTTCTAAATTCTAAGTAAGAATGCTTACTGATTAAATGTAGAATTGTGGTGTATTTGTGTACTTTAAAAAAAAGTCTCAGTTTTCTCTCAGAAATGCGGGCAGCAGGTGGCGCAGTGGTTAGAGCGGCCATCTTGCAGTTGAGAAACCCAAATTTGAATCCCACCTTCTACTACAGCTCTCTTGATCCAGGCAAATAGTAAAAATCCTCCACCTATATTAATAGATAAATCTTTTTAAGTTACTTTGGAGAGAAAAAATTGAGCCAGATGAATAAATAGCTGACAAAGTAACTAAATAAATGGCAGGATTTTTGTGCAGTTGAGTTGGCGAGCAAATAGCTCCTAAAGTCTGTGCTTGAGGGGTTTGTAAGATGGAGTCAAGTCTTAGACATATTGATTTTATTTGCAACAGCACTTGGACAGTTTTGGCAAAACACCATTTACGCACTAGGCTGAGATCAGGGTGATGGAAGTACCTTGTTTTTATTGTGTCTTCATTCATGGTAAATATTTAAAAATTAAACCTCAATATTGGTGGCAGAGCAGATCTTTCAAAGGGTATTGCAACAGGATTGTTGTTATTTAGCTGACGCTCTAGTCTAACATAATTTGCAGTGTAAGCAGCCGTACAATGAGCAGGGTATTGTTACAGTATCAATTCAGGGTTGTACCTTGACAAAGGTTATTACAGCAGGTGATGGGATTTGAACCTAGGACCTGGAGTACATGGCATCATGCCTGAAGGTTACACTAGCAGTTCCCAGTTATACAGTTTTATGACGATGTGAAGTAGCTTTACTCTGGGAGTTATTTCCCTTCCTGGATGAAGGCTTCTTTCTATCTTTATGATGATAGAAATAGTTAATATTTTGTGTTATGTGGAAGTAAAACCGATATTATGGTAATGATGAAAAATATTTTACAAAAATCCCGCTGCTTACTAGTGTAACGTCCTCCGAAAATCAGCTTGTAAGGTGAAATATCGCAAGCTGGAAATGTAATTACCATTAATTTCAGTGGGGAAAATGAAGCATTCCTGGGCCTACAGAGTGCCATCAACCCCAGCAAACATAACTGATCTGTCACAGATGCGCACTCAGTTGTCCAGTACAGTGACTGCTAATGTGCACTTCAACAGTTCCCCCACACTCAGCTCTTGTTACCTGTAAACACACAAAAAAAAATCATTATTGTGGCACGCATTAATGATATTAAATAATTTCACTTGTATATACACAAAAAAGGAAGAGTTAGACTTGTACCTCAAGAGACACTTGTAATATGATGTTTGCACAGGTGATGGATTTAAATATTGTCAGTTGGAAGACACAATTCTGGCCATCATTGTTTTGCTTTAAATTGTGTAGCATTTTACCTTTTTTTGCCCATCAGACAGTTATTAGCAATGATGCTGCCTGGCTGACTATGAAATTTTAATAAAATCGTGTTGCGTCTCTGATCACAAAGAGCAGGCGGCCTGCACGTGGGCCAGTAACAGCTTCCATGCATTGTCACTTCTGAGTTCCACATCGCTCCCCATGTCTGCATCGTGGACAGACAAATAGACATGATTATGCAGGAGAGATTTTTTCGCATGACATGGTTGCCTCTAAGTCTTAAAGGCAGCTTGTTCCAATCAGATCATCCCTGAAATGCCACTAAGTCAGAGGCTGTGGGTTTTCTATCGCCTGGGCAAGTGGAGCATTTCAGATCTGAGTGTGTTCTAAAAAAGGCAGTTGATGAACTTGATCATAAAGCATAGTTTTTCCCAAAGCAGT
The DNA here is from genome assembly GCA_018136845.1 of Heterotis niloticus. Classification (NCBI taxonomy): domain Eukaryota; kingdom Metazoa; phylum Chordata; class Actinopteri; order Osteoglossiformes; family Osteoglossidae; genus Heterotis; species Heterotis niloticus. Next base: position 15,101,531 of record CM030903.1, on the reverse strand, counting down.
GGCTTTTTGGTGGCTTCAACCAGTAACTTCCTGTCTTTTTTTCAGGAAATTGCTCTCATTCCTCTGTTTGGATTCTTTCTTTTAGAAAGAAGTCACAGAAATGGGATGAAATGAACATTCTCGCTACTTACCATCCTGTAGATAAGGACTATGGACTAATGAAGATTGATGAACCCAGCACACCGTATAACAGGTAGGTGACAAACACCCTTTTGTAGCTCACATAGTTTATACATCATGAGAGCTTTGTCCTGTGTTGTGACAGAGTTCTTTTAGGTATTTTTAGTATGTAATTTATTCACACTTTATATAAGCAAAATGAAATGTTTCAAATGGATTATCATATAATGTCAATTTACCATTTTCCTTTTAAATTATGGTTTTTCTGATAAAGGACACACTTCAGTGTGTGTGCATATAAATTACACACAACACACAAATATGCACACAAATATTCATCTTTTATGGTGTAGTAATATTTTTTATATGCACAGCTGTAATTTACACAGGGAATTTTACTGTAGTTTGCATGCAGAGGGTTAGTCGGCAGTGGAAAAAAATCTAATAATAAATGTCCTCCAAGAGCAATACCTCACCTGTGGCTGTTTTGTCTGACAAAGGCTTCCTAAAGGAAGGAGCTTCTTAAACCACAAACCCACTGGAGCCTGAATCCAGTCCAAGATCAGGATTTCCACAAAAAGTTGTCCTCAGTTCCAACCCTGTCATTTCAAAGCAAGGAGTCACCATGTAACATAACCTAATCTTGGGCCCGACCTCTGAGGAAAAGGTCACCCTCAGCAAAGGTTTAGGACCCACACGGACCACTCATTAATCATTTACAGGCACCTTTCCCATAATCGCTGTGTTCCAGGATGGTTGGGGATGACGATGACGAGGGAACCCACAGTGATTCGGAGACCAATGCAGGCCTTGCGACAGATGACCTAGTTAAGAAGTAAGTGCTTGCAAAGTGACTTTTTCTAATGCTGCCTGATTATCAAGAGTTTCTACCAAAGTGACCCTGCAGCACGTAAAGAGCTCGTGCAGGAATGTGCTCTAAGTATAGAACATCAAAACATGACACCACCTCACTTGCATTCATCGATCTTGACTCACAAACACCAAGGACATCCCGTGTATCAGTGTACCTGTGGAGAGGGAAGATGAGCACATTTTGGAGGGAGGGGAGGAAATACCTGTGTTACTTGAGACATCTGTCATTGTATGAAACATTCACAGAAAAGATTGTGCAAATCAAACCCACCATCTTTTTTTAAATAATTGTTTTTATAGCAGTGATTAGTGTGCTTTTATAATAAATAATTGTAATAATAATGAAAATAAGACTGAAGGTGGTACCAGATGTTTCCTTTGTAGAAATTCAGAGTATTAAAATGAGTTGGAAAAACTACTCTGGAAGACATGTAAAAGTCCTCCCAGGAGCATGGTCTTTTTGCCCTCATTTTTTCAGTAAAAATAGAAAATATCAATCACTCTAATTCTGAAAATACTCTGGTTTTTCATGAAACTTTAACAAGGAAGCTTAAATACAGCAAAACGTATAGTAACTTAGGAATCTGGTTGAGTTAGCAGAGCTTACTGTATAGCAGCTTGATATGTGAAATACCCTATAACCACATGCTTTCTTCATGCTGTGCAGAGTGCAGCGTTCGGCTGAATGGACTCACTTCTTACCTAATATCAGTGATCATTTAAGTGAGCTGCTTGGCTTTAGTTACAGCTGAAATGAGTAGTTGTTGACCTGAGTTTGATTGCTGCTTGTATGAAAAGAAACTTGGTATGTATTTGTGTGTCTTATTATGGCTGTAGTGAAAACACATTGGAACGGTGAGATTTGCTTGTTCTGAGTGTTGATCGTGGAACAGATTCCATGCTGCTACCTGTAGGCATGCCAGATCAGCTGTGCCATCCACCGCTCTTCAGCTGTGATGCTTTACAATGACCTCGCTGCTTTTTTACAGTTCCCATGTACAGAGTCGGGGGTTAGGATTGCATACAAGCAACAAATTGAATGTGGTGATGTGGTTGCACTTTTTGGAAATCGTTAGTAGAGGTTTGGTGTACTTCCTGCCATAACTTGTGTCTTGATGCTCATTGACTGTTTTGCAATGGCTGGGCAGTGAGCTGTAGTGGGCTAGTGTCACATTTTCGTTATTCGTTACATCCTCTGCACTCCTCAATTTATGCATCGACTTCTTAATCGATGGACAGGAAGAGAAATGTTAATTACAGAAGTCCCATTCGACCTTTCAGCCCCTGGAACCGAGGCCGTCGCATCCGATCGGTTAAGCTGCCAGCTCCATGAATTTAATGCAAGATTAATTTGTTTCAATGACTAGGCTTCTTGATAACTTATGGGGTTGCTGAGGTCACAAATCACATGCCAGCTTTTTAGATGCTGTTCTTTCATTCCACAATTCAGTTCATTTGCTGTGATTGCTTGCTACTCGCTCAGTACACTCTGTTATTTGTGGTTGACTTGCCCAAAAATGATGGGTAGCTCCAGGCCTGTGTGCCTAGCTGGAAAGCCCAGTTCCTGTTAACATCTGCATAGAATGTGGTTCATTGTTCCTCTCCCTGCCCGAAGTGGCTCGCTCTGTCTCTTTGCAATATCTCCCTTTGTCCTCCTCTTGTGGACTACATCATAAAATGTGTTGTGTTTTTTTGTTTTTTTTTTTATTTTTATTTAAATCCTGCTGGGTCAGATGCCTTTAATGCTACTCACTCTCCTGATTATTTAGACAATTTTAAAATATGCACATAACTACTATGTTTGACCTTGAGCATGTTTGCTTCAAAATTATTTAGACTTCTTTGGGGGTGTGAGGATGCTAATGTTTGTGATGTCTCCAGTATGTGCTTTCAAGGTTGTCTCCCTGCTACCCTAAGCTGTGACAATTACAAGCTGTACTGAGTTTTATGAGAGCATCCCCTCCACTTGGCCTCCTCTCAGTTGAACAGAAGCAGTGACACAGAAAGCAAGCTGCACCACAGTGAACACAAGCACACAGTTAGCACAGAAATACCTGACCTGCTTTCCCTCCAGTGTGAGACTCCTGTCCTGTCAGCCAGGTCATGCGTGTTTCTTTCTCCTCTAGACTGGCAGCAGCAGAGGGGGCCGACCCACGCTTCATGACAGAAGAGGATGAGGAGGAGAGCAGTGAGGAAGAGGAGGAGCTTAGCCCAGAGGAACAGGGTAGGTAGAAACCCAGACTTTCTTCATTGCTGTTATGTCCCACTAACAAAGACTGCTTTCCAGCTGCACCCCCTTTTTTCTACAGGTCAGTGAGTTACTCAAATATATAGACATTTTTACACGTGACAGTGCTGTCTATGGCCACACCAATGCGTATTTGCTCTTTGTTTTCATAGTGTGCTTCCCTTAGCTGACCCCCCCCCCCCCCCCCCCGCCTCCAGTCTCCCCTCATTCAGCTGAGTGCTGATAATGTACTACTCTTATCCTATTTGGTCCATCTGCAAAGTGAGGCATCTTTGACTTTCTCCTTTTTTATTTCTGGTACACTGTGCTGAGCAGAAAAAAGAAAAATGTAATTATTTTGCATTGAAACCCCACCAACCCACCCACAAGGTTGTTCTGCAGTGCATCAAGTAGCAATAGAGATGTTGTTCTGAGGAATCCGGCTAAAGTAAAGACTTTACCAACTGGACGAGTCTGTGTGAACAAACATTTCAGTGAAAGTTCCGTGGGCTGAGAGAAATGATTGTCACAGCACAGCCAAATCAATAAACTGTTACTGCAAACCAAGATGCAGTTCATGTGGCCAAGCACAAGCAGTATGTAGCATAACAGCCAGAGGAAATAACCATTTAAAGTAGTTTTAAGACGTGAATTCAAACTGAAGTATTAATGAAAAAATGCCCACTCACGAATGGCTTATTTAGTAATTTTCCTTTTGCAATGTAGTAATCTGTTTAATCACAAATTGCTTGTACCACTGTGACACATTTTTTTCTCCAAAGAAGGTGTGCAATAGTTAAAAGCTGCTGTCATTTGTTGAAGGTGAACAGAAATGTGTGATTGAGTGCATTGTTTGTCCATACGCATGGTGCAGTATGTAATGATGTCAACGCAGTGTGACTTGTGTCACGAGTGTGTGTTCCTGCAGCTCACAACTCCACACTCCCTCTGTCCACTTAATGGCATCACCCATCTCACAGTCCCTTGTGACATGTCCTCCCTGGAAAAACCATGTTAAAATATCACAGCATGTCACTTTGAATCCTCTTTACATCTTTTCCCCATATTTAGACATTTTTCTTACACTATCTACACATGGTGAACACATTGATGCCTTTGACCACCATGTTCTTTGACATAGTATTACAGATGTCAGCCATCTGAATTTGTACAGATTTTGATAGATAAAGTTCAGGTTTCTCATTGTCATTGGTTCATATTTTGTTTTACATGACCTCTGAAATGTTTCTACATACCCTTCATTCAAATTAACTTTCTTTTAACCCCTTTTTTTTAAGGTTATAGCTATAACTGACGATTCATAGTGTGATGGGATAGGACTATTGATTCTTCTCAATTCGATGTACTGCAGCTATGCAAATAGGGCAAACTAGACGCTCATAAGACACGTAACAATCAATAAATAAAAGCAAAAAACCTAAAACTAACAAATAACCAATAAATAACAGTATTTAATAGTCAATTGTGAATTGGTGCTTATGTGGAATTATGAAGGCAGATGGCTGTCATCTTGATATCTGTTTCAAATTTTGTCTTTATTCAGAAAGAAAGAAACAATTTCAGATGATGAGGAAAATGCACTACAATGAAGGCCTCAACATTAAACTGGCCAGGCAGCTCATAGCCAGTGAGCTGGAAGAGGATGAAGATGAGGAGATGAAGGATGACACAGAAACGGAAGATATTAACATAGACCCCCCACAAGACGGTGAGAAAGTGAAGATGGAAAAGAACATTTTAAATGAATTTGTTTAGAATCTGTTTTATGCATGAATGGCATATTGCACAAACAACAGTTAAACACAGAATCCTGTATGATGTGTTCCAAGCTGCGTTTCAAATACATTGTTTGATATCACTAGATGGAATATCACTGATTATAATATACTTATTGCTACATTATAGTGTTATCTTACTATTGGGTTAGTTCAAGCACAGTTGAGTAATTGGAATTGTTCTGGCCAGGTTTAAACATCTTTATGTCCTGGAGTGAAACTAAAGACTCGGTTTCATACTTGGATTTCATGTTATTCTGGACTTCCTGATATTTCCTTTCATGGTTCATTGTCCTTGATGTTGTTGCAGCTGACTCTTTGGACTCGTAGAAGGCGGCAGCAGCTCTGTGGATCACTGACAGCTTGTGAAACATTCAGACACAGGTAGTCGCCTCCTAGTCAGTCAAAGAGCACACCGCTTCACCAACCTGCCATCCACGTTTGTGTTTATGAGCACTGCAACGCAAAGCTGTTTCTTCTGTTGCCAAGAGTCGTCCTTCCGTTGTCAGGAAGTGGAGTGAGACCTGACACCCGCTATAGTGGACTGTTTCAGTGGTTCCTCCTCGCTGCCTCGTGAAGGGCCTGTGCTTCCCGGCCAAACTGCTCCAAGTGGGTGGGGCTGGTGACGCGACAGTTCATGGGCTGCTTTGGTTTCCTTCTCTTGGTTTTTTTTTTTTTTTTCCCTTTTTCCCCTTGATGCCAGAACCACCATCTGTGACTTCCTCCAACTGAAGAGTAGCTGCTCTGTGTTGAGTCCAGTTTTTTTGTCATTCTTTTTTTTAATTTCTTTAAAGAGATTTTTTTTTTTTGCTAGCATTGTAACAAATAGGCTGCTTTCGGCAATCTGTGGGAACAGTAATGGGAGGTGATTGATCATTTAGTCCCCTGTTAAATCTGCCTTTTACACATTTAGGTAAATATACAAAATAATGGCTCGTGGTTTGCTTGTGCAAATGAACGGTGGTTTGTTTCCTCGGTTAATTTGTGGACCTAAATCAGAAGTACAGATCAATACTGTGATTATGTGTGATAATTCACTTAATTAATGGTTTAAGAGGCTTTAAACTACAACGTAACTAAAGGTAAAAAAGTTATTTTTGACCGTTGTAGTAATATTTTAATTAATACAACCGCAGTGCACCAGAAATCCCTGCAGAAGTAAAGAGGCCGGTGTGTCGTGCGTGGTTCCCCGTGCTCTGCTGGACAGGAGACCAGTGCAGAGAGGGCTGCCATGCAGTAACAAGCACTTACAGAATTATCTATGTACTGGAGCTTTCATTGAGCATGAAGGCCTCATCTACTGATATGTATTCACATTTTTTTTGTAAATATGCTCGTGTTGAAAGTTAGTCTATAAAGATTGGACAGTACGTAAGTCTAATTAAAAAGTATATATAAAGAACTACACTTGTTTGTATATCGTGTGGAAACCCTGCTGTAGATGTATTGTTGCTGAAAGTGGGGCAGTACCTTCCAGTAGTTGTTGCACTGAAACTTGAGTTTATTTACCAAAAAGTCACTTGGGATGCACTCCCAGGAACTGCTGGACTACTGAGGAGATACTGCGTCTTTCGAATGGCTGTTGTCCCGCCAGTGTGACCTTTATATTGTTTAGTTCTCAGAAATCAAGCATCCTTCCCTGAGTGAATTTTACCCTTTTAAGACTTTGGCATACTGTTTAAGGTTGAGCTTTTTTATTTCGCCTCTTTCTGCAGGAATCATCACTGTGCCCATATCATACCGAAATGGAGGGTTGTTGATTTGTTGTTTGTGAGAATGATGAACGTAGAGGACAAACTTTGTGTGCTCACAGCCTAACAAGCTCGAGTTTAACATGTATATATGACACCAGATTATAATGACCTAAGACTAGAACATCATACTGAAACAGCTCTACGTATGTGTTCATGTATATCATAATGAGTGATGATTTTATCAATAGCGCATTAAGTGGGTTATTGCTTTCTTGCTAAAGGTGAGTTGAACACATTAAGAAGTGTTTGCGGTCATGAATGTTTTGCTTTGGTCTGATCATACTGATAATGCAAATTAGAATTAAATTGACCTGTGAGTGTTTATGATGCATCTTTGGGTCTGACAGTGTTGAGAAACGTGTGTGTGTGGCTGAGTTAGGATTTGTGCCCTTACCAGAGATGCTTTAACTCAGTGCTGATGTGTGCAAACTCACATCTTCCTCATGAATGTCTGTAGAACAGTCTAGAATTTGAAAGGAATCCAAAGCCACTAACCACACATGAAGTTTGATTGTTGAGGCATGAAATACTCTGGCACTCTCATCATGTGTGTGACAGAAGGTGCCGGAATACCTTCTCGCAGTAACCATGGTCACCTCGCAGCTCTACGGGCTTCGTGATGGGTCTCAGTCATCTGATTTCAGACCACAGTTTCAATAGTCCTCCTCTGAACACACTTCTTCATGCTGAGGTGATTCGAGTATTTATCTTTTGACTTGGCATGTTTTGGAACCTAGGGATGTGTGTAATTATTTTGTACCCAATAAATTAAGATGTCATGAAGCAGTCACCTGACTTTTTTTTTCTTCTGGTTTTCAAAAATATTTGACACAATTTCCTACATCAATCCAACATAGTCCAAAACTGTCTTTCACATGAGTTTAAAAGTACAGTAAAACCCCACAATAATGTAATAAGTGGGGTTAAAAAAATTCAGATGTGTACATGTACTGATAGAAAAATACTATACCGATACAGAGAAATAGTGTAACTAGAGTAATGCAGTAACTAACTTGGGAATATGAGTAATACTACTGTAATGGCTTGCTTCTCTGGGTTGTTGGCAGCTTGAGAGGCCGGACTGTAGCACCGTGGCATTCAGAGCACAACAACACGCCTGTACCAAAGCAGCCAACCGCTGACACCCACAGGCTTTGCAGGCACCCCTTTAACTGCAATAGTTGCACAACTATTTATACACCCACTGCAGCAGTGCATTATGGGACAGCCGCTGCTACAATGCTAATAATATAACAATGCTTGACAGGAGAAATTTTTATCCAAATGTGCGTCGTCTTCAGTGATTCCTGCGCATTTGTCACCGTCAGAAGACGGTGGTGGCTGGAAAGGAAGAAGAAGGCTGGGAGTTAATTACCAGTCATTTTATATCCGAATTTGTCTTATTGTGGGTTGTGATGAAAAGAATCTTCCCTTCATTCAGGAACACCGGCTCCTCAGTCTACACATTTCTTTTATTTTTAGTTCAGTTTTCTTCACTTAAACACAGCGTTATGAAAAAGTATCCCCCTTTGCCGAGGGCCCCGATATTGCATACCTGTCACACCGAATGGTTGCAGATGTTTAGGCAAAGGAAATCTCAGTAAACACAACCATGTTCCAGTTACTTAATTTTCAAAATAAAATTTGGTGTATTTTCTGCAGCTGTAGCAGAACGAACATCACCTGTGCTAACCCTCTGAGCCAAGAGGTGGAATTAAAGCACACTGAGATCCGACGGTCTTGGACAGCCCAAGTCACCTCACTTCCACTGTGCTTACAGCCATGAGGAAATTATAGCTGACAAATTTATTTGCACTTATAGTTATTATATTGACAGTCTCAACCAATTACAGTTCATTATTGATTTATTTAACAACTTACAGTGTCGATTTTGTGCTTTTACAGCTGGGTCATTTTTAGCCTGGGCAAAGCGACTGGGCCAGATCAAGGACACTACAGCACGAGGTGGGATTCAAACCCAGGTCTTTTAAGTCCATGTGTTTGTGAGAGCGGCACCCAAACTCCTGTGACCCCATCCTGGATAAGTGGTCATTCATAAAGTATAAAATTAATGGCAAAGTTTAAATAATTATTGATACAAATGTTCTACAATTTCACTGTAGAATCCCCTCACAACGGGATTTCGCACAGCGCACTTAACGCTGTTAAGCGAGGGATGGTTTTCGTGACAAATGTCCACTAGATGGCGACACCTTAACGGGCGCAACACCGGAAGGCTCTACACTCTCTATATATATATATATATATATATATATATATATATATATATAATTTTTTTTTTTTTTTTATAAACTCAGCACGGCATTATTTCCTAATAAACAGACAGGAAAAAGCGAGGAAAAAGGTTCCCTTATATTTGTTGTATTTTAATATGAACGCGACTGTCACTGCGGACGGAGCTGCGAGCGGGCAGGACGCCGCGCCGGGGCTCCACCGCTCCACGCCGGATTAATGTGACAGCGCGCCCGCGCACGATGCGCGTCCCCCGGCCGGCCGTTTAGGACGTTCCACCCGCGTCACCGCCGCTGTCCCCCCTCCGTGACCGATGCCGAGGTGCTGCTAGCCGCGGGCTAAGCGATCGAGCGCCGCAGCTCCGTGCTCCTCCTTCGCGCCTGGACCATGAAGGTCGCCGTGGACTTTGACGAGTGTCTGAAAGACTCTCCCAGGTTCAGGTAGGGCGCCGTCTCGATGGGGCCAAGGGTCGGTGGGGCGGCCGCTCAGAGAAGGGGCAAAGTGTGCGTTCGGGGTGCGAAGCCCCGGAAGCTGCGGCCGGCCCGCTCTCTTCTGCGCCGCTACTCCGCTCCGCTGCCTGCACCCAGCTGATCGGTGCAGTGTTTCACTGTGCTTCTCCCCGGTGGCATGTTTTGCTGCGTGTGTATCTGTTTCTCTGCTCCGTTTCAAACCGCGTTTGTCCATTTCTCCAGTGCGTTTCGCCGGGCGGCCCCTTCCACGCCGCCGTCCCACCGATCGACGCACCGTGCGGTCTTGGTTCTTCTCCCGCGATTGCTCACAAGTTGCGGATTGCAATGGACGTGCGCTTTTATTCGTAAATATTGCACTCTTGCTCCTTGTCAAATCCTAAATGTGGCACAGTTTCAATATGAAAACATCAACGTTAAACAACGCATCGCAAGACTCGCCCTTCCACACAGCATTGCCGTCTGAGCTCGACTTTGCTGGGCAATTCAGTATAAATTCTTATTTGTAAGGGTTAATAAATCAGTGCGACAGGAGGGCTCACATTGAGCATTTGTACGATGTTAGAGTTACTTAACAAATAGGTTAGCCTACATGCTCGTCTGCTTCTTGGTTGCTGAGTAAAAACTGCCAGCTGGAGAGCTTTTGAAAAATTAAATGAGATTTCCTGGTAACTGTTTGTCCACTGAAGAGTCGTGCCCCTGTGAACCTCCTGTAGAAGCAACTGGACATCTTCAGCTCAAAAAAGTACAAATAATTAGATGGAAACCTTATTAATCCTTAAGAAACTGGGTGTCGTGGGGTTTGGGGACGCTGCTGTGATGCCGCTGGTGTGCACAGTGCATTGCCGGACTGCGTTTTCCCATTTACTTGTATTCTAAGAGCTGTGAAAATGCACTGACTGCCTCCAGGAACACATCCATTTTCATTTAAACACAAAAGCACTCATAGTCGTGCTTTTAACTGGAATCAAGAAGAAATATAAAACTTTGCTGCACTGACACGCAATGGACCGACCGTCTGGGGGGAATTACATAACAGGACAAATTACCAGGAGAAATTGTAGAGAAACTGTGTAGTTCTCTCACCACTTGTACAGAGAAAATTATATACGTGCATATAAACGCACACACCAGGTTATTATTGCAGTCAAAGAAGACTGGAGGAGGTGAGAGTGATGTTGTGTCCGGCAAAAGGAAGTGAGGAACGTAATCATTTTTGTACAAATAATTTATATAAATACTGTACATGCGCTAAGAATTTAACTTTGCAATGAATAGACCTTAAGTTTGTTTTTGGTGTTAATAGAGGATGAAGCCTCCGCCCTTCGGATTATATCATCAAGTTTGATTTTAGTTAACATACATTTCGTAACACATTCCGGTGATTCTATACATCAGCACTGGAGTATCGAACAGCAGGTGGCGCAGTGGCTAGAGCTGTCGCCCTGCACTCAGACAATCCACGTTCACATTCCACCCCTTTGGAAGGACACAATAAAAATTGCCCTCCTGCATCAATGGGTAAATCCCAGTAAGTTGCTTATTAACATAGTGACCCAAAAAGCACAGTGAGGGCTTTTCTTCACTTAACCTGGCTGGATTATAAGGCTGAAGACACCTGAGGTGCTGAAGGTGAACAGTCTGTGTGAAGTATCACTATAGCAGCCATCTAAAGGGTGTCAGTAATATTTTCCAGGGTCTTTGTAGAATAAGCAAGAATTCTGAGCTTTTTTGTGTTTTGTTCCACTGCAGACCAAAGAAACGCATGTATGGGCGACAAAAGATCTTTTCATTTCAACCCGTTTCGGGAAGAACGGTGCATTATTTGATTAAAATGTAAGGGTCCCAATACTTTTGGAAATATCTGTAAAGCTGCTATTGTGTGTACCGTGTTGTTTGCTGCCTGAACACATGACCGTGCATCCGGATGTTGCTGTCTCAGCACTTTGAGGCTTTTCTTAAGGTCCTGCACATTAGAGCTGCTAGCTTGTTTCTTTGTGTATTGCTGTTTTAAAACTTTTCTCTACTTTTGAAATGAGCTTGAAGTGCATGCAGTGTGTTGATCTTAGTGACGTCTGGGTGCGATACCCTGTTGTCTGCATCCTTTGGGTTGGTCCATCAGGCTTGCCCTGTTGGACGTCTTCATCATGAAAGGCATGCAAGGTCAGTGAGACCCATGTGAGTGGATTCTGCCCCAACACCCTTGTGTCAAAGCTTTTGCTGTAAAGAGAGGGAGAGCAGCCCTGCTGCCACATTTGAGCCTGCGTGTTGTCTCTTCCTGTTGATCGCTGCTCTTCTTCTTCAGCATGTTGGGGGGTCCACAGATCAAGTGCATATTGTGGTTAATTTAGGCTTTAATGTAGCTTTGTTATGTGGTATGAGCTCAGAATTTACTGAATATATTCCTCAGATTTTTTGATAATTTTTTTAAAGCATTTAGAAAGAATTTGAAGATATGCTAATAAAAAAACATGTATATGTTTGCATAAGTAATAGTTTTAAATATTAATCTCAGTTAAACAAACACTCCCTCATTAAATTTTCCATATACTGTCTTCATACCATTTTCACATCCTCCTCACTCCCAATGGTTACTGATTTATAATGTACATCTGTTCAGTGTTTGTCAGCTTCTGGCCATTTTTAGCTTTCTTACCCACACAAATAATATTGATGTCCCTCAATTTATTTATAGTTGAGGTTCTGTAAATTTTGAATAAAGTTGCAGTATTGATATGCTGTAACACTACTTTTAAACTTTAAGGTTATTCCATCAACATACGTCACCTATTAATCAGACACCGAGGAACTGTAAACACTGTGGAAGTGAGGTGAACTAAGTGTGCTCCATTTCTGTGTGAGTACATTTTGCTGTTTTTGTTGTTCATGTAGCTTCTGCTCGGGTCAAATTGTTATTACGGTCATCCAGCTGCAAGCTGCTGATCTTGAAGGTGTATTGACACAAGAGTCTAATTTCCAGCCTTTCTGGGGTTTTAGCAAAAGACCACACGATGTTACTGACCACATCTCCTTGACTGGGACTCCTGTTTACTCCCATGTGGGACTGACACACAGCATTATTTGCGTCAATGAAAGTGTTTACTTTCCCTCAGGGCTGTTGCATGGAGCAGGTTGTAATGGGATGGCTGGTCTACAATAACAGATTCTCCCTTAAATTCCTCTGTACACACAGTTTAGGACAACCTTGAACACAGCAGGTGTGTGATCTCGTGAGTGTGTTTTGTCTCTGTGACCTGAGACCAGTAACCCCACAACTGTGTCATCACATGAGGTCTCACCAACAACGGCAGGATAACCTCTACAAGAAGAGCTCAGCGTCACCCTGGATGCCTGGAAACACTACACCTTGGTGTCACCTTTCACCTGCCATCAGCATTCAGGATCCCACATTTGTGGAGCATCTGAAGATAATGGTGTCCCTTCCAAAGCAACGCATGAGCCTGAAGTGGTCTGCAGAGGTGCAGCAGTTAAGCTAATGTGTTGGCAGTAGAGTGACACCCGCCTAACGTGTGACCGAGTTGCTCCTCGCCGTGTGAGGAACTCGCTCAGCAAAAAGCCCCCGCGTTTTGAAGCAGAGGAGGAGTAAACCAGTGTGGTTTCACGTCACCTTCTGCTAACATTTCACTAGGTTGTTGTGTCCTGAGATGCTCATATTAATAACAAACAGGCTGTGAGAGAGTGAACACAAGGATTGTGTGACCGTAGTGAAGGGGAGAGGAGGCTACACTCCAGGTCCTGGTTTGATGTCCTTTTCCTTAGCAAAGGTGCGCATCTGCCATATGAGACTGTGTAGTGGGTGGGATTTTTGTGCTAATTCCAGCCTGATCTGTAAGGGGATTAGCGACCCAGCCACCTGCCAAACATATAGAGGTTCATCTTCAAGAGCGTGGTTGTACCTGCGGCCGATTTCACTCTTAGCAACTTCAGACGTCATTTTCAAAATCAGGGTAGATCCGGAACGATTAGGGTAGGTTTGTGCTTCACAGCACCACGGTGGCTCTGCGAGCAGCACTGGAGCCTCACAGCACCTGGGATGGATTGGCATGGGCTGGAATACAACTTATTGTGTGGACTGTGCATGTTCTCCCTGTGTTCTTGTGGGTTACCTCCCACAGTCCAAAGACATGACTTTCAGGTTAATTGCTCACTCTAAATTGCCCATAGTGTGTGAATGGGTACATGTGGTGTCCCTGTGATGGACTGGTGCCCCATCCTGAGGCAGTGTCGCAGCCTGGACCTTTCTGTTTCTGGGATGGGCTTTGGACACGCCATGGCCCTACTCAGAGTAGCGGTTACCATTGTGACCTTGGAGAGATGCACCTGGTCATCAAAAAATAGTCAGTACTTTGTGGAATTTGCTCAATTGGTACAAAAAACCTAATGTGCCAGGAACCCCCCGCCCCACCATTGCACCCCTACCACCCAACTGTACTAACCTGGTGTACCTAATAAAATGGCAGCAGAGGGTATCATGCTAAATACTTTCCGTATTGCAGTAAACCGTAAATCGTGTTTGCTTTTCAAAAACTGTCAGCGAGTTAAGAAATTTCTTGTCTGGAATGACTGAGTAGTCGTTGCTGGCTTGGCTGAAGTTGTTATTTTGGAAACTAACTGGCTTGTCATTTAAAAAATAAAAATAAAATAAAAGATCTTCCGCAGCTCACACTTTAGGATATAGATTTTATGGGTACTCTTCAGCTGTGTTCAGTTTACAGAAGATCAGAGGGGTACAAAACCAGACTAAGAGTCAGTACAGGTGCAGGATTCTTTAATGTGGTTATTTAAATTGTACTGCATTTGCCTGCCTGTACTGTATGGTACTCTATTATAGTGTGTGTGTGTGTGTGTGTGTGTGTGTGTGTGTGTGTGTGTGTGTGTGAGCGCGCGCGCGTTCGTAAAGGACATTACTAGTGGTGCAAGCCGACAACGGTGTCATGGATTTCTGTAGAAATGAGTGGAGATGGCCTGGATCGGGTAGGTGGAGGTAAATCTCATCATTGGTATAAGGAGATCAGCTTTGTGGGGTCTTGTTCTTCACCATCTGCTTTACACGGTTAAGTCTGAACCCAGCTTCTGTACAACTTGGCCTTTGCTGCTTATTTGTCAAACACAAATGAAGTTTAAAACGCGATGAAGCTAAGGTATCCCCTGTTTAAAAACTGCACCTCTTTGCCTTTCAGCTGCTTTCACCGCCTGTGCACATTTTCTGTTCACCCACGCTTTGTCTATCCTGTTGCAACCAAATTTTAAAAAATAGAAATGCTGCAGCTAAATATAGATTTGGAAAATCTGGATGCTCCCTGCACAAAGAGGTCAGCTAAATAGATGATAACTTGTATGTCAGCACCATAGAGCACATTTACATCAATCGCTTTCTTATTTTTGATTTAAAAATGCTCATTTGCTAAATTTGCAACAGTGCAGGGAAAACCATAGTGAAAGTGGTGGCTCCATATTTCCATTTTTCTTCTTTAAATATGAAAATATTTAGACATTGCTTGTGTCATCTTCCATAACTTCTTCATTGTTCTCTTTTCATATCTGGAATTCTATTGTTCCATGCAGCAGAACAGAGCCGCCTCCTTACTCCTTGGTTTTTATTACAGCAGGCAAACAAAGACATGGGCTTGTGTCCAGCCCCGTGATGTGGACAAAAACAAGTCAGACTTCTAGCCACGGTCCTCTAATAGACTGAGCAAAATGTGATTCCTTCATGAGTTTCTGTCTGTGGTTGGGCAGGTGGATGTATAGTTAGTCCTCTCCCAGCTGGAACTGCTGCCTCTTTTTCTACCTAGAATACCCAGCAGGGGGCAGCCATTGCCACTTAGACCCCCAAAGGTTTATTTTTTTTTTCTCTCCTCAGTTGCCAGCTGGTTGACTCTATAGCTTTGCTAGCTTCTCCAGTTGTTGTAGCCACTACCATGTCTGTAACATACTTTATACCTGTAGACTTATATCCAGTGTATATCAGCTAAATCTAGGTCTGTACATCTCGCTGACCCCTTTGTTCATTAACTGTGAAGCTATGAGCTGGTACTGTGGTAATCTGTTTCTGTAGGGTTAGTTATAGTTATGGTTTTACTCCATAAACTATGGAGATGATGAGGGGGTAGCGCCTTGCCCTTCTGTGTCCCAGTAGTTCCTGGGCTCACAGCCCACACGCTGGTAGCAGGCAGCCTTCTGCTGATCTTCTCCTCCTTCCATCTGTGACCATTAGCTCCCATATTGTTTCTGCGTGTGCACGCGCGCACACACACACACACACACACACACACACACACACACACACAGAGTGCACAGCAGACCATCCGCAATTTGCAGCTCCACTGTGCTGCCTAATGGCCAGTATGATTACAATGAGCACCATTAAACATTTTGCAAGATTGTTCAGGTCTCACATTCCTCTCACGACACTATTTTAAGCAAAGGGCTGTAAACAGAACCCCTAAAAGTTACCAGCATTGCCTGATTGCAAATTACGGTTGCATGTGTTTTTCTAACAAGTATTTTTATTGTGCAATAATTTGCTAGAAAGCTAAACTCCAAATGTAAACCTCATTTGCCCCATGTAAATGAAGAATTGTAGTTGTGTGTGTGTGTCAGAGAGAGAGAGACTCCTGGACCGATGGCTCCTTTGATCACTGGTGGCTTCTTGCAGTGACATCAGCACCACATGGCCTTCTGCTGTGACCCCCATCTGCAGCTCAGATGGCTGCCGTGTGTGTATTGGCACTCATGACCACACAGAGGACATAAGCCTGGTGGGTGTTGTTTCTCAGCCCGTAATCCGGAGGGGGTGTGTGTGTGTGTGTGTGTCACTGTCTGTACCCTGGCTTTTCCAGTTGATCATCAACTTCTCTCATGAAAGTCCCTTAAAATGCAGAGCAGCCACCTTGTGTCCTGCTGTCATATTAAAATGTCTGATTTCCCTCATCATTGCGAAATGTTGTGTAGTTGTTGCAAACTGGACGGCTGCACAGTCTTGCAGTGAGCAGCCCTTTCCACCTCATCCTGGAGATGTTCACTAGAGTTGAGACTGAGGGGACTGTGCAGGTCACTGAAGCAGTGAAAACGCCTGGTCGTGTTCCTGTAAGCATTTGGTGACATTACGGTGCCTCATGCTGGAAGTGTCACTCTGAGTGGGATAAACTGTAGCTATGAAGGGAAGAACATGGTCAGCAGTGATGTTCGGATACGTCTGATTACCTGGTTGAGGCCCATCTGTGTGTTGCACGATGCTCTCCGTTCTTTGTCCCCTCTGACACGCAAGTTGTTTCTACACACAGAATAGCCGATCATTGCTACTTTCTTGCTACTCACATCATCCTCAGTAAACCGTTGAGACGGTTGCGTTTAAAAAGCCCAGGACGATGGATGTTTGGGAGAAGCTAGAACCAGCACACCTAGCACCAGCTGTCAGAGAGTTCAAACAAAGGTCACTAAGGTTTTGTCCATTGGTGGTGAGAGTCGGTAGTTACACCTCCGGTATCATCATACTCAACACAGGTGCTCCACAAGGTTGTGTACTTAGCCCTTTGCTCTATGCCCTCTACACTCACGACTGTGTGGCCAAGCATGCCTCCAACTCCATCATCAAATTTGCTGACGACACGGTGGTGCTAGGCCTCATCTCCAACAACGATGAGACAGCATACTTAGAGGAGGTGGAAAACTTGGCATCATGGTGCCAGGAGAACTGCCTCCAACTGAATGTCGGCAAAACTAAAGAGATGGTGGTGGACTTTGGTAGGCGACAGCAGCGGTCCTACCCCCCCCCCCCTTAAAATCAACGGGACTGCAGTGGAGAGGGTGAGCAGCTACAAATACCTGGGCGTCCGTGTCACTGAGGACTTGACATGGACCGTACACATCCGAGCTCAGGCCAGTAGAGCAAAGCAGCAGCTTTACCACCTCAGGCAGCTGAGGAAGCTACAGGTCTCTCCAGCGATCCTTAAAACGTTCTACTCTGGTGCTGTACAAACTGTTCTGACTCAGAACATCATCTCCTGGTTTGGGAACAGCTGTGCTCGAGACATCAAGGCACTGCAGAGAGTGATCCGGGCAGCACAATGCTGCACCAGATCTGATCTGCCATCCCTACAAGACATCTACACCAGGAGATGCAGGACCAGAGCGACTAGGATCGTCGGTGACCTGTCTCATCCCAGCAACCATCTATTCATCTTGCTGAAATCAGGCAAACGCTTCAGAAGCATTATGGCCAGAACGGGGAGGCTCAGGAGGAGCTTCTACCCACAGGCCATAAGACTTCTGAACCCGGGCATGCTATCACAATCCTCACAGACCAGGGTCTTCAATATTCTGTGACCACTTCCCTCACTGTCACTGTCCTTCAAGTGCACCTTAAGGTTTCTTTACCGTTTTACTTATTTATTTATTTATTTATTATTTATTTTTACTTATTTATCTATTTGCTGTTTGTTTCTTTTCTTCTTGGTGTTCGGTTGGTTGTTTGTTTTATTTTTTCATTGTAAATTTTCATGCACAGTCTATCCTGGATCAGAACACATTTCACTACATGGTGTACAAGCATGTACGTAACAAATAAACTCTTTTGTCTTTGTCTTGTCTTGTCTTTGCAGCACTCAGCTGAACACTAACTGATGCTGGAGACACTGGTCCACTTCATTTATACCACACACCACAGTGACGTCACTTACTGACATTGGTATGAAAGTGAGGGTGTGCCTAATAAACTGGCAACTCAGTGTATAGCCCACTGAAGCTGATATGGCAGAAAGAACTCCCTTTGTCCTTCGGTGCTGCTGAATCCTTTCCATTCAAAAAGGGTCTTGCAGTTCATCTCTTTGCGGTCCTTTTCCCTCCAGGGCTCTTGAAACCGGTGTGAATTAATCCCCGTTTTTGCCGTTTAGTTTTTCCTTCTTGCCAGATTATCCAGCGTCAGGTGAGGGTTCCAGAACACAACGGGATGACATGACGGTTGTTCTTTCCCACCTGGCAGGGCCACAGTAGAAGAGGTGGAGGGAGATGTTTGCGAGCTGGAATCCAAGCTGGAAAAGGTGAGTGAGCACAGCAAACGGGGAGGGTTGGACCTCACCTGAGGGGGACATCATGAAGATCAGAGCCCGGCATTACTCACCTCACTCGGACTCTGAATAGATACCATGTTTACTATGAATACTACCATGATTCATCCGCCAACTGCAGCCTTTTGTTTGAATTTGAGTTACCGCCTGTATGTGTGAGTGCCTTTTGGCTACTACTGTCTGCTGAGGTGAACATGGTATTAAATCCCATGCTGCTCCTGCATGGCGACCAGAGAGAGCAGATGGGCTTTCCGCACATGTCCAGAGCGCTTTGTGATCCTGTGTTTCCAGTAATTTTCCCAGAATGTAATGGCAGAATAAATTTTGCGTGATTGGTTTCATCCGGGCGGTGGGAAACGTTCACGAGCTGAAAAACGAGGCGGCCCAGGTTGATCCGAGCGGCAGCAGATGTGCACTGGTGCTGTTTCCTCAGCCTGTTTAAGAAGAAGAAGTACCGCTCGGATCTTCTGACCACAAAACTCTGAGAGACCCCATCAGACCCGCACAAATTCTTATGGGAAAGGTTGTAGGCTGAAGTACTTTGTCTCCTGCTTAGTCAAATCTTAAGATTTGGTTTGTTAGCCAATATTAAATCTCATTAAATCTAATATTCCACCAAAAATAAAGTAAATATGCTGAGACAAAAACACACATATTCTGTTACCATTTATTTTGGCCCTCAAGCTGATTAAATTTTTGGCTTCAAACCATAAGACAAACAGTGAAATACAGTACTTAAGTATTGGACGAAAGATAACATTTTGTACAGCACAGAACCAAAAAGAAATGTTTATCATTTTGAGTTTGGTCCTGAATAACAGCGGTCGAACCCTCGCTGACCCCTGTCTCTGAGGGGTCACATGGGAGGCAGTTTGAGTCTTTGTGGATGCCAGCATTAAAAGCTCATTCCTTGTATTGCTAATTCCTTTTGCATTACAGCTGGGAATTACAGAATTTCATGGAAGCTTACAAGCAATAAAAGGCAGCTTTTTATTATTTTGTGAACCTCTGCTGTGACCTACTGAGAAAGTTAATTGAAAAATAGCTTTAAACTCTTACAACACCGATTTCAGGACTGCGCCATGTTCTAATCTGGCCTTCATGCTGACTGTTCGGCCCATCCTATGTTCACCTCTAAAACTGAAAGAATAAAAACATTCCGGGAGTAAACTTACTGCATCGTGAAGGTGTGCTTGATCTGGATGGGAAGAAGAGCGCTGTTTATCGAATGTAAATGAATAAATAATTAAAAAATGAAAGTACAGCAATGCAAAATGGGATCCAGGTGCAAGCCTGTGAGTGTGCAGGTGGGACCACAAAGTGGCAGCATCAGTGCCAGGTTCCCATAATGCACCATGTCTTGCATATAAGAATGATGGAAATCTGGAGGAAGGATAAGGGGAATTAATAATTGCATGAAAAAGCAGACACCAGGAGACCAAATGAAGGGGTTGAGTGTGCACCATCCTCCACCGCTGTAACCCTAACCAGTTTTGTCTGAGCCGTGCATGTCTTTCCATTCCTGTCCCCATGTCAGCTGGTGAAGTTGTGTATAGGAATGATTGACGCCGGAAAGGCTTACAACCTGGCCAGCAAGCAGTTTGTCCATGGCATCCGGGAGCTGGCGCAGCAGTCGGCCAAAGACGAAGTCATCGAGGTGCGCAACGGGCAAAAATCTGCACGTGGGACAAAATTAATGTCATTTTGAAGACATTTAAACACTTTATTCCATTTAATCATTACCTGTACAAAAGTAAAACTAATAAATATTTCTAATAATTAAACATGTAAATAATATTTAATAAATATTCTTTAATTTGGTTTTGCGGCACAGCAGAATGAGAAACAGTCAGTGGGGGGGGTATACTTTCTTAAACCGCTGTTAATGCGCTAAATATGCACTAAATATTGTGGTTTGCTTTTGAAGAAGGCGCCAAAACACCAGTTACATGAATAAATGCAAATGTATGAATTCATAAATTTAAATGGTGTTGAATAATTTCATGTTAACAGTGAAAAGTGTTGATAAAATGGCTCTGTCTGAAGTTTCTTCACTGTTTGTTCCTTCTTGTCCTTCCCAGTCGAGCCTGACAAAGTTTGCAGAGACCCTGCAGGAAATGATCAACTACCACACAGTAAGCAGATAAATGTTTTACTCACATATTTTTATGAACTTAGAGCAACCTGACAATTAAAACCTTTTTAAAATAACTGAAAAGGAAGATTCCCAGTCTCCACAAACCCCAATTGTTAAAACTGTAATTATTAATTAATTGAGTGATCACAATCAATTAATAATCTTATTGATCACCAATGCTGAGGACTCCCAGACATGAGCTGTTACCACTGATGATGCTAACTTAATTAAGGCTGCGCATTACTGCCACCTGTCAGGTTGGAGGCTAAATGCAGGTCCCGTTCACCCCACTTCAAAAATGTTCTAAAAAATATAAGAAAAAGTGATTAAAAACAAAACTTTTTTTGCATGCATGTTTGAAAATTTCTAACGTATAATTCTTCCCTAAGATTGTTACTTACCAGGTTTTTCTTTTTTGCTCAGATTTTGTTTGACCAAGCCCAAAGATCAATCAGATCACAACTTCAGATATTTATGAAAGAGTAAGTATGCATGAGTGACACAGTGACTCACAGCTCCTAGGCTGTGATTTTGAAACTAGTGTCACATGTGATCAGTGTGGAGTTTGCGTGTCCTCTGGGTGTCCCCGTTTTGCATGTCCTCTTTTCTCCCAGTCGAAAGACACGAGCAGGAAGAAGGCAAAGGTAAATCACTTACGTTCCACCCATACTGTGAAAGCCACATGAGGGTCTCCAAAAGTCAACTTTGACTTGATGCAGCCCACCAAACTCGCCCCTAAGTCAACTTAAATGATTAAAGTGTGACTCGATTATTTATTTATTTATTTATTTTTAATTCTCAGACACTGTCATGTATCTTACAGTTAATGTGCTGAGAGCAATAGGAATGCAGCTAGAATACAGTTGAGGTTTTGAAATGGAAGCCTTCAGGCTGAAAATGTGAGGAAGTGTTTCCCAGTCCAACATTTATAACATTCAGGAACAGAAAAGCTGAAATGTTGAAGAAATCTGCTTCTTGTTGAACAAATTAATTATATTTCAAATCCCTTATGAATGTAGAGTTAGTTCACTGTAAATATTATAAGCAGCATCTGGGTAAAAGAGCGTGGGCTGCTTTATTGAGACCCTGTACCCTTATCCATGCGTTTAATGTTAATTTCAGCTGATTTAAGAGTGTTTTCTCTGACCCGCAGGGATCTGCGGAAGTTCAAGGAGGCCAAAAAGCAATTTGACAAGGTGAGCGAGGAGAAAGAGGTGGCGCTGGCCAAGAATGCTCAGGCCGCACGCAACAAGCAACACGAGGTGGAGGAGGCCACCAACATCTTGACGGCCGCACGCAAGTGCTTCCGCCACGTCGTCCTGGACTATGTGCTGCAGGTCTGATACTTCCCACATCTATTCAAACATCAGGGCCCATGTGTGCGGAAAACCCACAGTCCCATTCTGTAGACCATACCTCAAACCCGTGTCTTCAGCTTACAAACACAACTGGGACCGAAAGTCTATAGTTAACTGCTATCACTAAATGTCCGCTGCTATGCAAGGAGGAAAAAGTGGGAGTCATGAAGGGGTGACAGTTACATAGGTGTTTTGCAGTGTTTTAGTGAAACTTTGGGGGGAAAATGGTCGGGGTTGTAATTGTACCAATTATATTCATCTCTTGCGCTGAAGCTTGAGCTGTAAAACACTGCAGTGATTCCTGTTGCGTTGCATCCGAGTCCATTTGCTGCCAACTAACAGGAACATGCAGAAATGCAACAGGCAGCAGTTTTAGAAAATAGAACAGTGAACAGAATACTGTTTAAAATAATGTGAAGCTTAGCTGTGTACTTCATTTGCTGCCTGCAGTTGCTGGAAGCTTCATGGTAGAACCCCTGTGCCCTTCTTAAGTCACATGTTTGCCTCATTCTCTAATCATAAAGTGTGGTGTGTAAGGAAAAAGACATTTTAAGAGTCTTAGTGCTGGAATCAAACTGGATTTGTAATTCTAAGAGTCTCTCAAAAGGTGTAATGACATCCATAGTCAAATGGCAGCGCTGTCACTGTAATCCAGCTGGATCAGTGTAAGCCTTAATATTCATGAGTGTACGGTACCTCTTATTTTTATTACTATGGTATTTTTTGCTTTTCTGTTTAACTTCTGCAGATGTCTGGGTTGTTTTTTCTGTCCTTCCAGCTTTAGAATCCATTAGTTGTGCTTCAGAAATTGTCCGAAATTAATTGAAGGCTAGGTGGTGAAGGTCAGCTGGTTTTATTTCCTGACTGACCTTTAGAGACGACCAAGCATTGTTCTGCTGGATATTTGTTTGCCTTTTTTTTTTTACTGTCAAAAAGCATTTTTTTCAGAATTTGTGACAAGGATCTATTGTTGCACACGAACAGCTGACCATAAATAAAAGCCTGTTCATTTTTGAGCGAAAATTTCCACTGCATTGTGGTTATTTGTCACTGCGCTGTGTGCAATAATAGGACGGAAGAGGAAGTGGGGTCACAAATATTATTCGCATGATTTCTGCTGGGATGCCCCCTTTTTTGCATTACTACTGTATTTTAATGAGCGTTCTGATGTCATGCTTGGAGCAGTTTGTGTAATTTTAAACTTCAGCCATAGAGTCATGTGGTGAACTCTGACCTTGCCAGTTGTTAAATAAGAAGTGAATGGAATGTTTCCTGGTATAGAGAGAATTATTTCGGCATGGATTGGTTTGATGGGCCTCTCTGGATTTTTGGCTTTTCATGCCCTTCTTTGTCTCAGTGGAGTGTGTGTGTGTGTGTGTGTGTGTGTGTATATATATATACACACACACACACACACACACACACACACCACACGGTTATTGCATCCAAGAGCCACTATGGGGGAGACACCTTGCTTCTACCAGCACTTTGGAGCCAAGCCCAGTCCTGCAGATACCTCCTGTATGGCTTTCTGAGGGTGTGTCCATATCTTACAACAAACGTTTGAGAGCTCCTGGTCCAGGCAGCGGTAGGGTCACGCCTGAACTACTGAGCTTCCCTCCTGTCTGCTCATCCAGCCTCCACCGTCAAGCATCTTCCATGAGTTGGGTTTGACCTACCAAAACATTCCCTTGTGTCTCCCCTTCTTGTCTCCATCTGCTGGCTCCCTGTAGCTGCCTTTGTACTCTGAGTAGGGCCTACAGTACAGGTTGGATCGGTAAACTGAACTCTCCTGGAACTAATGACTCTCTATAGTCCAGCAAGAGGTTTGCACTCATCTGCCTCTGGCTGCTTTGTGGAACCACAGTCCAAATCTACAGGTTTATTGCTTCTCAGATGTGGTGAACTACTGAACTTGTATCAAGCGATGTGTGACAGTCACCTTCATATTCCCTGCCATTTCTACATGCAGCTGCTTTTGCACCGACAGAAATGATGGAGGTGTAAGCCACAGTTGTTTGTCAGTTGGGGAAAAATATATCTGCCAAATGAATAAATGTAAACGTAAATGACTTGTTAGTTTGTGACTGTCAGCAAGAGATTTCTTCCCTCTGGTGGTAGAAGAAGGAAACAACTAAGTGGAGGCTAAAAGTATGAGTAGGGTTTAGTAATCCTCTCTCGTTGTATTATTATTATTATTATTATTATTATTATTATTATTGATTTAGCTGGTACCTTTGTTCAGGGTAGCTCGCAGTGTTATTCTGCTTTACAGTGGTTTCCCCAGTTATACAGCAGGGAAGTCCTGTGTCACTTCAGGGTAAACACCGTACCTCGATTCAGGGTACAGCATAAAGACAAAGTTTAGAATGTGGGACCTTCAGGTGCAGGTTGGCCCAAAATGCTTCCCTACTTTCATGCCCAACAAAACACCCAAGACTTAGTGTGTTTCCACTTGGCGCTTTTATGTTCTTGCCAGGGTTTGCGCCAGTGAGACATATTTTATTTTTTTTCCTAAGTGAAATGTAGACCAGTTCAGCCAACGTTACTTGCAGTATACAAATACTGTTGTGTTTATCTTGTGTATCTCAGATGTAATTTTAGTCTACATTTTTATTTTATATTTGTAGTGCATTGCAAAGGGTACTGTCCAGTAATGTACTCAGTTTAACAGGATTTTTACTACTTCATAAACATTTGTGTATAAAGAGCTGTTATGAAATTAATGCCAGAAAGCTGGATTTCATTAATATGAAATAAACAAAAGCATTGAAATAAGAGTTCAGTATTTGTTTTCACTTAGCATCAGCATGCTAAACATTTTCAGTCCAGACTTGATGTAAAAATAAGCTTATGAGAGACCGGTGTCATTCTGGAAGTAAAAATAAAAAAATTAGGGAAAAAAGTGCATTCCTCCTTGATGGATAGAAAATGTTGTTTAACTCTGTTCTTGTTTCCTGCTCCTTCCATTTATTAATGCATCACTTTGATTTACCAGAAGTACCACAAGTCTTATTTCAGTTTGACTTTAAACTGAACATTAAAGTCATGTGACTGAAAATATTTCTCTGTCCTCAGATCAACGTCCTGCAGTCAAAGCGAAGATCAGAAATTCTCAAATCGGTAAATTTGTGCCTTTAAAACTCCTGATCGGAAGCTGGTAACAGTTTCCTGTAGACTAGTCGGTATGACAGAAACGTAACAGTTTTTTGTGATGGAAATGGCTAAAAGCAAAGTCACTTAAGGGCAGGAAGATTAATTTTGTGCTGTGTTGCTGAAGAAGCGCCACGGTGACGTTGCAAGAGAGGGAATAACCACTTAAACACACCAAACACCTCTGCAGCTGAGCCTTTCTGTCCATTTTCCAGATGCTGTCCTTCATGTTCGCCCACCTGACCTTCTTCCATCAAGGCTACGACCTATTCAGCGAGCTGCAGCCCCTCA
Organism: Heterotis niloticus; assembly: GCA_018136845.1. Lineage (NCBI taxonomy): Eukaryota > Metazoa > Chordata > Actinopteri > Osteoglossiformes > Osteoglossidae > Heterotis > Heterotis niloticus. The sequence goes on along the minus strand of CM030903.1, from coordinate 15,076,013 downwards.
TGAAGCAGCTCGGGGGACAGGTACGCCACCTGACCACGCTCCCAAGTGGCACCAGAAACTTCTCACCAAAATTTCCACCCTCTGTTTAAAGGCGGTGGTTTACAAGCTGTCTCTCCAAAGTCCTCGGTGTTTGTCCACATTCTGTGGGCTGCTGTCAAAATGCTCCCCTTTATGTGTGTTCATAATAAGCAGTACTGCAATTTTATAATTATGAAAGAAAATCACGCAATAGATGTATTTTATTGTTTTCTTTTGTGGTTATGAAAATATGAATAATTTGCAATGTGAGGGGTTTGTTTTGTGTTCCTGCTAGACATAAGGGGGACAAGCTAGGATGTGGGAGCCATCAGTCCAAGCCCATATTCGGCATCAGTAAAAGCACTGCTAAAATTGCTATAATGGAGATACTCCTCCATTTGGTAAAAGCCTCAGGTACAGCTGTAATATGTAGAAAATGTGCTGTAAGAGTTGGATTTAAGCATTTTTAACTTTGAGCTGCATTCAAATCAAAGCCAATCTGGCAAACTGGCTAACAGCTGACAGCACAAATGAAAATAAAGGTAAGTGAAGAAAATGCAACGCAATAAAAAAGACAAATATGCTGACAAATGTTTGCACGTTTAAAAAATTGATAACTGGAACACTGATAACAGTCAGTGTACTTGTGTACCTTCAAGGTTTGTCAAGGGTCCCACAGCACAGAATAAGTTGTTATGCCCTTTGTCACGGTGTTTCTTTCTTGTGACATTTGCATTAATATTGGAAAAACCGCTTTGCGAAAGTACCACCTTTTCTTCTTGTGGTCAGCAGATGTGGCTGGAGGTGCAGAGTCACTTCCTGCAATGCCATTCACAACATCTGCATTAAGTTTTGATTCTTTCAAGCCCAGGGGCTTCAACCACAAAGATATCCACTCTGTTTTTTGGGGAGCAGGGTGGTCCCCTGCCTCAGCCCCCCCCCCCCCCCAGGTGAGGTTAGGAATGTCAGCATGACTCCACACATCCAAAATGTTTATTTTGAGCATCTAATCTGCTTTCCTCTGTGCTATCTGGATGGTAACTGTGATGCCTCTGTGGTCACGCCTGCCCTCAAATAGAAAGAGGAACTCTTGTGTCACGGGTCCGAGGGGTGGGGGAGCGAGTAGTTGCATGATGGGCGGGGCCTCTGGGAATTCCTGCCCTGCCGTGGTAAGGCAGACGGAGGCTGACTGGGGTTGTGGACCAGTGGGCATCCGGGCTAAGATACCGGAGAGGCCATCAGTACCGACAACCATGAGGCTGAGGAAGGTGGAGCGCGTGTGCAGGGAGCTGTGGAGGAGCTGCCAGCAGGTTGGTGTTGATCACTCTATCACATCCAGCTAGGGGGGGAGAAGGTCTGGACTGTAGGGTTGGGAGCTGGGAACACACAGTGGAGGAAGGCTTAAAATACAGTAAAAAATCCTGGGTGCTACAGATTTTGTAGTTTTCAGACTAAAGGGGGAAAGAGGTGCATCAGGGTGGTGCAATGATCAGCCTTCTGTCTCACAGTTAAAGGACCCAGGTTCAGATCCCACCTCCTGCTGTAGTACCTTTCAGCGAGGGTCTTACCCTGCTGTATAAATGGGTAAATCACTGTGAGTAGCTTAACACTAAGTGGGTTGGGAGAAAAGTTTAAATAAATGGAGGCCCTCTGTTGAGACCAATCATTACAACTGTATGCGGGTTGTCATTGTGATGTCAGTCAGTAAAGATGTAGGAGTATGGATGACATCAAACAGCAGGCTGCTTGGAGACCTTCCCGCCAGCCTGCTATTTGTTGTCTGTGCTAATTTTTGTATGTTGAAAATCTGACTTTTTATTGTATCGTGAGTCCTGGGTACAGTGAAGCCTCCCAAGCAGCGCACAGTCCTTTGTGGGGAATAGAGTGGTGGTTTTCTTACTTCCTCAGGTATAGAAGCTGCTTCACATATCTGGAAGCTGAATAATGTGACCCATAAATTCATAAGTTATGGGGGCATCAAAAAAACTTGTTTCCTTCTTAGCCATTTGCATACTAATTCATATAATAAATAGTATACAATATCTAAGTGCGTGTGTGTTGATCTTTGATAAGTTCTTGAAAATATATTACAGACACAGACAGAGATGTGTTTGTGTGTGGCTGAAAGGCCCCCCCTGCTGCAGTGGAAATGTAGCTTTACTAGCTGGAGAAGGAAAACATTTCCCATGTGATGCTATCAGCAACCTTAGTGCCTTGTGGGCTTCCTGAGGGCTCAAGTATGGATTCTAGTTTGGCACGTAAGGTTGTGACCCTGCATTAGTGGCGCTTTTTAAAGGCCTTTAGCTCATATACAAGGGAGACGTGTCAGAGTGAAGCCGATCCACAACAGAGAATCGCTGCATACGGGTGTGAGTGCGAGTGTGACGCTAGGTGGCGTCACTGCACCCGGTATTTGTGTTCTCAGGCTGTGCCACCTGTGGCCCGGGATCAAATGCAGTTTTATGCTTTGCTGATTTAACAGTTTGTCACCGTAAGAGCCCATTACTGTAGGTGCGTTTTTTTTTTGGGTTTTTTTGTGTCATCTGTTTTTCTGTTGCTCTCATTTTTCTTTATTTTCACTTTAGTCACTGAGATTATTTAGCTGTGAGCATCATTTCCAGCCCCAAGGCAGTGCACAAAAAGGGCCTCTATGGCAAGAAAGAAGCTCTGGCTGGAATGAAGCATGTTCTTGCCAGTAACAAATTTGCAGACTTGGAAGTTGCTGCAATTGTGTGGGAGAAAGTTTTGTGGTCTGATGAGGCCCAAGTGCAACTTTTTGGCTTGAACACTGAGCAGGATGTGTGGTGTGAATTGAACACTGAGCATCATCTCCAATCAGTCACTGACTTGTGCAACTCGGTCTAGATGCTTTTGGGGCCTGAATGCTTTTGTGTGTGTGTGTGTGTGTGTGTGTGTGTGTGTGTGTGTGTGTGTGTGTGTGTGTGTGTGTGTGTGTGTGTGTGTGTGTTTTTTTTTTTCCATCCAGTTTCCATGTATAGGTGGTGATGTTTTCAGTTGTGCTGTTGAACCATTTTTTGTTACCCACACAAAAGTGCAACTACTATACAAAACGTATGCTTAGTTCAGCTGCTTATACAAAAAAATTTGTATAACCCATTATGTTCATGCAGCCTCATCCATGTATGGATACCATATCTGTGCGCATTTAGTAGCAAAGCTACCTGGTGGTGCACATCAGGTCAGGAATGTCCGCCTGTGGGGGAGAATCCAGGTGAAAAGGTGTAAATTTGTGAAAAGTTATGGCCAGTGGAGGGTGAACGGGTCACACAGGGTAACAGGGTAACCCCTTTTGCGGGGCTCTTTTTCAGCTGGACCAGCTCGTAATAGACGCAGCCAAAGAGAAGCGGGACATGGAACTGAAGCACTCTACCATCCAACAGAAGGTAATGAACCTGTCTCTCACTTTGGCTCTAGTAGGTTGCACAGTGGTTAAGCATGTTGTCTCCTTGGACGGGTCCTGCCGTTGTATCCTTTAGAAAGTTGTGGAAGAGGAAGTGCTTTCAACTCAAATGAGACTCTTGCCCACTACCTGCATGGTTTTTTTTTTTTTTTTGCAACTCAGGAGTACATGCGTGGCCACTGCCTTCTTCCCCTCATATCTATAAACATATATGAGGGTAGGGGACATGCAAGCTCCATGTACCCATGAGGCACCAGTACTACTGCTGTGGCCCCATGCAGCTTCAAAAAAGAAGTTAACCTTGAAAAGGTTTAGCAATATTTCTGGGTGCAGATGCATTGTTGGGTTGCAGTAGAGGCACCAGCACTCAGACACACACATAGGTTTGAATCCAACCCTTGGTCCTGAAATGCTTCAGTCAAAATTACCCTGCTGTATAAATGGATAACTCAGTAAGCAGCTTAATACTGTCAGTCAGTTTTTGGGAAAGTGATAGTGTAAGTAGCTGCTAAGCTACAATAATGTCTGCTGTGCCATTCAGGCTGCAAACAGAGGCCGAGCGCACCAGGTCCAGAGTGGAAGTCTATGGTCTAAAAATAGCTGGAGGTCAATTGACTTCCTACTGTCCCGCCATCCATTAATCACACGGGCACGGCATGGTCGGCTCCGGTCGCCACCCCAATGTTTAGAACCTCAACTTGGCAATCAGAGCTACACGTCCATCAGGGTTTCAGAACCCCAGCCCTGACCTTGGGTGCTGCACCCAAAACTGCATGCTTTGCATTTGTCCATCCTCCAGACCGCTGTCATATGGACGCTTGTTGTGCCCGTTCAGCCTGGAGAACACAGTGGGTCTTAAGAGCAGATCCTGCAGGAAGCCCACAGTTCCATCAAATTAAAGCTTTTCCTTATTGAACTGTGGCTCCACCTTCACTGGAGAGTCTCACACAACAAGGGATGATATTGCCAGATCTTCGGAACGTTTTTGTCAGTTTCCCCACCTGTTTGACAGGGCCTTTTCCCGGGGGTGGCCCTGAACACCACACCTTAAGGGTCTCATCCTGCAGAGTTGTCGACCACATGATGTTCTCAGAGTTAGTATCTACTGGGTTTTGCCTTTAAATGTTAATTATTTCATCACTGTTTCATAGGAGCCTCTACAGTGAGAGTTTATAGTTGCGGATGCAGATATTAATTATTATTAATTAATTATTATTACTCATTTAGCACAATTTTATCAAAAGTGGCTTAACTTTGTTCAGTTGGCACCTTGTCCTCCCTGTGAAGTCACCTCCCTATAGTCATTCACCCATCTATACAGCAGAAGAATGAAACGCACATTCATTCAAACATAACCGCGCTGCCGGAGGTTTAATCACCAATCCATCTGAAATGCACGTCTTTAGACTGTGGCGATAAACAACTTGGAGGAAACCCATGTGAACATGAGGATGATGCGCAAGGAGAACCAACCTGTTTCAACAATGATAGAGCTCAAATTCTCTTGAAAGACATTGTATTGTAAACTAATTTACTAAATAATATTTATTTAGTTTAGAAGCACCTGAAGCACTTGGGCTTGAACTGTTGGAGGAAACGCCCACAAACATACGGAGAACATGCTGAACACACAGTGCGAGTGCTGAGGCGCCGTGCCACTCGGTTGACGCCCAGCATCCGCTGCCCAGTTTCTATGCTGGTTTAACATGAGATGTTTCCCTGACACCCAGTTTCAATGTTCATCTCCTCACACGTACAGACCCTGCAGCCCACCTGAAACAAGTTGGACGGTGAGAGGAAATCTGGGCAGCGGGCAGCCACATAAACACGGGGAGGACATGCAAAGTAACCTGAGCAGTTTAAAAGCCAAAGGGGTAAAACTCATCAAAATGACTTGAAAAGCAAATATAATGTAATATATAATAATGCAGTTTATAGAGAAGGTACACTTTTATTTCAAAAGACACTTAAGAGTAGCTGAGCAGAGAGGGCTGTGAGTGTGAGTGCGCTCTATTATAGCAGTGGCAGGAATTCCCTGGTTAGGTAAGTCCGTCTTCACCTGCAAGGGGCTGAATGCAGACACGCTGGCCCACCTGAACAGGCTGTGACCCATCATCTGCTGCCGGTGGTCGAACCTGCATGTCTGGTGTGTATGGAGTGATGATGGAGGGTGGGGTTCTCCTCCTGCTGCACGCTGGCCGCCGGCCTCCACTCGCCCTTGAGCACAGCCGCTGGGGGCGCAGTCGCCCTCCCCTTCGCCGCGATGCTATTTTGGTGCCGTCGCTCTCCATCCTGCTGCTGCCTCTCTGCCCGTTTGTGCGCTTTCTAACCCCATCTGTCCTCTCCTCTCTCCACTGCACTCAGGCGGCCCTGCAGGTAAGACATCCTCGTCCTCCTTCGTCTCGTGTCTTGTTGTCTCCTTGTGGTCGCCGAGGTAAAGAGCTTCTAATTTGTCGTTTGCAGCCATCCTGTGCAGCAGTTCAGCCTAGCATGCAAACTGTGTGCCGGAGAGTGCATGAGCATGTGTATGTGTGTTAAAACAGACAAAGTGTTTGAATCTGTGTTTTGCCTTTTACAATATGTTTAATGTAATTGTTTAATTGTATATTAATTATATAAAGTGTATGTAATACATTTACTAATATTTATACTATGTGACTGTACAGTATATGTATTATAACTAAATATATGTTATGCATGGTATGTACTGTTGAATATAGTGTATAATATATCAGTATAAAAACTACATTATATATAATCTATACTGTACACTAACATTTATGCTATAAATATAAATGTGTGTATTTAATGTAGCTGACTATATGTTAATTTTGTATAATCTATATTGTTTATTATCTCACGCATTGACTGTAACTGTTCAACTGTATCCTCATGTATATTGTCTACTATTTAATATTTAACTATATACATATATTTAATGTGATTATTTAGTTTTGTTCTATATATTACAAAATTGAGCTCTTCAAATAGTAAAATAAATGCAGTGTCCTGTCCCACCCCATACCCACTCGAATACCACAAGATCGGTATTAACTATTTATTAACTATAACTGAGTGTACAGTGTACATCCTGGGCTAAAAGGTATTGTTGTGCATGATGAGTTGTGATGTGTTTTAAAGGAAAGAAAAGTGCAGCATTTTCTCCAGGTGTGTGTGTGTATATGTGTGTGTGTGTGTGTGTGTGTGTGTGTGTGTGTGTGTGTGTGTGAGAGAGAGAGAAAGAAAGAAAGAAAGTGAGATAAGTTTGGCAAGTGCAAATATAAATGTTTAATATCGACTGCAAGCTGCATGCAGTCAGCCTTGTTGTTTAGTGGAGTGAGAATAAGCAGCTATTGGACCGCTGCTCACATGTCTTCTCAGTGCTGCTCACCACACACACACACACACACACACACACACACACACACACACACACACACTGACCTTTCCAGAATGCCAGCAGTCACTCCAGCTTTTCTATATTTTACCCATATTTCTCACACATGCAGTATACAATGGATAGATGTCCATGCCAGGGGTTCCTAACCAAGTGTCCATGGACCTCTTTGGGGGTCTGCATCTTCAGGGGTCTGTAAAGTAGAGGTTTCCTTTGAAAATAACTGACTAAAAATGATAAAAATAATTGTTTCAATCACGTTTTTATATACAGTAATTCTCATCAAAATGACGCACAGACTGCAAACGGGCAATAAAAGGAAACCAAAAGACAGAGATTTACAAGCAGTAATTAACAAAGCCAACTGGCAACAGAGGAAAGGAAAACAAAAATCTCTAAACACAAAGATGGGGGAAAATGAACCACTGGGTTAAACCACTGGTTAACCAAAGTACTTTTGCCTCCCCACTACTCATGGGCAAAAGTTGAAGTAAAAATATTAGCATGCTATTGCTAAATATAACATTTTTATATGAACATAATCCAGCTTCAAAGATGCATTGCATGATTTCCCCAAATGTATTTATGGACATTTTTCTAGGACGGGGTCTGTAGTCGTCATCTGATCTATAGAAATCTACAGCTGTGCTTCGCTGAGCTCTCAAGCGAGACCCTTATTTGTCCCCGATGCCACTTCCAGGAGGCGACAGAATGTGACACGTTGCCCGATGCCCGCTGCTTTTGTGCATGGAGGTCCACTATTGTACGTAGCTTTTATGTGTGTCTAACATCTCTTCTGCGTCCCATTTCTCTTGTTTGCCACTCCTGCGATGGCATTGTAGTCAGCTGGGCTGCAGTCACAACATCTGTTCTTCTTCTTCTAGATCATCTTTCATCTCTTTTCCCCTGGATTGCCTGAAGTGTGATTTCCCGTCGTAGGGTCTTAAGGTTTTCAGCATCCTCTTGTGCAGAAATAGTTTTTTTCTGAACAAAGTGAATGAAAATCACTGCTGTCTTGTAGTGATAAATGTGCGAGATGGTCGGATGCCTTTGTTGAGCTTTACACAACAGCAGAAATATCCCACAGTCATCTGTTTAGAAGAAATCGACTCCACAAATAGGTTAGTGTGGTATTTCAAGGCACAGGTTGGGAAAATTGCTCACAGGTTCCTATCTGGGCTTCGCAGCTTTCAGGTAAATTTATGTTTTCCACTAAATGACATCTGAGTGGGAACCTGTGGGAAAGCTGTACTCCCGCTTTGGCCCCAGCCTTGTGTGAAAATGACTCTGCCGATTATTGACATCTCGCGAGGCACCAAAATAGCTTAGAGATGGCAGGAATAAACATTTTAAAATATATCAGTAACTTTTTATACCATTATGGTTGGGAAAGTTAAGGAAAGTCAATAAAGCAGTTGCGCTTGTAGACTTTTCTCCATCTTTTTAGTGAGAGGTGTCTGAAGAAGCTTTATATCCTCCTCTTTTCTTCTTTCTACAAGAAATCTTCCCGTAGAAAAGGTGGCAGATTCATTTAAAGAAGATTAGTGCTAAGCTTCAGGATTGGGGGGGGGGCAGCATAGCTCTGTGTTTGTCAGCACGATCTGTAGGGCCTTCAGTGCTTGTGTGGCCAGCGTTGCTCCTCCAGAGTTTTACGGCTGCTCCGTTTCATTATCATTTGCTACCGTGATTGTCATTATTATTTCTGCAAAGCCTTCTGGCACATGAGAACTGTAGGGCCACCTAAAGTCAACACCCTTCCACAGTGTTTACATTTTTGTTCCTGTTCATTCACTTCTGTCCAAAGGTGACTTGCACCACTATTTTTTTTAATGCTAATTATTCAGAATTCATGATAAATTTTACCCAGAGCAACTCAAGGATGCCTTGTTCAGGCCGGGTGGTGGGATTTGAACCTGTGTCTTTCAAGTGCAAGGGAATATCTCACAGCTCCGCACTAGCAGCTGCTCTTTCTGCTGTGCCTCATCTCCAAACATCTAAATATTTCAGAAATAAATATTTGGTTTGTTTTGCATGAATGAGAAGGTAATTAAAAGCAGATTGTGGGAAGCCTGCAGAAGCGCAGCTTTCGAGCGCCAAAGTTTTCCATGCCTGCTTTAGGGTACAGGCGCCGGAAGCCACGCGGTGCCACGTGTTTGGATGAGGTTTCCGTAACCCGGCATGTGCTAACAGAACTAACTCTGACGCGCTGAAGTTCTGCTAGAAGTTCTCGCAGCTCTCGTCCTCTCTGTGAGCCGATGTTTCCCAGGGGGCCAACTTGGCTCTTCAGATCTTCTAAGTGGTGTGTTGGAATGGCTCTTGCACGCGATCATGTCCTCTTCATAAACACAGCTCTTCTTAGACCTTGGACTCCATGTTAGGGCACAGTCATATCTGCTCACGGTCTTAGGGGTCCACTTATGCCCAGCTGAAGTATTTATGATAGAAACACTAAGAATATCTTCACAGCTGACGTGCAGAAATTGATTCACAGCTCCGTTGAGCTCCTGTTTTGGTGCATAATTCATGCGCCAGCTGTCAAGCTGTGCAAAGGTTGTGTTTCTGTCCCGATCTTCATCTCCATCTTCATCCTGCCATTCTTGGTTTTCTGCCAGAAATCTGCTGGCGGACATAATACGATCTTGGCATCCTGCTGGCTCTTCAAAACTCAAGGAATATTTTACTTGACCTTCCTCACTCGTACCTTTGTATTAATTAAATGAATCATGAACGAGACATTGATGGAAGCTCTTTAATGGGGTTTCCTGTAGGTCAGTACGAAAGCTCTAAAGGAAGATGCCAGAGTGACAGATGTCATTTATTACTGTGGTCACAGTTTATTTAGATGCCATTGCATATTTTGGCCTGATTTATGCAACAATATTTGCTTTATATACATGTGGTATCTGGGAGTATCCTTGTGAACAAATCCTTGACGTCTTCTGTCTCCCTGTGCCCCCCGCCACGCAGGACTTTTCGAATGACGACACCAAACTGGAGTACAATGTGGATGCAGACAATGGAATTGCCATGGAGGGATACCTGTTCAAAAGGGCCAGCAATGCCTTCAAAACGTGGAACAGGTGTGTTCTCTCCCTTCTGCAACAACACACTCAGTTGTGCGGGACACACTGCCCAACCCCAGCAAAGGGGGCCTCGGTTATCTTCCCTCAGCTATCAGCAGCATCCAAGGCCCATGTCCTGCATAACAAACCTCAGACAAATAAAATTCAGTCGATTCCATTGATTAAGCTATGAATAAGATGCCCTTGTGTTGCCAACCAGCGCACGTGCTCAGGTGAGCTTCGCTGAGCATCCCATGGCAGTCCCTTGAGTACTGCTCTGCAACCCTGGGCCCTTCTGGCCTACTAATATGTCTGTGTGCGTGCGTGTGTACGAAAACGGCATGAGTGTTTGCAGCATTTGGAGTTCAGTAAAGTTTATTTCGGAAAAATGAGCCGTTTTTCTGTTTGTTGTGAGGGACCACACACAACACAGGGAGACCACAACAGCCACTCAGTTTGCTATACGTTCTGTTCCGTAGTCACTGTCTCCACAACTTCGTTTCAAGTTGTCCTGCTTGTGTGCCATCTTGTCTCTATTTGTCTACTACATCCATATTATTAGTATATTTCTGTATGTTATTAATGAAAGAAAATGTCTTTTTCATACAAATGTTTTTTATCTCCATTTTGATGGATTTTGGTGCTACTTGAGCAAACAGTTGGGTTCCTTTATGGACCCAGGGATAAATAAAAAATGTTTCCGTTGAAATGAATGGTAATTACGCCTCTGGCTTCAGTGATTTCACCTTACAAGCCAATTTTCCAGGAACCTGTTATGCTCGTAAATACAAGGATACCTGCGCTGTGTATGACCTTCTGGAAGCTTCTCGCCACTGGCTTGGTTCCCTGTGCAGTTTCTCCCAAGTGTATCCAGATTCTTTTCAGTTTAGATATTACAGTAGTGTCAGGCAAGGTATACAGTGTATATATCAGCATTGTGCTGATAAATATTAATATGCAGTTTCCCTCCATGTAGAGATTTGTCACATTAGTTATTTTGTTCTCCTGTTAATCCATTGCTTCCACCATGTGTTTTAAGTGTATTATGGCACTTATTATTAATTTCAGTGCAACACTGCTGTCCACTAGAATGTCATTGATGTAGATGCCTGCTAGTTTGCTCAGTGCTTTCTTAACTGTTGAATATTAGTAATATTAGTAATATTAATAATACTCCTGTAATGTCTGCTCCCCTCTTAGGCGCTGGTTCTCCATTCGGAACAATCAGCTTGTGTACCAGAAGAAGTTCAGGGTAGGTTCAGCATTTTTCTGTTCTACATTGAGAAGATGATGCTTTGAATGTCAAACTCAAGTTTCATACTAAATGTTTAACAGAGGTCTAACTGGACGCGTGAGGGCAGCATCTGGAAGGTGCCTGTTCCCAGCGTTCAGGACACAGCAGATAAAACGCTTTCATTATGTTTGTGGTTCAGCTATTTTATTTCTTTAGCAGACATTTTTTGCAAAGCAACTGACAGTGGTTAGGTTCCACATACGGGTACCCAGTTATACAGATGGGGGAACTGCAGCAGGAGCTGGCATTCCCACACAAATATTTAACGTGTTGTTTCTTCATTTGTTATATGTTCAATTCTATTATGTCTTTGTTATTTTATTTCTTAAACTTCTTTTTCCAGTCAGTGGTATGTTCAGTGAATTACTTTTGTTGGTCAAACTCCAAATTTGAGTCTTTAAAATGCAAAACATAAGGTGCTTTGGCATCTAAAATCCAATAGTAGAATTTTTTTAAATTGGTAATACAGAGAAAACTTGGAATTTTCTACACATTTATTGGAAACTGCATAATCTAGTCTGCATTCTGATGTACACTGCAATGTGATTTATTTATTGTCAGTTTAAATATTATAATGTACTTACTATTTGCTTATGGTGGGAAAAACATGCACATAAGAATTAACAACATATTTACTGCCTGTGCTTAACCTGCATCATTGTGTCCTTAAATTTTAATAACTTTTAAGAGTTTATAGTAGCTTTACTCTACACATTTACGTATTTATGAAGCGCTGGGCTTCCTTCCCAGGACAACCCCACAGTTGTGGTGGAGGACCTGCGCTTATGTACAGTGAAGCACTGCGAGGACATTGAACGCCGCTTCTGCTTTGAGGTGGTGTCCCCAACCAAGTGAGTGCGAGTCGTACGGTGACGTCTAAACATACCGGCACCATCTGGCACTGAAGGCACAGAAACGTGTCCGACACACTCTGCCCTCACATAACAGGGTCCTGCGCCACACAAACACCTCTGCAGCTGTTTTATTCTCATTTCATTCTGTGTTGTTATACATTGAGTCATTATATGCAGCACATAATATTATGTGTTATGCTCAGGAATGTGTGGTAGAGGTTGAGCAGCAGAGTTTGAGGCAGCAACACAGGACTGCAGAACCCTGACTTGCAGCCTGCAGTAAGGATGGATGGAATTTATGGGGCAACTGGTTAAAAAGGCAGCTGACACCTTTTGGCATAGTAGTCCTGTTTTTGGCTTTCAGTGTTATTTCAGTGTTTTTGTTCATTTATGATCCCTTTTCAGTTGCACTTTTATAAATAAGCACCCACCGTCTGACTGTAAAAGACCACAGTTTTCTGCCTGCCGGTGCGACCACTTTGTCTTTGCTGTTACCAGCATTGTGTTCTCCTTTTCACAGCAGTATAAGCAGCCTGATGAACAACATTTGCCAAAATAGCTTATTTTTCCCCCAGAACCGGCCTCTTACACAAGCACCTAAAAAAGTGGTTATTAAACAATTACAGGAACATGTATAGCTTCACATGGCTTTGAGAAGTATTTCTGAAATACTTTAAATAAACCCATATTTCTAGCTGTGATGCATCGTACAGAATGATGTAGCTTAAACAAGCATCCGCTTGTGGTTTATTGTACAGCACAGGCATGCACTGCACACTAAACAGCCACAGACCACCCCTGCCCCCAGGGAAGCACCTCTAGATCTTTACTTTCCAGCCCCACATAAATTGCATTTTGGCTGCATCCTTTATCAGTAACTGCTTTATCCTGGTCAGGGTCATGGTGGTGCGGGTCCCATCCTGGAATCACCAGGCTATGAAACTGCACCATGGATGGGATGACAATTAAGTCAAATTTAAACTTACCTATGCTACATGTGTACAAGCCGCAATATGTCTACCTTATTCTAAGGACCTTAAGTTGTTTGCACCTCAGAGGTTACTGGCTGGTACTGCCCAATATTTATTTTTATGTTCATATTTGAATGACCAAACCCTGCGTGTGCTTGTTGGCCATACAGGGTGACACTCGGCCCATTTATGTCACAAGCATTCTAATGAGGCTTAACAGTACATGGAAACAAGTAAATTGTGTACGATGCCATATTTTCTGGATAAGTGGCTGCGATTTATACTCTGGTGCAACGTCTGTAATAAAAAAAATTTTTTAAAAAAGGCAGGCAACCTGTATTGAGAAATGTGTTTGTAAGCCGGTAGTTTTGTCGCCTGGCAAATGCATTCAGTGCACCAAGGTAAAATTCCTGGTAAATCCGACTTGTATTCTGGTGTGACTCATAGCCTGGAAAATATAGTAAAAACCCTGCATTTGATCATTTGGCTGTGACCAGGCTTATGAGTTGAAGATGAGCCAGTTCTCAGGTATCCCACCTGCACCCCAAATGTACAGCTCCAGGTGGCAAAGATATCCATGAAATGGGCTCTCACACTTTGTTCCATCCCCCAGGAGCTGCATGATGCAGGCAGACTCAGAGAAGCTCCGACAGGCCTGGATAAAAGCCGTCCAGAACAGCATCGCCACAGCCTTCCGGGAGAAAGGAGGAGACGCGGAGGTGAGAGGCATTTAGCTGCAGTTAATTTTTCTCAAACGCAAATTACAATTTTAAGGTGATTTCCCTTATTTGCCCATTTATACAGCAGGGCAATTTTTACTGTATCAGCCCAGGGTACAGTGCAACAGGGTGAGATTCAGGCCTGGGCACAAAGGGAGCTCTCGAAGGACAGAGAGACCTCCACCCCAGCTGCTTCCTTTCTGTCCATACCATCAACCCAATGGTAGTCGTGTCCAACACTTACAGGCTGTAACTGCTCCTCACGATCTGCTCTGTTTGAATTGTTGCTTTCACAGAAGCTCGACAGGAGATTGTCTGTGTCGATGTGCAGCCTGGACTCGGGCAGTGAGTCACGGGAGAGGTCCCTCAAGGGTGACAGCGCTCTGCAGCGTGTGCTGGCCGTCCCCGGCAATGACCGCTGCTGCGACTGCAGCGCTGCCGACCCCCGCTGGGCCAGCATCAACCTGGGCATCACTCTTTGCATCCAGTGCTCTGGCATCCACAGGTAGCCTGTGTGCACAAAGAGGGGCCGACAGGGGCTTCACCAGTTCAGTCATTGGTGCTTTTCGGTTCGGTGTTGATGTCCACTTTAATGGGTCATTTAGATCACTTGCTGTTGCTGAGCAAAGTGACATGTGAATGAGTGATACAATAAGCGTCAATCACAGTTTAATGGTTTCTTTAGTTAAAACTGAAGCATTTTGGTTTGTTAAAAAAAAAAAAAAAAATAGTAGCGTACACCTGCACCCCAGTACTCAAGCTCCTGGTTTCTGAGTTACTGAAATAATGAGCCTGATACAGAATATTAATACTATTTTGATATTCGGCTACAGAACTCCCCATAACTGGTGCCACACTAGCAAAGGTGAACCACAGCAGAAGAATGCTGGACATTGGCATGAGCACAAGCGTGACACTAGGTGGTGCCACTGCACCCAGCACTGTGTTGTCAGTCTTTGCCTCGTGTGACCTGGGTTCAAACACAGTTTGCACTTGGTCATTTTGGCCACTTCTTGTCAGTGGGTCACCCCCTTGATGCCTTAGCTACATTTATTGTTTAGTTCTATTTTATATTGTTTTCGTTTCTTCATTTTTTAAATAAATTTCAATACTAAATGTTTGTTATTATTGCTGCTTATAATAAACAAAACATAATGTTTTATGCTCAATTTAAAGAAAGTAACTGCATATAAACAAATACATGTTAATGACATCATTAGCTGTTTGGTTGCACTGAAATATGTATTGTATTTTTTTTATTACTTTAGTATATTTAGTGGGATATTTTGCGGAAGTTAATTTGTGTTTCTCAGATGAACCCAGAATGAATCTTAATTTTCCTCATAATAAGTAATGGAAGCAGCTTCCTGGTTTGTGGCATTCGAGCCATATCTAGGAACCAATTACAATGGAATACCACAGTACAGGTGTGCTGCGCTTCTTTTCATAAATTAGTTTGACTCCAGTCCCATTGACACCAGCGGCCAATTTCCCTCCGCTTTGCACAGGAGTCTGGGTGTCCACTTCTCCAAGGTGAGGTCCCTCACGCTGGACACCTGGGAGCCGGAGCTGCTCAAGGTGAGCGGAGAAGGTGGGACTAGGACCTGACGGTGGATGCGTCCGGCTAGACACCTGCAGCTGGACGGTCCCTGTGTCCCCCTAGTCACTCCTTCTGACGGTTAATGTGTTTACTGCTTTGCAGGCTTTTATCAAAGTTGTACATTAGAATATTTATCGGAACGACTGATACTTTACTGTTTCATATACAGTCAGTCTGTGTCTGATTGAATCCTGAAGGATTAGCTGAATATTGCAGAGAGGGGACAGACCAGTTCTTGGCAATATCTCCGGTGGAGATCTCTGACTTGAACTGGGGTTTGTGTTTGTTGCAGCTGATGTGTGAACTTGGCAACACAGTCATTAACAAAATATACGAAGCCCGACAAGAGGAGATGGCCGCCAAGAAGCCGAAGGCTGGAGATTCGAGGTGCCCTTCTGCCTTCCTGGTTACAAATGTCTGTAGGTAGATGGTTTTGTCGAATTCTGTCACAACTTCATCTCCTTCCTGTGTTTCTGTGTTTAAGACAAGAGGCTGAGTCCTACATCAGAGCAAAGTATGTGGAGAAGAGGTTTGTACGAAAACCATCAGCTGCAGAGCAGAAGGCCAAGCTCCTCACCCTGAACAGGAAGAAGAGTCTGAGTAACAGCATGGAGCACTTGCCCCCTCGGCCACCGCCTCCCACGCCTCAGATGCGCCCTGCCTCCAAAGTGTCAGGTGAGACCTCAGCTAGTTCTGTTTCCAGAAGAAGCCATGATTCTTAGGGCATCATTGCCAGAAAACATGTCCTTTTCTCCACACTCTAGGTAGGCCATTGCTCCACTAACGTCTTCAAATCTGTACACATCTCTTGCCCGCCTCTTCATCTCTCTGGCTCATTCCACACTCCTCCTGTTTAAGGCTGCTTTCTGCATCTTCCTTAACCCTGCTCTTGCCCCATGCACTCTGACCTCTGACCTGCATAGCTGCGGCCAGCAGTGAGGAGGAAGGAAAAGAGTCTCTCTTCTGCCCCGATGAGCTTGACTCTCTCTTCTCCTACTTCGATGCGTCTTCCAAGCTGCGGAGTAGTAAGTACTCGCTTGTCCCCTGTTGTCTCCTCGCAGCCTTTCCATTCAGGCCCCATCTGTCTCACCCGTGTCACCCAGGTCCTCCGAAAGCTCAGCCGCTCTTTGGAGAGAGGGGCAAAGCTGTTTCGGTGTAAATGTAAATGAAAGGTTAATTTTATATACCTTTAATGTTAGACATTCTGGCTCTGCTTGTTTGTATATTATAGTCTCCATGGATACTGCCATACAAAGCTGAAAAACTGGACTGGAGATGAGGCCCCCCTGTGAGTTGAGACCTGGGCCAAATGGCTCTGCTGGTCCCCCACCCCCGGGTCCTGCGCTAACCTGCTGCTACAGTTTTACATTTCAGTCATCCCACATACAGAATAAAGCAATAAAGCAACATGGATCTAAATCTAAACAAGTCAAAGTAGTGGGTATTCACATTTATTTATTTATCTGACACAGTGAAAATTACCCAACTGTATAAGTGAATAAACAGCAAAATGGTGTAAATCCCTTCAGAGAAACAGGTCAGACAATGAAATAATAAACATTTGCATGTGTGAGAATGGGTGCAGAAAAGCTGGGAGAATGTCTGTTTCCTGTCCAAACTGGAAAACTGGTTTCCATTACTCAGACTCGCTGTTGGTTAGAGTACATTCACTGTTCAGCTGGTACTGGTGGTGCAGTGAGTAACTCCCCCAGTACTGGTGGTGCAGTGAGTACCCGTTGGTTAAAAAAACAAACACAGATGTTGTCCATTCTGGGTAGGGGGAGTCTTGTGTGTGTGACCTGGTGTTGCACCACCTGCAGGAAGGGGTTTATGTTCCTCTCCTCTGCAGTAAAGAGGGGTGACAGCAGCATCCAGAACAGCACAGCCAGCAGCAGAGACACGCTGGCTTCTTCGCCATCCAGGAACAGCCTGAATGAAGCAGGTGGGACAGAAGTGTTGGGGGGTAGCAGGTCTCATAGTGGTTCATATACATCCTCTTGTACTCGGGAACCAGGTGCTGTGATACTTGAGTACTTGCTTGAGTTTGAGGTGCTTTCCCTGATCTGATACAGTGAAAACTGCACATTTTATTCTAACCTACACATCTGATTCTAGATTAGACTAAATCTTTATTCCTAGCTTTTTGTCTTCATTCTTGGTCAGATTGACCCTGTTGTGCTTTCATGGGTCATGGATTCAGGTGTTTAAAAGTTGAATTGAAATGATATCTTTTGAGGCAAAAGGAAGGAGACAGAACTCAGAAGAATTAGGACCGCTCTTGGGTGGATCTCTATGTTGCCGAGAGAGCATCAGCAGTTCCAGCCTCTTTTATTTCAAATGAAGTAAAAGTTACACTACAGGGTCTTCTTTTGTTAGAGGAAAAAATGGAATAAAATATATTGATCAAAAACATAAATGGTCCCTATGCCAAAAAGGAATGGAACTAACTAACCAACCAACTTGAAGACCAAGACCAGTGTGAATTATAAAAGGAGTTAACTTAGTTGTGTTCCGTTGTTCAGGCTTAACAGACCCCCCAGGTTTAATTATATATACTGTGTGTGTGTGTGTGTGTGTGTGTAATATATATCTCACATGAATGGTTCTAATAACCAGTTTTATAACAAGACCCAACCAGCTAAATGCAATAAAATACTGTATGTGTAAAGATTATTAGTTCAAAATTCTCCTTTGAGGACTAATCTTGTCTAAAAGCCTCTTTTACTGCAGAGGAAATGTGGGAAGCTGTGGTCAGGAGAAGCTCCAGGGCCCCATGGCTTTGCCTTTGTGAAATCTAACTGTATGCTCATGCCTGAAATTAATGGCCCGATTTGCTCGGTCTTGCAGTGCAGCTTCAGCAAGTCTAATTGGTCCAAATTTAGGCAAAATTCCCTTTGAGCTGTCAGCAGCCAAATAGGGACTTTAAAATGGTAACCAAATCTGTGCTCTGTAGGCTGCAAACACTTCCCAGAAATCATTAAACTTCATCAGCCGATTTGTCAGAAGCACATTTGTCTCCAATAACTTACGTAGAGGTTTAACTATCAGAAAGTTTAAAGTTGGGAAGCAGAGACCTGCTTTGTTCATCTTTTGTTTGGCAGGAAAGACTCAGGTTTGCTAAAGAGCTACGAGGGGTAAAGACTTTATTAACCTCATGAACCCTTTCGTACAAATTGTCTGTGAGGGTCAGTTACTGTCCTCTGACCTGCTTGGTGTTCGCATTTAGGATTAAACATCTGACAGAACTTATTGTCAGCAACAAGGATGCAGCTGGGGTTAGAGGCCCAGCGTGTTTGTCTGTTCTGCTGCTTAGGACCCGAGTACCTGGTACGTCGCTCATTGGCTCCAAAGCTGAGGTCCGGTTATAATAAACGGTCAGCTTTTAAATTGCTGACATATGACTGTAAAAACATCTCTACCTGCTTTGGGGTGGGGAGGAATTAAGGAATTAATGCTGCGTGTGTGGAGGTGTTTGTGCTGATGGCTGGGCTGCTCTGCTGTTTTGATCCACTGCTGTCCCTCTGTTCATAATAAGTACCCAGCTGTATAAATGTTAAATGCTTTTTAATGGTTTAACACAGAAAGTTGCACCGGAGAGCTGTTGACTAAATAAATATAAATACACTTGACCTGCATAAAGGGTTGACAGCCACTGGACCCCAATTTGTCACCAATTTGCAGACCAGAGGTCCTCTATCCTACTACAGAGATGGCTGCTGAGCTGCTACTCAGGACTTGAAGCCAAAATGTTGGCCTGGTACTGAGACACAGAAACCAACCCATCTGCTTGTTCCACCAGGGATGGAGACCCAGGTTACAACCCTGCAGCTGCCCACAAAGGGCTCAGGTGTCCCCAAGGAATCGAGGTCCTACTCTCCTGGCCTGCATCTTTACTTAGCTTCCTGCACGTGCAGTTTGCCCGAAATGGCCGAAGCGGTGGCGCACAGTGCCGACGTCAACTGGGTCAACGTGGATGAGGACAGAAAGACGCCTCTCATCATGGCGGTGCAAGGGGTGAGTGTCCACCCAAGTTCTAGGGCAGCTTCTTGTGTCCATAGCCTCATTTTGTCAGTTGCCTTAAATTTCAAAGCGTCTCCAATTGTTCTTGTGTCACTGGGTGTCATTTTTGCTTTATATTTGTCCTGCTGTTACAGGTCTAAAAAAAAGTCTTCATATTTACATGGCACATTTTATTAATAGCTTTGTGGTACCAGAAGTTTCTGGGCACGATCCAGAACCAAATATTATCCGTTACATAGTTGTGCTGTATGTGCAATTTCATATATTCACAAGGTCTTGAAAGCTACAAGAGGACATTAAGTGTATTTTGGCAGGTTGACATGGTGTTGACTTCAGTGTCCCAGCTACTGTGCAGCCTCCTGGCTGAGGAGTTTAAACAGAACATTTTGGGTGTAGACTGAGCTGAGGTCCAGTGCTTGAGCTCCTCAGTGTCTGCAGCTGCACATTTCTTTCTTACTGCAGTGGTGTGCGGTCCTCTGTTTGAATGTGTAAAGTGTGTGCATGTGTCCTTCTCCAGGGCTCCCTGGTCACTTGTGAATTCCTGCTCCAGAACGCCGCCAGTGTGAACCAGGCCGACACCTATGGCCAAGGGCCACTGCATCATGCCACTACTTTGGGCCACACTGGGTCAGTTGTGCTGGATAATAAACCATCATTTTCTCTTCTGTCCAGTCATCTTGGTCCTGCTTCCACAGTTGTCAGAATATCCACTGTAGCAGCACTCATACACACATATACTTTACACATATGTCTTTATTAAAGACAGTTCAAACACTTTCATCTTTACATTCATATTGAAATAATTTTGAATTTAATTTAGTTGTCTGATTCACCCCGTAAGCATGAGTCTCCTCATCTAAATGACGCCGGGCACTCAGAAGCTGTAAAAACCCTGGAAGCCAGTTGAATGAAAGCTTACTGTATACAGTTGTTTTTATGTGTCTAATACAGAATGAAAGGCATCTTTCTTTAGAATGAACTGGAAGATGTTAATATGTTTTGAAACTGGGCAACATGGGATTGAGGGTGGTGAGCGCCATGTCAGTTGTTGGGGTCTTCACAGTGGAGATGTTTTCCATGCAGTTGTCCTCTTTTGCCAGTCAGGTGTGTTTGTTCCTCAAGAGAGGCGCCAGCCAGAATGCCGTGGACATCGCCAACAAGACGCCACTGGCTATTGCCGTGGAGGCCGCCAATGCTGACATAGTGACTCTGTACGTTTTCCAACCCTCCTGGCATTTACATTTGCACTTAGGCCTCGTCCACACGGATGCAGATGTTTTTGAAAACGCGGTTTGTCCACAACTATGTTAAAAAAAAAAAATCCCTTCCACACAATCAGTGTTTTACAAAACTGTCCACACGAGAACAGAAAAACGATGTAAAACACTCACATAATCATGCCGTGCCAGTAGGTGGTGCTGAAACATAAGGTCAGAACACCAAAGAAGAACCTTAAGAGCATGCACGGTGAGGCTGACTTGAAAGTAAGAGCTTGGGAAACAAACGATACACACAAACTGGCAAAAAAGCAAGACAGACTCATTTATGTGGACTGATGATGAGGTGAAACTGCTGCTAAATGTTACCTTTTAATATAAACTTAGCAAGAGTCAGGAAAATGTAAACTGGGAGTCTTGCCAAAATTATATTTAAACGTCTCTCCACAATGACATTATAGTAAAGTATAGTAAAGTAGGGTAAGGTTTGCATGTAAACCTGAAAGTAAGTAATACCAACATTCCTGACCCCACATGATGAAATAGGTAGTCTGCCATTGCTTTGATTACAGTTTTTGGTGCGTGCGCAGCGCACACAGAAAACAGCACCTTGTGAGAGGTTTAGCAACGACGAAAATTTGCCCAAAATCTCCATTTTCAGTATCCCAAAAAGCCATTTTCATATGGATGAGAGGTAGAGAAACGTAGAGAAAAAGCTAAGTTTTCAAAAATAGCCACATCCGTGTGGACGAGGCCTCCGTGAGTTCCCAAACTGGACCCGGGGGTCATGCTGTCGTCTTTTCCTCCCACAGCCTTCGTCTGGCCAGGATGAACGACGAGATGCGGGAGTCAGAGGGGCCGTACGGCCAAGCAGGTCAATACGCTCCCAACAGCCACACTGAGATGCAGTACAGAAAGTGCATGCAGGAGTTCATAAACCGGCAGCTGGACGAGTCCGAATCGGCAGACTGAGCCCGAGTCCAAACCCCCCACCAACTGTAGTAAATGCCAGTATTGATGGTGCGAGTGACACGGTGCCCAAAATTTGGAACAACCATGCAGGGCCTAAAGGGGGTTTGAAATGGGTACGTAAAGAAGGGGAGGGGAAATCACACTGGATTAAAATGAGTACATTTGTAATTATAGAATGGATGAACTTGTATAATATTTGCTGAAATGAACTTATTTGTTGTTGCCGTTCAGTTAATAGCTAGCAAATAATTGGTAGGTAACATAGTTGGCCTAAAAAAATAATAAATATAATCGATGTTCTGGAGAACAGCAACATTTTGGAGGATATAGTTTAAGAAATGTGTTGTAGACACCAGGTACTTTGTGCTACTTCAGCATGAAGTGTTTACTATGCAGTTATGGGTAAGTAAATAGAAGCCAGCAGTGGTAGCAGTCGAGCTGCAGCATCGTAGTCGTAGGTTTGCTCACTCGTGGATCTTTCGTGTCACTGCTGTGTTTTACTGCTCCGTTCAGGTCATGCAGGAGGTTTGTCCTCATGTCAGTGTAGATCCTGCAAGCCCCCCCCACACACACACACACACCCAGCCATCAGGACAAATACAGCAGCCATACATGTAACGTCAATTTGCACATTTCTTAAAGAAATGTATCAAATTGGGCTTCATTGTCCACTTATTTTGATGGAGAGTCTCTAGACGCTTGGCCACTTGAAATTTTCTCAATATATCTGTCAGTTAAACCACACTTTCCAAAACAATTGGGGTTTTTTCACGCTGTCCCCTTATATTTCCAGGTTACATGTTAAATAAATTACAAGTTTTTGTTGCGGCTGTGAAGGTTTTGTGAGCAGAAAAACTCAAACTGTGAGCCTTGATGCACTTCCTGGTGTGTGATGGTCAACACAGGAATAAGATGGCCATCCCTCTTTATTTGCCGCTTAGGTTCTGTAAAAAGGCCCAACGCAGAGACTTTAACCACAACTTTTTAATGAGCTCTGGGGTGCAATAAATTTGCTTTAAAAGACTGAAAAACAACAAGCGCATAGGTAACCGTATAAAAATGTGACGGGAAATTGAGAAAATTTAAATGTGATTTTTTTTTTATTTCTCGGCCAAATGTCTTTATCAGGGATTAAGCAGCGGAGGAAAATGTGGCTGTAATTTTATCCATGGACGCAAGAGGGCGTCTTTAGCTGCCTGCAATGTGGAAGCAGTAGCCCCTTGAAAGGAAGTCACCCCCTCTCCTCCCACCCCACCCCGGTTATTGCCTCAGTGGACCATTTTTTAAAAAACAGCTATTTTGTTCTTTATAGAAAATATAATAATGTGGAAAACAGTACAAAGCGACATTTTTATTGCTGAACATACAGTGAATATTATAGCCATAGAAGAGTTTCCTTCACTATAAATCTGTGGGGAGAATATTTCCCCTTTGCCATATTTGCCATGCTTGAATGTTTTACTGATTTATCAGTAATAGATGAAGTAAATTATTTTATAGATGTGTACAAATGAATGTATATAGCAAATGTGCCACACTGTGTGTTTATATGTGAATACACACATGCTGAGTTTTTTGTTCATATATTCAGGGGATATTAATGTGTCATACGAGGAATACGATTGACATCTAGTTATATATGATTGTATTTACAGATGTGTCTACTCTATGTATTTAAATAATTTGGAGTCAACACTTCTTTTTTTTTTCCTAGAAGGTTATTTTTTCATTAATATGTATTGATTGTTGTCATCATGACAAGTCTTGTGTTCATAGCATTTAAAGAAGTATAGATCTCTTGGCTGTTTGGCTCTTAAGAATATTGCAGAAATGTTAGTAAAATGATATTCATGTACAGTGTTGAAAATGGTGATTTTGCACATACAGTGTAATTTGTATGCTGTAGATATCAGGAAAGTACAATAGAGCACATCTGTAGCTGAATGATGGCCAAAAGTCCCAGTGTACAAACAAGAATGTTGCTTGGTAGGTTTATGGCACTTTTTAACCACATATTTACTTCTACTGTCACTGCCTGTTGCTGGTTGTCCTGTTTTCTGATCTGTCACCTTGGTGGTAGTGCCTTTCTGTTCCTTTGCTTCTTTTTAACACTACGGCCCAGTGCAGCTGTACTTTTGTACATAAAATATGCACTTTAAATACAATTTGGTTGCTAACAAAGCCAGTTGTTGTCAATGTGTTTCGTTCTGTACAAGTCATTCAGTCCGTGGTAACATTTACCGTGTTGTTAAGTACGGTGATGAACCCCGTCCACCAGCATGCCGGGTTGGTGCGTGTGAACTGGGCCCTGGCGTTTCTCTCCGAGCCGCAGCTCCACTCTTCTCAGCTTTTCAGCTCTTCCACTTTAACTCTTCTTCCTCTTCTACCTGTCGAGCTGCCCTTACCCCCCTGACAGGTACGACTGGCTTTCTCAACCATTCTCTCATTCCCTTGTAAATACTTTTATCGTTTGCTCATGTCTTTGTGCATGTAACCCTTATTAATGTACTGAAGTCATTGCCTGGTTAGCAGCCCCGGTTAAGGAGGCTGTTTGTCTGCAGTTCTGAGCAGGTCATGTAGTTTACAGAAATACATCCCTTGCTGATGTTCAATGGGAATACATTGGTGCTCTTCAAATATCTGCAAATAAAGGCATAATAATGCATAGCTAACTTTAAATACAGTAAGGCTTTCCAGTTTTCTGTGTTTTCGATGGTCAATTTTTAATTAAATATACATGTTTGTCATTTTGTATTTTATTCTAACACATATAGTGCATTTCCTGCATCACATGACATTGTGTGCAAAGGTAAGAAGTGTACATATTTTAAAATGTTGTGGCCCAACAGACAGGCTGGGTTCAGGGAGTGACCAGGTTGATGTGGTAGGAGGTAGATAGTGTTTTATTAAAAACTAGGCAAACATCTTTACTTTAAACCACAAGGTTTCGGAAGCAAACACATCCACTTTGTTAGGTGCTTCTATGAAGTACAGTACTTGGTGGGACTCCTTTGCCCTCCAGAGTCCAGCCTTGATAGCAGAAGCTTCACATAGCTTCACAGTTTTTGCAAATTTTTTAGCAGTTCATTATTTCTTCTGACATTGACATTCCACCAAATGCAAAGATGCTCTATTGGTATGAGAGGTGGGGAGTGTGAAGGCCCTGAGTGAGGTAAAGGCACTGTTGAGATAAAGCTTGTTTTATGATATGGCACATTAACCTGCTGGAAGTAGTAATTTGAAAAAAATACTAGACTGACCATGAACAGAAACACCTGGTCAGCAACAATGTTTAAGATCCTTTGTGACATTCAAAAAATGCTCAGGTGGCACTTAAAAAGCTAATAATTTGTAAAGAAAACATTCCCACACCATTACACTCCCACCACCAGTCTGTACAGGGATGGTGTACCTAATAAAGTAGCCTGTGTGCATGTGCACGTGTGTGTGTGTGTGTGTGTGTGTGTGTGTGTGTGTGTGTGTGTGTGTGTGTGTGTGTGTGGCCATTCTCTGCTATTGAAAACTCAGGATTTCGTAACCCAGCATGGTTAGTGGACAAGTGCAGTTAAGGTTCCAGTCCTTAACCCTGATAGTAACCAAGCAATGACCGTGGGTTTAAACTGTAAACTATACAGTATTTTACTACAACATTCCATGTAATTGCGTGTGTCTATGTAGCATTTGCAGATGTTCTGAAATTCTCCATAACCGACCGTTCATGCAGTTTTTTTTTTTTTTTTTTGCACAACAGGGGACGAGACCTATCAAGACATCTTCCAGGATTTCTCCCAGATGACATCAAACGAGCCAGACAGACTGAACCGTTTCCAGCCACACGACTCTCAGCACTTATGAGTTGCTGTGGGAATCGGACCGCCTTGAGCACAGGTGACTTGTACATTAGAGTAGCACCTGGGCCTGCACGACTCTGAAGCTCACAGGAGTGGTGACTGCTTTGTTTTAGCTACACTGCTTGACCTGGTAACATTTACACTAAAGGTGGGAAAGCTGGGAGTTTGGATGCGGACTGGCGTTAAAGCACATGAGTCTGTGACTTAAGAGTTTCCACCTGAAGACCCAATGGCCACTATGGCCTTAGAAGACTTAATTTCTACTTGGGGGATAAAAAAATGAAATTATTTGGGGGAAAAAAACACATTTTCTTGGCTATCCATTTTATGTGTATAATTTTACCTTAAATGCATTTATCACAAGGGCATATCTGATGTCCAAATGGAAGGTATATAAAGAGTACAAGGTTATTAAATCAGTATTCTAGTTTATAATTTATTGTTCTTATTCTCAACCTCCGTTCTTTTGTCATACAGTTTATGTTGTTCCCCTTAAGAATCTGCCACTGCCTTTTCTATCTGTGCACGTGCATCTTTACCAGCATTTCCAGTATGTTTGCTACTGATGGCGGTGAATCACCAGTAGGGTCTGGGCAACAGGAGCAGGTGTGCATCAGGCACAAAGTCAACAGCAACACCAAAACACACCCATGAGCCCAAGGTCGAGTCTCCCAGTCATGTCCCCCATTACATCTCGATGGCTACAGTGTGGTGGCTGTAGACGACAGCAGCACTGCGTGTGGGGCAATTTTGTATTCTCTTTCAAAAATGCATATGCAAGAGAACAATCGAAAGTAAATCATGTAAATATTGTTTATATACTGTAAGTTCAATAAAATATTAACTGAACATTCACCATCCTGGGTCAGGAAAACATTTTTGAAACTTGAGCAGTTTCATACTTGTGCAAGTGGTTTCTTTTAAGCTGCTGTAATGAGTTACACAAAATTATTTTTCCTCATTCTATTTTGGCATCTTACTTAAATTTAAATGCTTAAGTCCCTTCCTTACTGCTAGCAAAATTTCTCTCCCTGTAAAAATAAGCATTGTTTTTGTTTACAATTCAGCACTTAAACTTTTTATTTACTATTCACTCTGTCTTTTTAAACAGTACTGCCAACACCCTGAGGTCATTTACATGTCCTTAATTCCACTTTTAACACTAAACTGTTAAATAATAAAGGACAGTTTTTTCTTTTTTCTTCAATTTATCAACATCACTGGGTTGCAGCAACATGAAGCGGAAACAGGACATCTTCACGCTGCAAATTGTCATACATCAAGGGCAGAAGGTTGAAAAGCTGCAAGGCGTGATGATGCACCACCACCTCAAGCAGATCCACAAGGGTCTCTAGACATCCCGGAATCCATCTGAATTGCCATGCAGGTCAGAAGTTAATTTTTCTGGCAGAAGAAAGTGAAACACTTTGGTCGGCCACGTACGTACGTTTCATTGCCAAGCGCCTGTTTCGGTTCATCAGCGCTGCCGCGTTTGGGCCAAACAGCCAGTTGCTGCCATGCTTTGATGAAACCCTAAATGGACTCCCAGGCCAAAGTAAAGCTGTGTTGCACCCACATGTCAGAAGCGCCTCGTTTTTAATGTGGGACATCTGTGAGCGCCATAGTTGCCAGCGTGGATGTCAGCAGCTCGGAGCGCAGCGGCGCTGGGAAGTGTGCGGTCAGCTCCCCGCCGAGAGGGGAAGAGCCACCTCTGGAGACAACTTCCTTGCAGAAGGCACCATTGTGCCAAGAGCAGCCCCGTCCCATTAATGCCGCCCTGCTCTTGGCTGAGGCCCTCACAGGCGGACCAGCAGCTCCCTCTGAAAGGGGTCCACACGGCGCAGTGGGCCGGCTGCTGTAAACCCTGCTGCTCGGTATCTTCTTCATGTCCCTCCAAAACACATGTTGCCTTAACAGTTATTCAAGCCAGTGTTGCTAAATTTTTATTATGTTAGAAACCTTTTTTTTTTTAAACCGAAACAGCAGAATCATTGTGCAAAGAAAAACACAGTCTCCCCCTCATGCCAGTTTGTACTTGGTTGTAGAAAGAGCAGTAAATGTGCTGAAGGCCTCTGTTGTTTCCATTCTTCTCTGAAGGCCTCAATCCTCAGCTTCAATGGATGTAAAATGCAAACTTTTCAGGGGAGGTGGGTGTGATGTTTACGGTACAGGTAAAGTGGTTAAAGTTGTATGGTTTGCTCTCAATCCCAAATTCAGGTGTGAATTTGCAGGGACAATGCAAGGGGCATCTGCACCAAGTTGCCATCACATCATTATGCTTTCTGACTCCGTACAAATATAAAGCGCAATTCTTGCAGACACATTCGTTCGTTCATTCAGCTTCACTTCTCCTGCAAGCAGTTTACACTGCTATATCAGAACTGCGGATTTTACATTTAAAGTCCAAAGCCCATTAGCAACAATAATCCCAGTCTTCCTGAATCTAAAAGTAGATAAACATCACATATGTACAGCGTGGATAAATATTCCTTTTCTATTCGCCCTTAAATTTAATGTGTTGAGTACAGATGTGTAAATACTCAAATTCAGTGTGAAAATAATCCAAAAAATCAAACCGTCAGTAAAATCGCCAGCCATTTTCCCCATCAAAAAGAGAAAATCATCTCTGAAACTTTCCTGTATGAAAACAAGTCTGTGTAACAGAGTAAATGTTAATTGTGACAGCTTAGTGTTTATTATTCCATCCCCTTTCTAAACAATAGCTACCAAAATAACTCGACAGGCATTTTTGCTGTGTACGAAATATGTAAACACCATCTATATTATGGTATAAACAGTAGTCGGCGACACAAAAACCTCTAAATATGTATGAAATGGCCGTCGTGCCACCGTCTGGGTTACAGCAACGGTGGGGAAGCCATAGATGATACAGCAGCACTTAAGGAGCTTCCACAGAACCCCCACAAACTGCTGGATGGAGGTTCATTTTCAGGTCAGCAGTGTGGGTGTTTTTTGTTGTGGTTTATTGCGAAGGCCTGGAAATGGTGCACAGATTGAATGGCCCAGCCTGCACTCTCAGTTTCACTGCCTGGGCCATTTAGGTGCCCCTTAAATACTTTTAGTCAATGTTGTAAACTGTCTTTTTTTTAAATTTTTTTTATTTAAACCTCAATATACATACAATGAAGTTAATATGAAAAACAACTGCCTGAGTACCATAACAGTGAACTGAACGTGTCCTTTACCATCTCAAAGCAGTGTAAATATTTACTAAACTGTAATAATATTGCTGTGATTTGATTTCTGGTGATTTATTGCCCCAATTAATAGATAAATCTAAATGTGTGTGTTTTTAGTTACCAACAGATGGATGGATGTCAAAATGCCAGTATTCCCAACTACAAAATATGCCTAATTTATTCTCTAAATTCTTTGACAACTAAATTTATACTGCAGTAAAAAAATAATCCATCCCATACATTATGTCCGAAAAAGGTGATGGGGTCGGCAGACAAACAGCTTTTAGAGACAAGACTCCGGGGCCTTTCTGTCTGCAGCATCTTGGCCACAGGAGATATTCCCCTCAGAAGTTCTGCAGTAACTATTTTTGTCCACAGAGTGGTTTCATTTTTCTCAATCTGCTCAACGTGGTCGGTGAAAACTTGCTCAGGTATCAAATTTAAAAGAACGTTCTTCGCATTTCCTACATTTCATATGATGTCCAAAGAAGTTCAGAACTGATGTATTTTTAAACGATGGTAAGAACCCAGCAGGTACAACTTCTCCCACTTTGCTCTTTTGCACCATCATCTCAACAAAGGTGTGGCTGGTACTGTATGTACAACACACATTTCATTACATATCTTGTTTAAAGGAAAATGTGCTGGTAAGGTAATGGAAATACACACACACACACACACACACACACACACACACACACATACACACACATACACACACACACTATCCCAACTGTTTATTTCTTCAGTCCCAGTTCCTAGAATGGTCTGGCACGTTCTGCCCCATCTCTGAGAAGGTCTTCGGCTGCACTACGACACTTGGCCTCCACCCTTGGCTTAGTGGCCAGCAGCCAGCTTTCCAAGCTTACATCCTCGATGGAAACATGAATTGCTGTGGACACGTCTGGCTTCCAGCTGTGAACAGTGGGCAACCCTGAGGTGGCAGATCCCCAAAAACATACCCTGTATATAAAAGCTTTCTCCTCCTAGCCAGCTGATGCCCCACCATTTTAAATCTTGGTTTTTAAATGCAATTTGCAGGTGAGGATGTCTTATAGATGGGCAGGATCTTCATTCTGAATCAGTATTTCAATCACTGTTGCACCAAGAACCCCAAGTGTCCGATTTCAGTCCAGTCTTCACTGTTGGTGAGGCAGAACAAAACAAGTTCCTGAGTCACTGCTCTAGTCCAGGGTGTCCCGGCCAGGACCAGGACCTGCAGAACCACTGTGTTTGATGGTGAGGATTCCACTTTGAGCCACTCATTAAATGTGTGTTGGATTTTGGCCAACGAACAACATCCTTTTTCCCATCATCCAATCCTAACTTATTCCAGAAGAAGGACTGAATATTGAATAACTGCAAAACTGAAACCAGTCCAGTACTTCTTATTAGGAAAAATACCAGTTTGTTCCAAGTACAAACTGTATAAATTCAAGTCTGGACCAAATGACAGCAATAATTGCACATCAGATAAGAGGAAAACTGAAAACGAAATAAGGGGATGAGTACATAATAGCAGGTTCCTAAGATAATGTAAGACTTACTGAAAAAAATCAAGCCTGGGCGGTCTCAGTCAGTGCTTCAGTGAAATCAAACTAGCTTAGAGGCAACTTGGAATAAACTCTAACGGAAGCGTTATGTCCACAGCCCAAACAGTTTTACAGGCAACACTTTGGGACCTGCTAATGTTTTGCAGGAATTCCAACCAGACTACATTATGAGGAATAATCTGGACCTTAACCGTTGCGGTCTGGACACATGATCAGCCTCTATGTCTAGCTGGGAGAACATAACTCGGGGTGCGATGTGGGGTCCGTAAGGCTAGGAGGCAAAAAAAAAAAAAAAAAAAAAAAAACCAACCGTTTGAGCCCAGAAGCAGCCACAATTGTGTTTTAGGCTCTTGTTCTGCAACTGGGTGACTAGAGATGCAAATGATTTGGATGAAGCACAAGGACCCAGTGTGTCCACTCACGCCTGGTCCACAACCCAGATTTGGCACAGTCTGACTATCAAGTAAACACAGAGTGGCCGGGAACTCGGGCTTTTCAAAGAAAAACAAACCCTCGTCCCGCTCTACACAGCAAAGCCTCAGCTGAAAGGAGAAAAGTGGCCACCTTCTCGAAAATTTCAGCATGTGCACTGGGGCACCACACAAGCCGCTTTCAGTTCCAAGGGTGTCCAACAGCAGCGTAGCGGGACTTTAGCAACAGCTGGAAAACAGAATGGCTGTTGAACAGAGCAGCAGAAAAGCGGCAGACAAAACTTGAGCCCAAAGCCTCAAAATAAGTTAAAATTCAGCCACTTAACACAAGGCCGAGTGTTTTACACATTGATCAGTTTTTATTACAACTTTGTTCATCGGCTGGCTGAAGCAGCATAACGTTAGTCGATGTTTTACAAACATTTTCTTTGGAAGCCCAATTTACTATTAGCAAATATAGTAAAAAAGGTTTTTCAGTGCATATGAAATGTAGGCTTACTCTATTAAGGCTTCCTGCTCTCCTGGTCATCACTTTCTCCACACGTGAAAAGAACGTTTTGGCCATGTTGGAGCATGGCTGTCCTTCACAATTGAACTGCATTGCAGAAGCTCATTTGGTGTTACTGACAATACTGTTCTGCTGCAGTCACACAGTAGTGTACGATCATCTGTAATGTTCAGATGATCAAGCCTTCATGGAGGTCTGGAGCACTGGTGCCTGTATGCACTGTTATTTGTCGAGACCCACACTTCAAAGTCAACACAAGTGAAAATCCCCATTTTCTGTATCTTGAGAAATGGCTAGAAAAGCCTCCAGCAGCCCACCATGTTATAGACTGACAAGCATATATTGACCAGGCAGAAGTGCAAGTGTTACCCACTGCATCACCATGCCACCAGGAGATGAGCCCCAGTTATAATTAGTGAAAGGATAAATG
Source organism: Heterotis niloticus (assembly GCA_018136845.1). NCBI lineage: Eukaryota > Metazoa > Chordata > Actinopteri > Osteoglossiformes > Osteoglossidae > Heterotis > Heterotis niloticus. The sequence goes on along the minus strand of CM030903.1, from coordinate 15,044,495 downwards.
ATGACCACCAAGTCCCATAAAATCCGCTGTACAAAACATGGGGTATTCTTGCCAGCCTTCCCAAGGTAAATCTTACTAAAATGGTCAAAAACACATCTAAGAAGCTCTTAGTAGCACAGTTACCCACAGAAATTATCACGGAAAGTATAAGGGTCAACCTGTTGCTTTTACGGATTCGAACTAGTAGCTGAAAGACTGAAAAATGTCTTCATAAATTAGATGACGGTATGATACCATTTCTTGAGGCATTTGGGAGCAGGACACCTCTCAGTGGAATTTAGGAGTTTCCTGCACTCAATCCTCCCTTTCTTAGGTAGCACTGGAGATGGGGTCCTCACAGAACTGAACCCATCTTCAAATTCCAGCATGGTAACTGCCTTGAGAATGTAGCTCAACCTCTATGCTTTAAATGCATAAATAAAGCAAGGGGAGACCATTTGATCAAGAATCTGTAAATTTAATGAATAAAATAATTCTTATGCCCCCCACACCATTGAAAAGGCTGAGCGTGACCAGAGATGGGAGCTTCATGCTCTCCAGCTGTGTGAATGTCATGTTGTGTTCCTACAAGGTAAAGAGGAGTAACAGCAAACAGATGGAGTTTTGGTGCCCTCAGTCGAGATGCAATACAGGTTTGACCAGACGGTCTGCCGCCCACTTGCCTTTAAAGCATTGGATTAGGAGACTCCACACCGCCTTGATGTACAAGCCCTTGGGCTGAGCACAGCTGCATCTTTTTATACGCAGATAACCTATTATCCATTGATTTTGGCAGCATTTCTTTTTCCTTCCCAAAAATTACTGCATCATCTATGCCTGGCTGGTGCTGGAGTCCAAAAGGTAAACATTTCATGTTACTGGCTTTTCAGAAGTTAATCTAGTCTCTTAACCACTGGCTGCACACAGTGAACAAAACCTGGTTCTTGTTATGGTGGTCACCTGCATTACTTATTACTGTCACAAGAGTTACAGACGTCCAACACGATGCTTTGAGCCGAGACTGTCAAGTGATGGTGCAAACTAAATACTCGCTGAGAATAAATGAAATGCAGAAATCGATAAACATATTAGCTGATACATTAGTGGGAAACTATATCACATCATTTAATGGAACAATAAATGCTTACGATGCTTTCCATAGGGAGTGGCAGAGCAGCTGAGTCTAGACAGTGATGTAAAGCACAGCAGCAGGAACCTTTTCCTCAGAGCACCTACCATTCCCTCACTTTTTCATTGTCTGTGCCATGTTGATGTTCTTGAGCCTAAGCGTCTTGCTTTAGGCCTTCAGATTCGATCAGTCCTACACACACAGGACCAGGCAAGACAACTCCAATAAATCTTGAAAGGAAGAAAATAAATTCATATTACAAATTAAATATGGGTGAAATATCAGACATGCATAGGTCACTTTATTAGGTACACCAGGCTGGTACAGACAAGTAGCTGTTGAATAAAAATGGGTGGGGGGGTGGTTTTTAACAACACATTAGGTTTTTAAGTATCAAATGATTCTCACTTGAATTTCACAGAGTACCAAAAGAGGTATCATCTCTCCATGGTCAGTCTGGCCTTTCTCAAAATAATACTTCGAGCAGGATAACATGCTATGTCACAAAACACCCTTCATCTCAAGATAGTTCCACAAACATGAGAGTTCCTTACTTTACTCCAGATGGTCTTCCCAGTCCCTGTCTCTCAAGCCAGTACAGCATCTTTGGATGAGGTGGAGCGTGATGTTAGCAGAACGAATGCAGGATTGTATGAAGCCGTCGAGCCAGCATGGACCATGGACCCTGTGGAACTTGTCCAGGACCTTGCTGAATTAAAGCTGTTCTTCCAATATTTAACAGGTGTGCCTAATAAAGTGGCCTGTGTAAAATTGGATAAACTGTATAAAGTGTGTCTTGCCAGTAAAACAATAAAATTAAACTGAACTGAAATCACCTTTCTTTTACAAAACACATTAAAGTTAGTTTATGCAGCCTGATCTGCAGCTGAATTCCCAGAGTCACTTGTAAAAACTAACATTGCTTGAGCCATTTTATTTATTTTTAATATTGGCAAAAGTTGTGAACCGTTAGCCAAGGTAAAATCACAAAGCTGTACAGTGTTGCTCTCCCAAGGCTTTCAAATGTGTCCCACTTCTCCATATTTAGATGCCAAACCTGTAGTAAACGTCAGCACACGAGCAAGAGAGGAAAAACACGGACACCGGTTACAACACGCTTGGGGGCTGCAGAAACAGAAGGCATTGGGTGTCAGTCCTCGCTGACTTCCTCCGACTGTCCACTCCTGTCCACCTGGAGCCAAATGATGCTCATCAGCACGTGGGATGGGAAATGTGCCGTTTACAGTGAACGTATTTTGAATATTCTTACGGTACATCATGTGGGGCTCCTCAATGGCTCTGAAGGAGGAGGGATGATATAGAACCATGTGGATCCACAGGATCAGTTCTGCTGTCAACAGAAGTTACTTGACTGTTAAAAATGATGCTTGAATGTGAAGACTGAGCAATACAAGTAACGACAAAATGGTTATCTAGTACGTTGTGTGTAAACATACAAACACAGCTCCTTTGCACACTTTTTTAATGTACTGCCCTAAAATTTAAATAGGAGTTAAGTTTAAAACACTTTAAAACCAATCACTTGTGTATTTTTATTGGCAGTTGTGTGTTTCTGTGCACGGCAATCTGCTCAAAAAACCTTACCGTCTCCTCACTGCAAGAACACAACTGGGAACGGAAGTCTGTAACTTGATGCATTTGTAAATCCTAAGTCAATTTTACCACTGTCAAAATGAATAAAAACAGTACAAGTGTCCCTTGATTTATCTGCTAGCTAGTTTCTGTAAAAAAACCTCAGATTAAGCTATAAAAGGAGAAAAAAAACTCAGCACAACTAAGTTGAGATGGTAAATTAAGACAAATTTAAAATAAATGTTTACCAGCTTCCGGCCACTTACCGGTTTTAATTATTTGAGATGTACATAACTGCAAGCTTCACATCTCCATTTACTTACAGGGTAAGTTGTGTACCTTTCACTCAACGAAAGATGGAGTGACGAGTGATCAGAGTTGAAAACTTCAAATTGCTGCTTACTCCTCTGTTGAAATTAGCAATATCAAAGCATATATTTTTAACAAGGTTTTTATTTGGGATTCTCTTACATATTTGTTACGTATTATGTGCAGATGCATTATGGTAATTAGATTTCTGGTGAAAAATGTAATACAGGTAAATATTTATATACAAGATAAATCCCTTGCATTTAAAAGGAAGCTTGTTTAAGATAAAGTGAAAGCACCACAGGCATCGATTATCACTGGAACCTGAGGTTGACCCACTGCTGTTCAGTACAAAGCTACGGGAACTGTATTAGCACAAAAAACCTGCACTAGATTTGTTTTTATAGCATTTTCACAAGATCAGCAATGTTTTACCAGCTTCCTGTTTTGCTGCAGCCTGAGGATATCTCTGCAGTTGTGCGTTTCCCCACATGGATCAATGAACCCTGCAACTGACATGATGGGACAAAACACTAAGAGAGACTAAGTGCTGTGAACTGACTGCAGCTGCAACCAGGTGAGCATGAAACCCTCCTGACGGCTCAGATTAGAAGAACGGAGATGGGGAGATACACACAGCCAACAGATGCGCACCAGGACAGAATAAAAAGCAGACATCCCCAGTTTTATAATATACATCTTTTTATTGTCAGGGCAGAAACTATACCGTTTAACAAGAGTGTAAAACATTTCCCACTAAGCCCACTGCCAGGACAGGAACGTGTAAAAGAGGAGAGGGACAGAGAGGTGCATGCTGGGTCAGTGGCTTCTGCTAAAGCTCAGCTCCTGTCGGTCCTGCAAACAAAACACAAGACACAGAAGTTCAGGTTTTCTTCACTGTGGGGAAGTAGTGAACCATAACACATGTGTTTGATACAAAATGAAACAGCACTACAGACAAACGTGATAACTTTTAGGATATAATTGTCCAGGTTTGACAGAGTAAATAAAGACAAATAAGATCAAAATGTTGAAGGTGAACCAAAAGGGTTGCTTCCTTACTTCAGGTTTTTGTGTGGTGCAAGACAGTGCTTTTTTTATTTATTTACTTTAATTTCTGTGACTAATTTCAGCACAACTGTACAAGCAATTACTTCTTCATTAAAATTCTACTCAAAACGGTTGTAGGCCCAGGGTACAAGGGGGGTACTGCTGTAGTTGGTTGCTACTGCTATTGTGGTTATTGTGTTTACAGGGAAAAATTCAAAGTATAAAAGAGTTTTGTTCTGTACATTTTAATTTCAAATGACTTGGCTTAAAAAGTTACCTCATTAAAGTGTCATTGCCGTTAAAAAAACAGACATGAAGCATTGGCTAGTGCTGAAGTCTGGTGCTGCTGTTTCAACAAGCCAAACTCTCTGCATCTTTACAAACACAATGACTCTGAGGACTTTAAACCCTTCAACATAAATTATTCCCAAATAAGTCTTGATGCACCCTGAATCAGGCGAAAAATAAACCACAAAAGAGGCAAATGGCAGAATCGTTGAATGAACAGAAGTCTTTTTTTGTGAACAGGGGATGCATGAGCCCGAAGCTTTTTTAACCAAAATTACTACTATGGGAAACAGACTGATAGCTTCCTTTCCTTCATGTCCAAGTACCACCTCATCTCACCAAGTGATTACAGGTCATTAGAGATATTAAAGACACTGAAAAACAAAACAAACATTTCGTAACTACATTTCCATCAGGCATCCTAAAAAAGCCTAACCCTTCATAGAATTGAATGACAGATGGTGTTTAATACAACTTTTTAGAATAGCAGTTCCCATTTACTTGTGAAAAGCAGATGTAATCTGTCTTAGCCATTTTCTTAATTACAGCAAAGAAAACTACATTTTTTGTTTATCTGCACTAAACATGGTGCAGCCCCAAGAAAATCCAAATTAGTCAATACTGTTGTCAAATTATTTTTACTACTTATTTATTTAGTTGGCTTACAAGGTTTGTATATTAAGCTACTTAACTATTTTATAACCAGTCAGTTCATACTATATGAAATTTGGGTAAGAATCCCTTCAGAGAGATATCAGCAAGGAGCAGGGACTCAAACTCATGTCTTTCAGCTGCAAAGAGAATGTCTAACCACTGTCCCACCTGCAGCTGCCATCCTCTATCTTAATTAAAGCCACTTTGAAGACCCATGCAGTTCCACTAGAAGTTCATGGGAGTGCACACTGAGAAGTTGACCCATTATTACCATGGACTTTGTGGCTGATGTATGAATGCTGTGGGCTTACAAAGAGAGACTTTTTACATGAGTAAATGTTACCAGAGAACACTGTCTTCTTTGGCTTCTCAGTGAGAACATAATCTCCATCCGTTAAAAACACAAGTCAATTTTAATGTATGGTGGGAAGTGGTTCATTACTAATATCAGTTTCTTAAAAAATGACTGTATTAAATAAAACAGGGGCTTCCGGATCCACCAGTTTCCAAACAAATGGAACTCATTTCTGACTCCTGGCCAGTGAGCCCTCTACAAGGTAAATTATACCCCATTACCATAGACACATCAATGATGTCTTATAACTGCAGCTCTCTCAGGGATACAAAGGCATCTGCTTGACCTCCAGTCTTCAGCCAGATATCAAAGGCCTTCAAAAATAAATAAATAAATACATTTAAAAAAAAAAAAAAAAAAAAAAAAACCCGGACCATCAGGCCAACATACCTGGGTGTGGGCTCACTCATCAATGTACTCAAACGGCTCTGGGGCCTCAGGCTCCTGCTCCTCCTCCTCAATCTTGGGGCCATGGGCAGAAACGGGCTCCACAAGCTCCTCCTCCTCTTCGCTGGTGTCCTTCATGATGATGATGCCACCGGTGTGCAGCTGTTAAGAACAGAGACGCTTAATTTAGTGCACAGGGTCCATGGATGAGGCTCAGGGGATCCGGCGTGCGCAGGCTCATTTCGGAAATAACATCATCTGAAAAAGTTAAATAATAAATAAAGTAAAAACATTATTACACTGTTACTCTTCTATAACATAACCGTATGCAGGAGCAACCAGTTTATGGGAAATAAATTAAGGAGAATTTTCTTCGTCGACATTTTCTAGGAGGTTTCCTTACTTTTCATCAGATCCCTAAATGGGTCCGTGGCCCAGAAAAGATTAAGAATGACTGAATTAGAGGCACCTTGCTAACAGCGCACTGCTTCAAATCCTGGACATGACAAGATTAATATGACTATTCATATTCTGACCTGTAAAGTCAAAAGTAATTCCCATTTGTCTGTACACAGATCCTTCCTGTTGAAGTTTGTTTCTCTTGCCAACATGACTACAGACAATACCGGAAGGATTTTTGAAAATAAAAGCACAACATGAGCAAGGACAACTAACACCATAAACACAGTACAATCCTGTCATTACAGCTATAACAGACATCTCAAACAATGCAGACAACCATTTCTTTTTTTTTTATAAATACTATTACTGTTAGACAAATCCCTTAATTTCTGCACAATTTTTTTTTTAATTGACATTCCACCTTTATGAAATAAAACCTAAAAGTTTTGCAACATCACAACAGGCTAGAGTGCATTTTATGGCCACCTCGGTGGGCTTTAAACATAAATGATTTACTGAAATATGCAGCAGGAGACCAGACAAAATGAATTTGGCCCCTTGCAGACTGGGCCTGAAATGTCATTAGAAGCATTAGTGACTCTCAGGGAACGGCCACACCGGCTCAAAGCCGACCAGAGACCCAGCAGCATGTCTGCATGGAGGAGGCTTTCGGGTACATCAGTGGGCTACAGGCTACCATGAGTCCCTGACGTAGCCAGGTCCCTCATCCGCAGCCCTCTCAGCAGGATCTTTCATCTTCATTAGCAGCAAAAGACTTTTTACATGCTCCCCAATGAGTGCACAGCCATGGCAGCAGTTTGCTCCAGACCACATGGGTGTGTTTTAACACCCATGTCTGGGAGCAGCACTTCTATTCACAGCCCAAACGCCCAACCAGAGCCAGTAATGGAGGGTAACAGTAATCGATCAAAAGGGCAAATGATCTTAGCACAGACAAGTGGAGCTGTATGGTGCCATCAAATGGGGCTGTGAAGACTCTTAAGTTATTTTTGCAGCTGGAAAACAACACAATTTTCCCTGAAAAATGGCTTGCAGTGTAAGAGGTCTTCAGATATGTATAACTCAGGATATCCTGGAAAACCACAGAACTACAACCCTATTTGGAGGTGCTTTGGTGCAAAGCTCAGTGCTACAAGAGTCACACCTGTGTAGCTGAACATACTGTACAATGGAAATCTAATGCTTTCGATAAAGAAAAGATGGGACCACAACCTGTTTTACTGTCAGCTCTTTCTATTAATAAGAGTATAGATTCTATGAAAAAGGAAGAAAAAATAAATTATGCAGTTGGGACTGGGTGGTGGTGGACGCACCGGTTTGAAGGGCTGGTAGCGGCAGGGTTCGGTCATGCTGAGCACTTTAAGCTGTGCTGGCATCACCCTGGCTGGGTTCTCCAGCAGCTGGAAGCTGGGCTCAGGCTCCTTCTTCTTCTCCTTCTCCTCATCCTTCTTTTCACTCTCTGCCACTGGTTCCTGCCATCACCAGACAACAGGGGAGAGAAAGACACATGCATGTCGATCTCACATCTCCATCAATCTGTGAAACACAAACTGAAACAAAGTGTCGCTACAGCCAAATGCTACAACCAGCTAATAACCCAACATTACTTAAAGGCCATTCCTATTAAAAATGAGTGCTTAAAAAGATTATTTCTGGGGTGTTATTGTAATAAAACACACCCTGAGGATGCCAACCAGCTTGAGGAGATCTATCATCTCACCATCTTCTACTGCATTTTTATTCTTTTTAGCATTTTAAGTATCTCAAGTGCATATTTTCATGGATTTTCAAAACAATTACAGAAACAAATAAAAACAGCTACTTATGTGATTCAGATCAGGAAAATTTTCAACAAAAAGTCCATTACTGTTTTATTGTATTTGAATTTTTACCTGTCTAATAAGATATGCCATAAATGACCTTGTTCAGCATTGTTTAGGTTTCTTGAACACATCCTGAGTGCTCACCATGGTATTACTGTACTTTCTAAAACATGAATCATCATAATATAGCTGTTTTAAAACTGCACTGGATTTTTTTTTTTTTTTTTGCTTGACCAAAGCAGAAATGTACTTGGCTTTTAAGTGAGTATTCTCTCTGGCTGGACATCAAAGGTCAATGCATTTCTCGGCCACAAATCTGGGGAAACACGTCATGACCTTGAAATGCCACATATTTAAGTTTGCCCACAAGTTTGCTGTTGCCTGAACCACAGCAAGAAAGCTGGAGAGGTGGCATCGCACAACTTTAACGTCTGTAGCAAAACATGACATGAGTGTATGTGCAATTCTTTCTTCAACATGCTAACAAGAACATTAAAGTCAGAAAAGAAAGTGTGTTTTCATTGTGAGATCTCGGTCCTCAAAGCAAGTTAAGCAGATGATGTACTGTCTCTTTTCTCGAGTGGAGTAGCCCTTGGAAGAAATTTAGGAAAAACATCCTTATCATCTAGATACAAGAGGGAGCTGGCAGAAGTGTTGGGTGTTCAACAGACCTACAACAGCTCTTTCAGCCTGTAAAACCTCGTTTTATACTTCCCACTTTTATTTGTTTATGCTCCCCTAACTCAACAATGACAGTCTGAAAGGAAATTAAACATGCATTTCAGTGATTTATACACATATCCATTGCAATTTTATGGTAACTGCTGGTTTACAAGTCCAGGTTTCAAACTGCTAAACCACCTACTTTGCCAAGTTGTTCACCTGAACTACATGTTCTATATAAAATAAAATCGTAGCAGTGCTGACAAACATCTCCCTGTTGTCAGTTAAACAATAAGAAAAACAGGGCATGGCTTTGTACAATATTTGTGATTCAAAGCCCATTTAGAGCCTGAATTACTACTGTTGAATCACAGCACCTCAATGTTTATGGATTACACATTTCTGCATTGTTCACTGATAAAAGTAGATATGCACACATTTTGGTAAGGGAAAGTTGGGGAACATAAACATCTCATCTTGGAAAAGATGACTATAGAGCCATCATAAACACACGTGGCAACATTTGTGGTACTCACCACCTCCATCTTTTCTTCCTCTTTTTCCTTCTTCTCCTTCTCCTTCTTCTTGGCCTTGGCTGTGATGGAGAGCACTGCAGTAGACACCTACCACAAGGACAGGAGAAGATGACGAAAAATTACGATTTACAGCTGGCAGAAACAAGCTGAAAATCTTTCATAAAATACAGCGATGCCACTGGAAAAAGTAACTTCATATGAATTTTATAATAAAATTGGCAAAACTGGGCACAACACTTACTTTTTCCTTCTCCTTTTCCTTTGGCACCTCCAGTGCAGGTGGGTAGGCAAAGGTCGATGGCTTGCAATTGGACCGGTACTGCACCTTGGGCATCTAGAGATGACAGGCAACTTTCAAGAACTGCAACTAATGCAGATGCCAATTCAAAGTACATTACCCCACCAGTCTAGCAATATGTTGCATAAATATGTGATTCTGAGCTGTTATTTACACAATAGTCAGCCACAGAGTTCTGGGACTGCTGTCAGACACCTTACACACTACAGTCATTCCAAAGGTTTCATGGACAATTAACTTTTCTAGCACTTATCAAAGGGAGTGTGACTAGTAAGTATTTCTGGACAGAAGACACTCGAAGTAAATGTAAGAACACAGCAGCATTACAGCACACCCTCCATTACGATGCATTTACTTTTTTTAGCTGATGATCTTCTCCAAAGGGACTTGCAATGTTAATACTACAGCAACTTACAAAGCACAGTAATTATTTCCTGCACCAGTTCAAAGTAAGTACTTTGCTCAAGGGCACTATAACAGGAGGTGAGATTCAAAATTGAGTCCTTTGATTGCTTAAAAAAATAAATATGACTTGGTATTGGTAATATGCTTTTACATGAGATCACAACTGGCTTTTGTTGAGGGATGTCGTCACATTTATGGAATGTGTTAAAGAAACCCTATATCAGGTTCATTAATGCTTTTAATGCAACAGACGAAAGAATCCCCAATTGATCATGTGACATGTTAAAGTGAAGGCTGTCATTGCACAACCCCAAGTGAACAAATAAAATTTTCAAAGCATAAAGCTGTTACAGGCAGCATATTAACACTTTTGCATAAAGCCAAAACCACGGTTTCCCACACAGCAGTAACATGGGTGCAAATCCTTGCCTACCTTTAGGTCCTTGTTGAGGCCAATGATGGCTGTGGGGGTGAAAGCCAAGGACAGGAAATGGGAGAGCGGGAACCAGAACCAGAACTGGGTGAACACAAGGAGGCCCACGACGGACGGCATGTGGGTGTGGCCTGTGCGAGACTGGAGGGAGATGGTCACGTTTCGGCCACCTACAGGAATGGAAACAGGTGCAAATGAGGACACATGCAAGTGAAGCAGCTAAGTTCTGACACTCCTTTCTGGAACTCATTTCATTGAGCCCTTTCCTCACCCATACAGGGAAATGTTTCAGATTCTATCGTTACTCATTTATAAGCATAATAAGATGTGGGGGGGGGGGTTTACTGAATAAGACAATGTGCTGATACAGCCAATTTGGTTGAAATAATTTTTTTTTTTTTTCCCCCTTTTGCTCATAAGTTATGAGAGAAAAAGTAAAGCATGCAACACATTATAATAGTGGAGAGCATGTGAAGGGCAAAAGCCAAAGCAGTGGATGAAAGACAACATAATAGCCCTCGGAACTGCCTGGGTAGCAGGGTAAGAGGCCAAGGTGAATGGGACAGGAGCATGGGATTGAGCTTTCAGAAACATATAAGTTCTGGGAATAAAACATAAAGAGGAGACTAAGCTGACTGGCCAGACCCATCCCAGGAATGGGCCTGCTGGTTACTTCTATCTCTATCACATGTCATGTTTTGAAATCCAGAGTGGAAAACAAAGGTTTCTAAGGAGTATCTGGAAAAGGAAAATGACCCACCCTATGCCTAACTTTTTAATCAGAAGCCTTTGAACCAAAACAAAGAACAGATGGAAATAATTCCAACTTGCCCCACACAATAGGTGACCTTTGACATGGTGGTTAAAGAGCCATTTCTACTTCTGAAGAGTGACTTATTGGTCATTGCAATTTAACTCTACAAAGTAGTTAAAGCTGCCAAAATATAATGTACTGAATGGAGACAGACACACACAGTGGAAAGAGCAAGGCACCGAGTCGGGGGACACTATGTGTTCTTATAGACAAACTGCTCAATTTCCTGAGTACACAGGAAAATCCAACTTTGCTTCATAATTACCATATCATCATGAAAAATAGACCACTAACAACATAGTAAAGGGTTCAAGCTACAATACTGGCATCAAGCAGTGTGGCAGTGTAGTAGTCTAGAAATGTGGTTTTACATAGAAAGTACAGCTTCACCCTGACACGCACTCTTGACTGTCAACAACATTTACTGCTAAAAGCTTTCAAAAAGAACAAAGCATTCAAATATACAACTAGAGAAAGGAAAAAGAACTGAGCTATCTCACAACTCAGTCACTTTGCATATAGTATTAAATAACAAAAGAACAAAATACCTAATAGCCCAACATCACCAGACAAGCTGAACCAGAGTACATTATTAAGTCTGTCACTAAATTATCACTGCAGTGCTTCAATGGTGGCACCAGTGCAATACAATCCAGTACTGCACTGAAGGGATTCTCAGTCTGTGCTTCTCAGTAAAAACTGCATTAACACCATTAGGGGAAGCTGCCAGACTCTGGTTTCTGGCATGTAAAAACATTTCTGTGGAAATATGGATATACTGTGTGTATCTGTTCTGCAGCAAAGGCCAGCAGATGTTTGGATTACAGAGAAATACAGGCATTCAAGTTTCAGTGGGAGGAATTCCACTGCATACAAGCTGGTATTCTGAAAACAGGAAGAATTTACTTAATGTACAGTTGTTTTTACTTTTCCTATATGTATGTACAGAGTATTATACTTGGATAAATATTTTTAAAACTATATTGGTTGAGAAGACCAGTGTGAACAATCCGTGGGTAATGCCCATCTGGCAAATAACCTTCATAACACAAAGGCAGAAAAGCAACCTGGTTGAACCCAAAAGAACTAAGTACAGTGTGGTAAATGGCAGAAAATAGTACCAGTAACTGTCAGTTTTATGTTACTGCAACTTAATGGGGAGGTTTCCTGCATTAGATGTGGGGGAGATCTTGCCTGCATCAAGGATTCCCTGTGCAAGGATGGCCCCAAACTTGGCCATGACATCATCATGCTTGTCATTGATCACTTTGGAGTACAACTGCCGGAACTGGCTGACCTACAAAGGAACAGAAAACAAACACATTTAGTCCTGAGTTAGACAAAATAAATTAAATTTAAAAAATACTAAAATATAAAAATAGAAGGAAGGAGAATAAATATTTTAGAATGAGATACAGTTGTTTATGTGCAACTGATTACAATTTTCCCTTAAGCAAACACTGTAAATGTTACCAGTAACTGCTTTTGGGATGTAAGGTCTAACTACTAATGCAATACAATTAAATATTGCTTTTTTCAAACTTTTAGAACCAGGTTCCACCACAGTTATAATGCTGATGACATTGTCATAAAGTTGCTGTAGTGAATTTAAATTGCTGTAACCATAGTATGACCACCACAGCGAACTTAAAACGGACGAGTCCTTTAACAGCAGCAGTGGTGGTGGAAAACCCTGCTCCTCACAGGCATTAGGACATGCCAACGTGCTGATTTGTATTCCATCTGTGCATTTCATTACTCACCTTGACTAAAAGCATTGTATAATTAAATTCCTGTTAGACTGAAGCGGCAACAAGATCTCTTCTTTCAACTGCACTACAGCTACAGCAGAGACAATTGTTGCAGGTGTATTTGTACTAATAAAGTATGCTCCCTTCATCAGAAAGATTGCACAGAATTGTAATGCTAATATGATGGTTTTTTTCCTTGAGTTACACAAATTTGGTTTAACGCAAGTTCTTTTCAGCAGGACTTAAAGTAATGTGCCTTGAATTATGCAATGAAAATCAAAGTTTATTGAGCACTCAGCTGGTATAAAAGCCAATACATTAGGGCCAATGGCAGTCAGGGTTTCACACCTACGTTATTCTAGACAGAAAATCTCAAATAAGTCAGGAAAATCCCACAATTTTCCTGAAAACCAAACAAAACCATAATTGAGGTCTAACAATTTCATGCTGAATTTGGGATTTATGTTACTGAAATCATGAATTTAGAGGTGAACAGCAAATGTATAATAAATATAGGAATAATGAAAGGGTTAAACAATATTTTATAAAATGTGGCAAAATGTATTCTTGATACTTTACAGGCTTATTACATGAAATTTTGTTACAGCCATTGAAAACATTAGATTTCAAACCCAAACAAGTCAGGCAAAAACTTATTATTTGTTGACATAAAATTAAGATCTTGAGAGATTAAGAGTGCTTATGCAAAAGTCCATGAGTGGCAAGGGGGGTTGTTCTGTACAGCAGGTATGTCCATAATGGTGTCAGCATAGACTGAAGCATGCGTATGAAAAATAACTTAAGTAGTGCAGTGAAGCACCTCAATTTTTGATAATGTCTGCTGCCATCTGTTGGGACCTCTTGGCTTCATTTAGGGTGTAACAAGTATTCTGAAGAGTAGCCCAGTGTCATTAACTGGTTTTCAGTGTTGGAGTCACTAACTCACCTTGGGGCAGGTGATCTCTGTCTGCTGGATCATTATGAGGGCTGAGGCAATGAGGGCACCTTGGCGCACGTAGTTAACAGGGTCATTGGTCATTGGCTCCAGGAGGTTAATGGCTTCCTATAAAGAAGGGATTCAATCCAATTAATTTCCTCCTCCCTAGTTATAAGACAATTGTAGCCTCATCCATGGTCATGAACAAGTAAAAGTTTACAATTAATTTTCAGGCACCTTGAAAAATGCAATTTTTTTGTGCTACAGAAATTATAAGGTATATTTTTGTTCAAAAACAACAAGTTAAAAAGGTTATCCACTGAACAGTACAGAGCTGAGTCTTGATTATCTGGCCTAAATGTGAATGAGAGTGAGCCGGATGACCAAAAACATCTGGATAATACTGTAGTGTCTGCTTCTCCATGAAGCCCCTAGGAGTAGAAGCAAAAATTAGATTATTAGAGTGTGCAGTGCAATTGGGATGAGCAACATCCCTGTCAGAGAAAAGGAGTTCTTTGGGTTGAAAGGGCAATATTTGTTTATTCTTCTTGGCTGTAAACTTTTGGCTGTTGCCTTGTGTTCTTATTAAAAGTTGCCTTATGGCAACCTCTCTTCAAGTGTTGCTTACATGCTGGCCACAGTTGCACTTGCTACAGCATGCAAGATCAGCTGTATGTATTTGGACACACAAGAGGTTCAACAAATGAAATAAAAAGCTATAAAAATCTGGATTCATTAATTTTCAACCTTACCATAGCAAAATACAGACTGCAAATGAAAGCATAATGCAAAAACATGAATGCCACAGCACAATGCTAGTAGCCAAAAATCTCAGTGAGTCATGATTATCAGAACATTTATCAAAATTCCTACATATTATAAAGACTAACACACTGATCAGCATAAAGCATAACAGAATCCAAATCAAGTATATGCATCAACCAAATGAAGTCAGGTTCCACTTTTTCTGTGTACAGTGTGCTCTGTTTATAGAGTCCCTGTTCACTCTCTAATGCCGTTCTACCCTAATGGGTCAGAGAACACATGGGTTCTGCTTTAAGATATGATTTTAAGGGAAGAGGTGAGCTCATGACTCAAATGACCACCTTCAAGGCAGACGTTGTTAGTACTGTCAGGTCTTCCAGCCAAACTCAATTTGATTCAAACTCCACACTGAGGGTGCAGAGACTCTACTTAAGAAGCTCACGTCCCTGCTTCTGACAGGCCACAAATTGTGTAGCTATTAAGGTCCTGGCCATGTCTCTGGCTCTTTCTGTTAACAGGACTTAGCCAAACCACTAAGGAGAGTGTCCCCGCATAACAAAACATAAGCCTAAAATCCAGAACTATACATATATGGGTGAAGTGCCCAAATGACAAGCACAAGGACATGCATATGTACTAAATCTATAAAGCAGCAAGCATATTGGAATAATGGATAAAACCAGAGTGGGCCACAGGATTTTCTCAATATGAAGGGGTGCAGTCATGACAACCCCAGCTGCTTCCAGAGGTGAAATGACTAAGAGACCATGAACAGCAGTCTTCTGTGATGTATTTGCATGGCAGCTTGCCTGTGTGAGGCTAACAGTCTTATGTTTCTGGTGACAACGCAAACAGTGTGGCTTTTCCTTTGGTCTCGGTAAAAGTGAATCTGCTAATGGCTGTAACTGGACCCAGCAATGCAGTCTGGAAGGATGGGTCCTGACACCAAAAACAAGCAAATATTGTAGAGAAAATAAACAAGCAGGAAAGAACCCCTGGCACCCACCACTTCATTTTCAGGACAACAAATGTGAAACAAAAGGCATCACCCATGAGGCCATGGGTTACAGGCTTTACTTACTGGAGTTCTATCAATCAGTCAAAAGTGGCCATTTTTTAACACAAGCACCAGAGTTGTACACTTCTTAGAGAGGAGAGTCTGGAGTCTGTGTGCCTTATGGCATGGAAAAAGTCCGACTCGATACATAATGGTCCATAGCACACTTACAGGAAGACCTCTGACAGACAGTGCACACAGGTGCATGTCCTACAGGTCTTTATTCAAATTAACTAATGAGTATAAAAACAAAGCATCTTTTGATTTATTAACTTTCATCATACAAAATAATCAATTTTTGATTTCCTTAATGAAAAATACGTATAACAAAATTTATTCAGAAAAAAAATTAAAGTTGTGCAGCATGCAACCGAAGCAGAGGTATAGTGAATACTGTAGCTGACACCAGCGTACTATCGGCTCTTTCCTGTTGGCTTCTGTTATGTTAATTATGGCTGTAGATGACACAGCTCTGGTTTTGCGGACATGCACATTTATTAAATATAACAACTCTAGCAGTTTCTCTGTTTGCTCTTCAATCGTTCATTCCCAGTTTATATGCATACACGTATATACAGTGTAGTGCTGCAACCCGGAATTAACATGTGTATATGGCTCATATTAAAATATATTATGTGTCACTAACACCCTGAATAATCTGCTGTCCAGTGACTTGGTTGTTACTTTGGTATCACCGCATTATGATTAGAATAAATATTGGTGCGAACAGGTTTACGGAGTTATCTGATATTACTGATATTATTCAGTCATCTTCATAACCTAAAATGCCAGCTGTCAGGTCCGTCAGTCATGTTCGCCCTAACTGCAAACTATGAAGCACCTGTGCATTTCTGTCAATTGTAAGAGAGAAACAGTGTCACAGAGACAAGGATGGGGACAGGGGAACAACTTACAGAAACTGAAACAGAGCTGTCATTCCAAAATATGCAAAAATCATTTGAATACACAGAAATAAAAGGATCACATTCCATTCTTTCGTCAAGTGCTTAATTCATCATTTTAAAACCATACTTGCACTCTACAGAGCAGCTCTGAATAGATAGAAAACTATTCATGGTTGTTAAATATACAGCAAAAACAACCTTTTTTTAATCACAGTGTCAGTATTTTTGAATGGAGTGACTTTTTGTTTTCCCTGTTTCGCAGGACCTGGCTAAAGGTGAACGTATGTTTCTGCACGCTACCATGTCTTACCTTGTTTCCTGTGCCAGCACAGCAGATGCCCAGGGCCATGGCGGCTCCACACCGCACGTGGGGGTTGTAGCTCTCCGACAGCAGCGAGACCACACTGGGGCACTGCTCTGGGGTCCTAAAGAGGGAAAACCCACACTGCTGCTAAGCTACACATTCACCCCAGTTTCAACAACATGCACTCAAATTCCTGTTAAAATGGTCAGTATGTAATTTAATTGCATTGGCACTGACAATCTAGAACAGCTGGTTATTAATATAATTCTAACATTGGAGGACAGAAATATTACCAAGGCAGTCAGCAGCTACTCAGGATTAAGGCAACAGCAAACAGTCAACAATAATAATTAACAGTAACAAACACTCAAGCTAGGTCACATTTGTCCTCCTACATCACTAACTGGCACTTGAATGATTTATGTGCAGATGTCAGGGCTCCCCACCATCAGCCTTTAGGCTCACATCTGGTTAATCGTAATATAAAAAGACTATTCAGTTTCTCGTCTGATGTTAAGCTCCAGTACCATTTAAAAAGCGCCACCAGAGCACTGCAATGGTATAAAGAAGCTTCTTTCAAACAATTTACACAAGGTGACTGTGGCAGCAAGCCATTTCACCCTTGCAGGACGGCTGGCTACAGAGGACGTGCTGTTCACTGCCGAACTGTCTATGGAATTTGTTCCTTGTTTCTGAAGCACCTGTTAATTGTAAACGATAACTATAAATTATAACATACAGTAATCAAAAACTATTTATTCTAACAACATTGAGAAGCAATCTGGTATTCAGGGAGAAAATGTAGTATTTGCTGCTCAGTTTAACAGAAGAATCCTTCAGTTCTACACTGGACGAATTTAAAGCCCGTAATTATGTCAACAAACCTTTTCATATATGCCTGGAAATAAAGAACACTAACGGGAAAATAACATGGATGAATTTCTATAACCATTAAATGTGTGATGAAATTCGAGGCCTAGAATGGTTTCCATTGACAGAAAAACCCACATGCATGAACCCAGCCGGAGGCAAACTGGCTCCTACTATGCCACACCTCTCACTTTCTAAACATTAATCAGGACAAAATCGTAATAGGGGAAAAATGATCTGCTGTGCCCATCTCCGCATTTTAGAAATGTGGTCCATCAAAAACATACAGTACCAACCAAGATAGCTGTACAAAAGCTACAACATCAATACTCCTAAAGCCAAGTAAACCAAACATATCGGCTTCCTCACTTTTCTGCTGGATGACAAGATGAATGATTACACCAAGCAATGCAAGGATAGGAAACTTAATGTTTAAAAAATGAAGGCTTCACATAGACATGTAGGAAGTATACATCAGGTGTAATTTTTCCCAATGAAATGCATGGTTAAAGCAAAACAAGTTTCTGCTGGCACCTTGTGCCCTTTGCTTGATGGGTTGGATAGAAGTTCCACTGTCATAAGATTCAGTAAGAACCTGGAATTCTGACCCCAGTCTGTGGGTGAAGAACCAGCCATTTCAGCACTAACCAGGTAAGACAACAATCAAGTACTTAAGTGGTCTGGAAGCATTTTTGAAGAAATAACAGCATAACTAGAGAAAACCAATTTCACATTACATGACAATGACTGCTGGATGTAATGAGGCCAGTTTGTGTGTGATGCTGTGCGCTGCTTCCATCTCCAGCTTTATCACACTCAGTAAAAAGCAGGAAGTCAGCAGATTTATAAACAGGTGGGAATTTGATATAGACTAGCATGCACAGCCAATCGCCTAGCCAACCCAAAATCAGCCAAAACGTCAAGAATAGAAACTGTTTAAATAAGTCCACAATGGACTAAAGGGAGCTGGACAATTCAAAAATTCACTCTGAAAACATATCAATTGCATTCTTATCCCCAAATCACTCAGGTCCAGAAGTCACACCCAGCTTCAGAACATTTAATTTCATTAAAACAGTATAGGTGATTATTGTTAGATGACATGTAAAATAATATAAACCGCACCATTAAGACATCTCTGTAGTACAGTCAAGTCTGTGTCACACACAGTAAATACTACAAGAACCTTTATAAACATTTGTCACTTCCAGTATAAATTGTAATACTGGTGGTTGTATTACTATTATTCCCACTAACTTCTCTTGACTCCTCCCCTCTTGCCCCTCTGTTGAGCCTCCTCTTTCTCGTGTCTCCCTCCATTGCTGTAGTGCTTGCATACTAACCTAATTAAACTGATCTGCAACTTATGAACACTACATCAGCTGTTTTACTTCCATACACCTCCTGTGTATGAAACCTTTTGTTAAAACTAAGTATTCATAAACGAATAGCAATAAATGGGGTGTACATTGAAGAAACGATCAATTTCAAACTAGAATTAAGCGCCACATAACAACGTGTCGATCAACAACAGACTGTGCACATAACAGTGGTTTATAGCCTAGGAGCAATAGACTATACCATATACAAGTCAAAACGGACGTGTACACTCTGATGTATACGCAACAACGAAAACGGCCAACGACACATTTCTCAGAATGTATTCCCATCATTAAGCGATGCATACCTGTGTGTTTAAAAATTAAAACAAAATTTTTTTAAATCTTACATGTGGATTACAAGTGATCACTGATTGGCATGCAATTATTAATCCAATTTTTATAATATTTCAACACTAATTTATTCTGTTTAAAATGATCAAGTAACAACTACTAGTTCAACAAAAACATCTGCTATAGTTTCCAACATCTAACTTTTCTTTTCAGTGAGTATGCAAGACTGCTGTAATACACTTACATCTCTCTTTCCAAGAGTCAATGTACTATACTGGTGTTCTTGCAAAAATAAATAATAGGAAAAGGGTTCTAGGGACAGTAAGGGAAGGGTAGAAATCACCTCACATGGCAGAGACAGCGGCATTTTTTCCAGCTCCACCACTAAAGCCCGTCCCAATGCCACATGCCCAAAAAGGCCTTTCCAGTAATTTGCAGCTAAACTCTCAACACATTTGTCTTTCACTCCAATAATTAATGAAAAGTTGCTCTTCCCTAGTACAAACAGGCACAAAATAATAACTAAAACATACCTGTCATGTAAATGAGCCATAAAACAGAATGTGTTTAAGAATAAATTACTAAAAAAGACCAAACAATTAAAAAGCACAACTCAAAAAGTCCAGCATTCCTTTTGCCACTAAAGGATGCTTCACTGTTTCATAAGGGAATTTACATCTTCTAATGAGACTAAATAGAGTAAATTTAGGTTAACAAAGATCAACAATTACCTACAGTTAACATAACCCTAAGACGGCAGGGGTGGCACCACTGTAAAGGATCTGTGCTACAGTCCATTCAGTGTCATTTTAAATTGGCATATGGGGGCCCTTGAACTACACCCGACATACTTTAACCAATGCTTTGGTGGGAAACAAATCCACTCCCAGACACCATGTAAGACAACGGAACAGAGCACAAGCACATTGAAAAAGTACAAAATTCCTTCACACTGCTCTTCATACCATGCATCTTGAAGCACAGCCCATGCAGACATACAAGGCTGACCAAAGGCGCAGACAAGAGTAGTGCAAAAACCTAGCTGTGAACCAGCAAAATCCCAAAAGCAGCATGGCCCACTAGCCCACCCCTAGCTCCTCACACTGTGCTACTCCTGCACCCTCTTT
The DNA here is from genome assembly GCA_018136845.1 of Heterotis niloticus. Lineage (NCBI taxonomy): Eukaryota > Metazoa > Chordata > Actinopteri > Osteoglossiformes > Osteoglossidae > Heterotis > Heterotis niloticus. Next base: position 15,023,967 of record CM030903.1, on the reverse strand, counting down.
CTCCTCAGCAGAGCAGTCAAAACAGTGACAAATAACAGCAGTTTGACTGTTAAAGGAAATTACCTCCTAAACATTGGCACGTGTCAGGTATTCACCTGATTCTCCCTTGCCTGGCACAGACCAAGTGAGTAAATCCATGGAAAAGAAACAGTGTGTGTGAGACAGCAAATGGAGGGAGGCAGGGAGGGAGGGAGTAGCAGAAAGGGGGCAGAGCACAAGAATGAGAAATGCAGAAACCCTCCGTAAGTTGAAAACCTGTGGTGACTAAATCGGATGCAGAAAAGCAACGGGGATTTCTCTAAGGATGAAGACCTAGCAATTTCCGCACCAAGGAATACGCTGGAGAGAAAACCATTTCTAGAGAATGGTGTGTCTTTGCTTGGGAGGCATGTGGGGCAGTGGATGGAAGGTGAATCTGTCCATCACCAGGATTCTGGATGCTAGTAACAAGTTTTGAACATCGTCGGACACATTCTTTCCCTGAAAGACAATTCTACAAAGACTTCAGTTAATGGTCATTAAATCCTGACAGCACTTGAGTTCTGAGAAAAGGTAAGGAAATCTTTAATAATTAAAAAAAAAAAAAAAAAAAATTGTAAAATGCTGCTTAATTGTCTGTCCATGCAATGTTCGTACTACTACATAAATATTCCTACTTTTTTGTATACTGTAGTCTGCTCAATTTGGGGTGTACCTGACACCGAATTAACAGGCTGTAAAAATGCATCTGAATGTGGCTGAAATGTCACAGGCAGAACTCAACGGCACCTTTTTTCCTGAAAAAGTTAAAATTCTGAGCCAAATTTTTACTTATAATATTGTGAATAGGAGTCAAGATATTTAGTGTTAACTGTATATTTTATCAGTAACTACAATAAAACAAATGGAAATCATATGCAAAAACAAAGTGAGAGGCTTTGCAATACTGACAGAGGGGGAGGAGAAATCATTAGAAGCTTGTAATGTTTATAATATGTGAAACAGATAAAGGCTTTCAGATTAAAACCCTTTTACAAGGGAAAATAGAACTTGCATCATGATACCTTGAAACATCAAATTTACCCAATGCTCAAAGCAATAGCCCTGCTGTAGTTCCAAAAATATCAATTAATGTTTATGAAAAAATAACCAGATTACATAGGGTTAAATAAAATTATACAAATGTATTTTGCTTCTCAGACAGAGACCAAGAGGACAAATTAAATGTTACAAAAATTGAGAATGTATAATTACCAGAGATGTTAGCCTCCTGAAAACTATTGCTGTAAAATTGTCAAGAGGTAAACATAAGATGACACTGAAGCGCAGAAGTTGATACAATTTCAACAGTATCACGTACATAAATTCTACAAACACTGATTGCATTTGGTTTTCAATCCTTTTCAATTCAGTTCTGTCCAGTTGGGAACCAACACAAATTGGGATAAACAAAAAAACCCAGCTCCACCTACCCTAAAAATTCAACGGGTGTCAGTTCCTGTGTACCAGGCATTCCTTCGATGGGACTCTATTTGTCTTTGGCCAGTTTGCCGTGCTGATGGATTACCGTCAACATTAAACTGAAGGGACGTGTTGGATTGGAAACCGGGGCACCATTTTATAGACTGGATTACCAGTGTGATGAAGGCAAGAGAAAAGAGCCGGCGGTGAGCTGTACCTGCAGCAGGCCCTGCCTTCCTTCCCAACCTCTGGGAGCCTGCGACAATGCTGGTTGCTTCTCCTGAGGGAGTTGGAGTAGAGCTGCGAGCCACACCACGGCCGCCCACAGCATGTACCCACCAGCACCTGGCTCCCAGGATGGCGCCAATGGTTCTGCAGGCCTGTTGGCTCTGGCAACAGCAGGCCAGCTGCGCTGGGCAGCACTGCTTATTGTTATGGTGATCATCCCTACCATCGGAGGAAACATCCTCGTCATTCTGGCTGTCTCTCAGGAGAGGAAGCTTCAGAATGCCACCAACTACTTCCTCATGTCCCTGGCAGTGGCAGACCTGCTAGTGGGCCTTTTGGTGATGCCCATTGCCCTCATCACCGTGCTCTACAGTAAGTATAAACTTCACTATTCCATCAAGTACATTCAACTCAAGTCCTGGGTAAAGCACAGGAAATGCAAACATCACACTTATGTTAACCCTGAGTAAAAGACTCAATCTATATGCTAATAGATTAAAAAAAAATAAAAAAATAAAAAGATATTAGAAGTTGTAACTGCAAATTGTGAAGAAATGTTTCCAAAAAACAATACATACACTCCTGCATCTGCCATAGCAGTTACAATATTACAAACAAATGAATACTAAACCACAAACAGTAAAAACAAGGCAGACAAATGACCTCTGCTTGCTTCTCATTTGATTATTTTTAAATGGCCATCATATTCAAAAATGCTAAATCTCTTTTCAAAAATATACTGTCACCTATACAATTTGCAATAAAATGGACTCTGTGGCATCTTCACTTTCAACTCAGTCCACAGTGCCACGAAGTATAAGAAAATACATTAATCCTCATTAAAGGGACTGAACTGAGGGCAGCTGCAATACAGGTTCCCTCACTCATCCATGACTGAACAAAATCGAATTTAGATCTTAAAAACACGCATTTCCCCACTGAAATATGAGATCAACAACGACACCAAAGGAAATAAAAGCCTTTATCAGGGAAGAACTGACTCAGCACGTGCAGCCCTATCTCACCACCCTCCACTTGGGCATCACAAAAGTGGCTGTCTGAGGGGGCATGAACTACACCTTTAAAGATGGCACTTTGTACTGGAATTGCAATTAACACCATTTTCTACCCAAAGAGATGTTTATGCAAAATGTGAAACGTTAAGAAGTAGTCATTATTGAGAGGAATAAATCTAAACTAATGCCTACTAGTTTTGTGCTGTGGCCAATGAGTGCCTTCTGCAAGCAGCACGGAGATCACCGTAGCATACTGCCAGAAGGCCTCTCTTGCAAGACAGAAAACTGGAAAAACTTAAAGAGCTATTAACATACAAAATCAAATTCCACCCAAAGAAAATAAAAGGCACCTGCTGTTCAAATTATAATAAATGACTGCTGAGGTGCTATTGCCTGAAAGGATATGCAGATGTTTCCATCAATCTACTGGAGAAAAACATGAATTTTCTTAAATTATCTCTGTAATGATAATAAATGCCATGCCTGAGCAACACTGTAAACCCATCACGACGACAGACTTGTTTTCATGTCCTACAGTTTTCAAACTAATGTATGGCACATTATCATTCACACGAAAAACAGCTCCGTTGTATTGTGATAATTCTTCAAACAAAAGATTCACTGTTTTTATTGAATTCACCACCTTCTTGTATGTGCGGACAGAAATAACTTCATGCTCAAACCTCTAGACCATTTTCTGGCTCTATAAATAAACATGTTAAGGTGCCAGGTTAAATCTAATGACAGAAATTTCAAATGTTTTAAATAGCGATAAGAGCTATAGTTTGGCAATATGCACAGGATTTTTTCCTCTTTGAAGGTGAGAAAGACATATTTATAAACTTCATTTTTAGCTTTTGTTCTGAAGGAAATTTACCAAAACTTTCAACATCTGTTGCACACCATTCTAAAAACCAAGTCTTAAAACACAGGCATTCCCTGACGGGAAAAGCATACAACTGTTTAACAAAAACATTTAAATGTTAAACTAAAATGCACAGGAAACATTAGTTATGAATTCTTTGGTTATTAATTATTCATGTTTAGTTGACTTATACTGCTAGTTGAGTCACACTAAACTATCTTCCCATTCGCAGAGCAATGGAACACACAAAGGATAATTCTGTCACCAGTTCATCTGAAACACAAGTCACTTGACCATTTAAAAAAAAAAAAAAAAAAAAACTCAGAGATGCTTAACTATTCACTTAGTTTCTATAAGCTTTTTGAATACAATAATAAAAATACTCTGAATTAAAAAAACTAAGATGTTGCCCTCCATTCCCACCAACCCAACTTTCTTTTCTTTCTGATCTGTTTACTTCCAACGTCAATCAACAATTTGTCTTTTTAATCTGCAAAAAAAAAAAAAAACTAAAAAAAAAAAAAAAAAAAAAAACTTTAGCAGATACAGAGGTGCATCTTGTAAAATTCATATCTTGTAAAGGTGTAACTAATCATAATGCAATTACAATGTTCAGTCTCATTACAGGCGTTCAAAGTATAAACATAGCTAAGATTGGCAACCTTTAATACACCTTCAGACCAACAGTTTTGACATTTAAAATTACAATTTAGATCAGATCTTAAAGAAAAAATACTAATAATTTAACTGCTCTGCATACATGGAGAGAGAAGACCTACATGCTAAAATCTGTGAAGTGGGGGGGGGGATTCAACTTCAAGGCCTGGGTTTATGTGGCCTCGGGCCGGTCTCTCTCTCCCAGACTCTGAATGGCCCCTGCCCGAGTTTCTCTGCCCCATCTGGCTGTTCCTGGATGTACTCTTCTCCACTGCTTCCATCATGCATCTGTGCGCCATCTCACTGGACCGCTACATCGGTATTAAGAAGCCAATTCAGCACAGTCAGTTCAAGTCTCGGGCCAAAGCCATGGCCAAAATTGCTGTAGTGTGGCTCATATCCATTGGTGAGTAATGCCATGTTTGTGTAAATCAGCTATAACAACATACAGACATAAATATGTTGTTGGAAAAGATATGTAAATATGTTAGATGTGTAACAACAGCAAGGATATGTATACATAAACACACCTCCAAGACAATGGAGCGCCAAACAATTGCACTTCACTGCATTTTAAGAACTGAAAGAGGTTATAATTTCACTCGTATACCTATAAAGTATCATATATAAAATAGACAATTTAGGGTATACAAGAGTATTACTATTTCATAGGTGCCAAAGGGTGATTGTTTAGTCCAGAAGATTGTTTCTATTATCTTTAAAAAGTATTTACACACAAAGCCCCTCATACAGAAAGTGGCACCAACTAAAGTGTTTCTGCACAAATATATATATAATCTCATACCAATGAAATAAAATTGTTTGCCATTTCAGTTGCCTGACCAATTCCTTTATTCCATTTCCTAAGAAGTATTTAATGGTAAATGGACCCAAAGAACCAGACCCACATTGCCAAATGCTTCCACAGCATTAGGCATTAGCAGCTGGCAAAGACAGAAAAGCCGCTTGATAAGATCTTAACAAATGTCTAATATATTTAGGGAAGTAATGGATAAAAAGGGGCTTTCAGCCCTGAGGAACACTATAGTTTTCAAAGTAGTATATACAGTTGATACTTGTATTTGTTAGAACGTGTAGAAGTGAAAATAAATGGCTTGTACTTAACTATGTAGCTTATCAAACTGTCCACATACAAAACATTAAAGGTTTACGGCTGGAAAAAAAAGAAAGAAAAAAAAAGATTTGTTTTTATGATACACATTAGATATAGGAGTGACCTCTACACATTAATACATTAGATTTCATCACAGTGAAATCACATACCATATGTGATGTTGTATGAGCTGTGCTATATTTATGCCATCACTGGTTTGAGAAGTCTTTGGATGTTTTTTTTTTATTTATTTATTTATTTTTTTAAAACTGCTCCACGAAACACAGCACACAGTATGTAAACATTGTTTGCCTACAAAAACAAATAAAAACAATGCTGCTATCACCACCCTCCCTGTAGCCCAAAATCTAGAGGAAAATGCTAAGGCTTTTTTTGATAAATAAATGGGTGTTTAAATGTTAAACTTGAAAAACAGACAATAAAAAAAAAACAACTGTAAGCTGTTCGGTGTTAAACTGCTTTATGCTATTTCACAGGTATTGCTATGCCAATTCCCATCATTGGACTGAGGAACTCTCCCAACAACACATTCAACAGCAACCATACGTGCCTCCTCAAGACAGACAGTTTCAAGGAGTTCATCATGTTCGGCTCTTTAGCGGCATTCTTCATTCCCCTCACCATCATGATGGTCATTTATCTGCTGACCATCCATGTCCTTCGAAAGAAAGTTCACCTCCTCAAGTCCCAGCGCTTCAACAGGCCTGCAGTTACTACAGTCTCCCAGCGAGGACTGCCAGAGAATGCAATGGGACAGACCACTGGGACAGAAGGACCCAAGAGGGACCAGACACTAAACCACATACAAAGCAAAGAGGAAGAAGTTCCTATTCGCAGGATGTCCACTATGGGCAAGAAATCCATGCAGAATCTCAGCTACGAACAAAGAGCTTCCAAAGTCTTGGGAATAGTCTTTTTACTCTTTGTGGTTATGTGGTGCCCTTTCTTCATCACCAACGTCACATCTGCGCTTTGTGAAAACTGCAACAAAAGCATTGTTGGCAGGCTGATGGAGATCTTTGTCTGGGTTGGCTATGTGTCATCTGGTATCAACCCTCTGGTCTACACCCTCTTCAACAAGACATTCCGTGAGGCCTTCACTCGTTACATCACATGCAACTACAGAGGAGCAAAAGCCTCAAAGATGCAGCGTCGGAACCGAACTAGGATTTCCTTCCACTCGTCCGTCACTGAGAACTCAAAACTTTTCATGAAGAATGGTATCAGCCCTGTGACGTATTCGAGTCCGCTGCGACGGCGGCCGGCCCCACTACAGGCTACCCCCAGTGTCTTGCTAGACACTTTGCTCCTTTCTGACAATGAGTGTTCCAAAAAGGAGGAGCAGATCAGCTACGTGTAAGCAAAGGTCCACTCCTTTGAAAAGGAGACTCTGTTATCCCAGTCACCCTAAGACAAGGCTGATAAGAAAACATTGCATCCTTTCAGGGTGGGATTTTTTTTTTCGGGACTGCAGAGTTAAGAACAAACAGATGTAACAGCTGTACAAAAAAATCCAATCAAATAATCAAAGTATAACCTTCAGCATGAGGTAAAGGGATTAAGAAAGCAGATAAAAGAAACCACACTTTATACACGGAGGCCAAACAGCTGCCAAATAAGACCAAGATCGCTGCTATTCAGCTCCGAGTATGACCATATTTACCTGTTTAACATAATGAACAGACACACTGGTTGTTCGGCAATTCTTTCACAGTGGGCCATCTACATTCATAAACATGATGTTCATTCAGTCAATAATGCAATATTGATTACCATGTGCACAATAATACAGCTGCCTCTGTTACTCTGTCTGATGGAAGTACTCCATTACTTCAACGTTTAAAATGCAACACAAGAAATGAGACTATAAGGACACCTGTCTTGACGTCAATATAAAAAAAAACAGCAATGAATGTTCAGACTTACCAACCATCAATAATAAAGGTCTACAACTATGATTCTTTTTATGACACATACAGAAAAAATATTCTGTTTAAACAATTTACTGGTTCAAGAATTTATATAAATCTGTGCTTCTTCTAAAAATGTTTCAATTACATAGTTACCTTATGCTACCCAGGTCAAAAAGTTATAACATGAACAGCTTAATAGTAATAACACATATATCACCAAACTGTTACCCTTACATTGGTTGCATTCACCATCATGAGTTCAGATCCCCCTCCTTACTACCTTTAACCTTGGTGAATTTTGTAACTTTATGTGCCTGTGCTTTATCTGAGAAAGTGCATGTGTGTGGTCAGCATCATGCATGTGACATTAGTACATGCACCTTGTCAAGTCTTCTCAGAGACAGGATTTCCAAAATATTAAATGGCCTTTTCGAAGTTTAATGAACTTTACAGGAAAACTACTTCTCTAAATTTCAAGTACATGGCTTGAAAAACAAGTTGTGATTTAAGAACAAGCAAAAAGACTGAGCTTTACAGATACATTTGTTTATCAATATAAACATTATTGTCTGGGTTCTTGTGGATACTGCATACAGCTGTCATACATGACCTCTACGGAGTTAATTCAAGGTTCTAGCAAATCATTTGCATCTTGTTTCACTTGGAAACAAATACACTGATTTGGTCTGGGTTCAGTCGACTTAAAACTAAGAAATCCAAACAAACTTTTAGAGAAATTGCACAATGTTAATGAGTACACTTAAGAAACTAGAATATCAGTGTTAAATTACATACTAGGTTTTCCTAGAATTCACTAAGCAGCACAGTTAGGGGAAAACAATAGCAAATACAGGGTGGATGGACACACACACACACACACACACACACACACACACACACACACACACACACACACACACACACACAGTCTTGCATTTCCTGCAGCATACATAACCCCAGCAAAACACCTTAAACCTATGGGACTGTGAAAAATGTGTTCATTTTGGAAGCAGATTACCAGCAATACATAAACGGTGCAAATTTTAATAAAGGCTATTTTACTGAGGAAGTTGCGTTTTCAAGGTTCAATATATCAAATTAAATGGCTCCTGTGAACATACTTCCCCCCCCCCCTCACCCCAAGCAGCTTCTATAGATTTATGCAGGTTTCTGTCCATTTACTGATAGAGGGCAAGGAAGATTTATAATAAAAAATTTTTTTTTTTTTAAAATTTCATTAAAGGACATCATAATCAGCTAATATATTCACGAGGAGACACCAGTATTTCTTTAATACACAAAAATGTGTTCTTTGTAGTCATCCCCACAAACTGTCAAACAACTTCTCAGGTCCAGCTCTAACATACTGAATTACATACTGCTTATAAACACACCAAAAACTTCTCCAGAAGTACAACAGAAATATAGAACCTGATACGTCTGTGGCAGTACCACAGCAGTATATTTTGACAGTAGATAAAATAGCTTTTTCTATATGAAAACACACAATATCACTTTTCAGATGACATCTTTTTTCTTTTTAGCAGTTACCAATAGTACTTTTCCCCTCACCTCAAGCATCATCGACAGTGGTTTTTTTTACCACTTTGAGCAGGAAGTTCTGGTCTTCAAAGAGCCAAAAAGCCTGCCAACTGTTCAGGTACAAATTAACATATACATTACCAATCCATCTACAAATCATTTTAACGCTGAGCTCCTGCAAACTGTAGAACTCCTCCTCCCCGAGCTTAACTGGATTAAACAATTCATCATACATGCCGTTTCTTATGTGCCATTTTACATCAGTAAAAACTAAAAAATCATTTATTGTGAAAACTGGCCAAGTCAGAAGGCCAGCTGGGAGTAAAAACTTTATTATAATTGAGTACACCTTGTCCTTGTTTAAGTAAACCCATTTCAATTATTTTAAGAGGTCCAAAAGTTGAGATCTTTTATTCAATGAATGTTAATGTTTTATAATGGCTTCAAAATTAAGACATTTTTTATACTTAAAAACTTGTCATTATGTGCATAAATCTGTCTTCCAGTAAAACATTTCAGAAGTGTAACAGTCATTAGGGTTATTTGTCTCAGCCAAAAAGTTATAAACTTTGCTGTGCAAACAAAATGCAACTAATCAGAACAACCTTACATGTAAAACAAACCACAATACTTTGTAGTAAGTGTATTTCTAAGTGTATGCACTGAAATTTTAGCCTCTCAAGCCCAAAAACAGCCTGTGCACCACAGTGCCTGCATTCCTCATACAAATGAGCAGAGGCTGAAAATGCAGGAGGTGCCTCTGAACGGCTAGCAGAGAAGACTTTCTAAACACAGGCAGGATTTACACCGGCTTTATCTTACAGACAATTGATCATAAGAATATCACATAGCCTTTTTTGGGCTTAAAATAGCTTCCCAGTTCGTCCACTTGGCCTAGTGCAGTGTTTAACACTGCAGTGTGAATTTATATTGAAAGATGAAGGACAGGACTCTGTAAACTGCTAAAAGGGAGCACACGACTAGGAGGCCAAGCAGAGGTGGAGCACATTTTGGCAATAAAATGCCACAGCACTTGCAACGAGACTTGCTGCTTCATGGACACAAACCATTCAGCAAAAGGTCACCCGTTTATTCCCCTGTGGTTGAGGGACTACGTGCATCCTCATGCCTCACACACATTTATACGTGGTGCACTGCAGCAAGACAGGAAGGCTCAGGGCAAGGTCTGCCTTCACATAAACAGAAATGGTGTGTAGCTTCAGCTTGGCAGGCAGCCCCTTCCCACAAACCGGAAGGTACCATGTTTCCCCCACGACAGCATTAAATACTTTAGGTTTCCCCAAAAAAGTATTATACACTTTTTGGGCAGTTAAAAAAAAAAGAAAAAAGGACAGAGCACAAAGTCAAGGGGTGGGGGGCAAGCTGCTTTTACAAATCACATATTTCATTATATAACATTAATACAGACCAGAAAGATGAACATAAGTAGTCCTACTATTTCAAAAATACTAAAATTATTTTAAAATAGTACTTGCAGAAAACTTGTCACTAAAAATATCGATTTCAAACTTAATCTTACCCTGTTGTCTGGACCCCTGCTATCTGACCACACACTGTGGCAAAGCAGAATTCCCACCACACTGTTTCTCCTGAAAAAAACCACCAAACTCAGCTTCCTCCCTCACCATGCATGCAATGTGTCATGATCTGCGCACTTCTACCCTGTTATAGTGCCACTCACAGCTAACAATAGCCTCTGATGCCATTTTGACCGTCTGATGTAGACTAGTATCTTCCGGCTGCCTACCATCACACGCTGCTGCTCTTCAGTTGTGCTGTTTGTCTGCTGCATTAAGTGTAGTTCTATCCTGTTGTTTATTATTTCATATTAAAATGTCAGGCAAACAAGCTCTGCTTTGAGTGCTGAACAGAAGGGAGAAAGCTATATGCATGTGTGTACAGCAATAATCCTTCAAAAATATAGTAAGAAATCACACAATTGAGCCAGGTTGATACCTGGTGTTTGACAGGCAACATTCTTTTCATGTTGAATATATGCAAGCATTAGACATGGATATTTTTAGTGACAAGTTGTCTAGAAGAACTATTTTTAAAAAACCTATTGTGGGTGGCTATATTCTACATTTTTCATCATGAACAGATATGGGTGAGATAAGGGGTAAGACTGTACAGATAAACTATTGCTAATGTACACATCTGTTGAATTATTATGATGTTGGCAACTAACAGAGCAATTCTAATGAGCTACAATGTGAAGTGCGGGAATAGGCAGACATTAGACATTTCCACTGAAATTACACTCAACTTCCTGCTTCCCTCTGAGGGCATTCAAAACCCAGATAGTCCTAATGTAACAGATCTCTAACTACATGGTACAAAAATGGCCATCTTCAAACAGACCTCAGTTAGAACATACTAGTCATGTTAGCTGGTGCTGTGGAAATATAAAAAGTAATAAATTTTGTATCACCAAGCTTTAATACCCTTAAACTGGTTGAATTAACTGAATGAATTGCATGTCTGCAGCGCACACACTCCCCCAGGAAAGTCTAAGTTGTGGACGTCAGCTGTAATTATGTGCAGAGAGTAATAAAATATATACCACCAGCTTTATTACATTTAAACTTGTTGCTGTTAGTACACAGGTATTCTTAACACAGTACACTGCTGTACCTCACCATAAGAACTGTTTATCTTGACGAACTGGCTCAAAACTGCTTGTTGGCACACCTTACTTGTGTCTGTGTGTGTGTGTGTGTGTGTGTGTGTGGTGCAAAGAAAACATGTTTAACATGTTGGCTTACAACTGAAAATACAACACCACTGGGAATAGTTAGTGGAAAATCCATTTCCACACATTAATGATTCTCAAAAAAGGGATCAATTCTGCAGTTTGTTTTGGATGTCGAAAAAGTAGGGGATAACATAAACCAGCAAGATGTACGGAACAACACTGTCAAATTGCATTTGGAAAATATTAGCAAAGTATGAAAGGAACTCTCCTAGTGTGTACAGATATAAAATAATTAATCAAACAAGCTGCATTACAAGACTGGAGATGCTCAGAAGGCAGACAGCTCAGCAGAACTCACAAGGAGGCAGTACATACCTGAACAGGATAAACCCGATTGACTCCACTGCAGCCCGCCTCACATCGTCGTTCACATCACTAACCTGTCAGCATGACAAAAATCTGGTGAGGCGAAATACAAACTGGCATATGAGAGATCGCTAGAAAATTTACAATAGGCACACACTACCAATGCGAATTAAACAGAATTAAACCAGGTTAAACCTCTTTCTGATGCTGCAAAGATACCTAAGGTATGGCTCAGCTGTGTAAAAAGTCTGGTGTCTCACAGCTAGTGAGCTATGGTTTCAGATCTGGGTTTCAATGCAGTTGTGTCTGTGTGGGTTTTCATGTTCTCCCTAAGCTCATGTTTCCTCCCAGAGTCCAAAGGCATATGTAGAAATAGCCGTTGTACACTACGTTCACACATCCTAGGGAAGCTAAAGCTTGACTTTGACTTAATGGAATTCTTTTGCTCATAACACAGCTTAGCTTATGTCATCCCATAAGGATGGTGTCAACTATGTAAACCTTATGCATTGTTATGCAGTATAATATCCCAAAGCACACAGTAGTATGATTTTAGACAGTGTTACATTTAAACCAACTTGAACCATACAGCAAGTTAAAATATTTAACCACATAATTTCAGTAATAAACTACACCAAAAGCCAACTCTTAGTAATGATGTGAAAGAGCAGTCACCTTCAGCCAGATTTAGCATGCAACCTACTGGGAGAGAACTATCTGGCAGGCTAAAATGAACTTCTCTAAGAGAAAATGAGCATGCAACAGCTTTTGTGAACAAGTAAATAAAATACAGGTTTGTCAATAGTGCAAGATAATACTTAACTTTGTCATGCTGTTTAGAAAATGTGCTTTGCTTGTGGTGCGCATTTAAAAGTGTTACAGAACAACTGGCTTTCTTTTCACAAGCTTATTGGCTTATTCTAAAGCTCCTGTGAAGCTTTCCTTCAGTATGAAAGCTGAAGTAAGAAGGTTACAAAGGATTAATGCACTATGCTTAACAAAGTGTAAAAACTTTTGAATATTTTAAATCTTTAAAAGTGAAAATGTCTTAAGGTAAAATGCAGCAAAAATTCTTTCTCACAAAAGCTTCCCAAAAAATAAACTTGCACTGTTAATCATTTGCTAAAATTAATTTTAATGTGTACAAGTTCTGCTGCAAAACCTGCTTCCCTATGAATGGAAAAAGTAAATTCAGAGATATACAATGATGTATACTGATTTCTTTATACAGTATATACACAGTATGTTGAGCAGGTGAAACTACTACTCTGAGTGACTAACAGACCAACCATCATCAGTACTAGATAACAGCAGTTCTTCCCGTTGCACTAATATAATGGCTACACACACCAACCAACCAACCACCTTTCTCCCCACAACATGCACTGCTGTGAGAAGGGGACCCAGACTTACAGCTACATGCAGCAGGCGCCGGATGGCTTTGTTGTTCCCAGAGCCGCAGTACGCCATGCCCACTGTGTACATTCCCGAACGCCGCAGGATGGGGTCCTGGATCAAAAAACAAAAACAAACATTAAATCTCCCATTGCTTTGTGAACGTTGGTTAGTACTACAACAATCACGGCAATAAATGTTCAAGGTTTTTTATTTTTACATTAAAAAAATTGTAACGGTATAGTGATAAACACCATTTTAAATTAAAAAAAAAAAAAAAAAGGTTTTATGACATGAAGAGAAAATATTTTTGCATTTCCAATGTCTTCTGGGAAAAGAAAGACACGGGCACGAGCTTACTGATCTACAGAGAAACCTTTCAATCAAGTCCCAGAAAAGGAAACCAAAAAGACACAAGGCTTTGAGGCATAAAGTTCAGTGTAATTTGGACAATAGAGAAATTTACAGTAACAGTAAAGTGCAATTACGAACAGAGACAAATTGCACAGAATCTGCGCTACTTGATCCCCTTCCTCAACAATACTACGCTGGAAAAACCTCCGGCAGCGCCCCCTACTGGCCATACCTTGTCCCTACAGAGGCTCTCGATGAGTGTGTCTGCCTCTTCCATCCGGCCATACATGACCAGTGCGATGCCAACTGCCAGGCCTCGCAGAATCTTCTCGTGCTGCGTTTCCTGAGCATAGCCCACCATGTCCTCAATGGCCTGGGCTGACTTGGAGCCGAGCATCACGAGACCCAGGGCAAGCCCAGCCGCCTCCCCTGCCGCATACACACACACACACACACACACACACACACACAACAGCATGAGCACACAGCTGACCATGCAATTCTCTCATCAGCAATGCAGCTTTAACTAAATTGTACAAACTGATCATCTTTTTTTTTTTTTTTTTTAATATAAACACTGTGCACCGATTGCACGGAGGACTGAAGTTCAAGAAAATGAGTCTGTGGCTATCCTCCAATGTATTGGCATCCTACAGAGAGTGAACCTTGTCCAGCCTAGAATCCTACACATCTGGGAAAGAGTCTGCTCTGCCTCACACTGCATTAAACAGTTACAGATAGTGAGAGTGATATTTTTGTAAATAAATAAACACTTAATATCCTACAACATAGGACAAATCCTGTATCTAGTAAACTAGTTAGCAAATGATGGCAATTTCAGCCCTGACATCTACAGCTATATACTGTAGGTAATCTAACAAAAAACAGACAGCTATGTAAAAACACACACACACACAAAAAGCAGTCAAGGACTGAATGTCCTACTGATGGTAAGGACCACATATGGTGAACACACTTCATGTGAGCTTCACACCTGTCACAGCATCATCTTGATACAGATTGGACTTCAGCAGGTCATAAACATCTTGGCGGGCAGTGCCCAGAGCAGCCAGCCCCAGGCCTAGGCTTCCACCATGACGGACAATCTAGTGAGAGAAGTGAAAGGATACTTAGCAAGGTTATAGTGACAGTGGTTTCTGGAACATCTCACACCAGTATGGCTGGCACTCACATCATTGCTGGCATTTTTGAGTTGGTTGAGGAGGTAGTCAATTATCTCTCCTCCATGGTTGGCATGGATGAGCCCTAGGGCATAGAGTCCACCTCCCTCCTGATAGGCCGAGCCAGGAGAGGTGTCTTTGGGGAGATAAGTGGCCATCAGCTGCAGTGCCTCTTTCTCATGTCCCTGTTCACAAAAAATTTTTTAAAAAATTTAAAAAAATAAATAAATAAATCACATATTGAGACCTTTCCAAATAACTGCAAGGAGAAAGGCAGGTGGTAAGTGAGGTTCGTCTTACCTTGTGAATGACCCCTAGGCTTGCAGTGGCAGTGAACTTGGCCCAGTTAGTAGCTCTTGCTAACCATTCCAAGTTCTCCCTGCGCAGAAAAGGGGGAGACAACATTTATGTTAACAGTAGTCATATTGCAAGGTATCGAAATTAGATCACACATAAATCCTAATCAATTCTGGACCACAAAAATAAAGGAAATTGTGAAATGGTGACAATAGCACTTCAAAGTGCTGCATCTCACCAATAAACAACTGGGAGTGGCGATGACAATAGGCGTATTTCATTTTATGACTTGAATTTATCCACTACTTAAGGTTCTTATGGTTTCTTCTATTTCTACTTTGAATGTTTCCAACTCTAAAAGATTTAATTTGATTTGTTTACCATTAATTTGCCAAGCTCATTCAAACCAGTAAATCAAGTACACTAAAAACTGAAAAATTAACTAATAAAACTGAAAAACTCAAAATTAATACCATCCATTTTATTTAATTTTGCTTAAAGCACTTACAACTTCATTTTACACATTTTGCCTATAATTTTATGTTTTGGAAGGTGAAAAGTGTAAATGAACATCAAAAACTCAAATGTTCTGTGTGCCTCCAGGGAGGCAACCCTACCTGAGAAACTGGTCACTGGTGGTTCCTGTGTGCATGAAGGAGTTGGCTATAACCGTCGCTGTATGGCAAACTGAATTCCTAACTGCGTCCTAAGAGGGCACAGTAAGATGTCAGACAGCAATAGGCCACTTTACTGTAGCTATCTGTCCCATACGTTTTTTAATACATAAGGGATTATTCAAAGGGATGCAACTATGACCATTTCTCTTTCTGAACACCTGGAGCTGAAGATGCCCTGGATGTCAATTACTCACCTTTGTGTTTTTGAGAATCATCAGATCTGTATTGTTGTTCCTTATGAGAAACTGGAGATGTAGTTCTATGGTCATTTCTCCACTGAGTATTTTGATCATCTTGGAATTCTGGTCTTTTGGTTCATCCTTCTATAGCCAGTAAAACAAAAGTAGAAAATAGTCCAAAATTAAATTTATCTATTAACAGTTAAAATGAAAAGCAAAGTTCAGCCTCTCTCAATTCAATGGCTTTTACATATCTGGGCATAAACATTAATTGACTAGTCCTCACAAACCTCTATAATTAAACAAACACAGCCTCAGAAAACAAACAACACATATTTCACCATGACATTATTTATTCCAATAATAAGTAAGCCAAAAAGCAGAAGCCATGAGCAAAACATTAAACACACTTCTTCCTTAGGTAATTGGCAATCAGTTACTGCTGCTGAAATGCACTTGACAACCTAATCATGAAGAAGTGTGAGCAGCTAATAAAAGCAGAAGTTCTGGCAGTTTGGTGGTCTAGAGTGTTCAGGTCTGTGTTAACATCATGTTGAGGAGAAAAGATTTCAGCAAAGGCCACAGTGAAACAACTCCCGATACTGTTCAATCTGAGAAGGGTTCTAAGGCCATTTCCAAACAAATTTAAACCCACCATTCTACAATGAGAAGAATTATTTACAAATGAAGAGCATTCAAGAGAATTGCCAGTTTTTCCAGGAAAGGGCATCCCAGCAAATTCAGCACAAGGTCAGACCATGTAATTCTCAGACACATTTAAAATACCCCAAACACTGCATCTAGGAGTCTACAGGCCTCAGTTAATGTTGAACATGGAGGGGCTTTCATTGAAGGTCAGTCAGCAGAAAGCATCTTGGCAACACAGCTTAGGTTTGCAAAGCTGCACCTGAACAAACCACACAATTTCTCAATCAACATCCTTTGGACAGATGAAACCAAAATGGACATGTTTGGTCATAATACATAAGACCACACCTGGCAAAAACCAAACACCTCATACCAACAGCCAAGCACAATGGTAAAGGGCTGATGATTTGGGCTTGTTTTGCAGCTATGGCACGTGTCTGTCAACTCCTCTTTATACCAAAGTATTCTACTGTGCAGCCATTTGACAATTAAAGTTTAGCTGAAATTAGACTACAATCCCAAACACACTAACAAAGTGTACAACTGTAAAGCTAAAATAGAATCAAGGCAATGGAATAGCCAAGTCAAAGTCCAGATCTCAACTCCAATGAGATGCAGTGGTGGGACATTAAGAGAGCCGTACATAAACAAACAACCTGAAGCATCAATGAACTGAAGCAATTTTGTAAAGAAGAGTGGGTCATAATTCCTCAAAAACAATAAGAGACTGATAAAGTAATCATTTTCTGCATGAGTTTATGTTACTGCTGCTGAAGGTGGTTCTACAAGCTACTGAATCATGGGGTGTACCGTTTTTCCACACAGTTTCTGTATGTTGCCTTTTTTTGTGAAATAAATAATTGCATTGTGGAATCTGTTATTTGTGGTTCATCATCAGAGATGAGATTTAACTCATTTTAGGACCTAGTGAAAATTAGACAAATTTTGTTATATCTAGACATAAAAAAAAATTATAGGATTGAGGTTTTACTCCCTTTTTAATATCACTGTAGGTCATTTAAGGTGAATGATCAAATTTACATAAACTCCAGCAGACACAAACATGCATAAATACATGCTGTAAAGTGATTCCTCTTGTTTCTCAGTCACTGGTCTGCTTAGAAACTGCTACTACTTTGCAGAAATTTGAAGCTGTTGGACTAAACTCAAGATTTGGAAAATAATTCAATTCATCAAATAAGATCCGCAAAAGCAAGAAGAACACATCCATCCCTCACCGATTCAGATGACCTTCCAGCAGGGGAGCTCCCCAATTTGTCATCTGTTTCCATAGCGTCACTGGAATAACACAGAACAATTTAAAGTCAAATCATAAATGAAAAACCTGTGTAATTATTTGTTCCTCCAATCTAAGCTCAACTATGAAAATCTGCTTGACATTAACATGCAGACAAAATAGTTCCTAACCTCCACTGCCATACTCACACATCCTTATCATGGGTTGCCACTGTGCCCATGTTGGTGGATCCAGGTACAGCAGGGATGGGTGTGCCAACTGTGCGCAGGTTCTGGATGACAGATGAGAGGAACTGCTGGCTCGCACTTTCATACAGGTCGAAGCAGATTTGATAGGCCATAAGCAGGTTGTCCTCCTTCACCAGCTTCTCCAGGATATCACTGACTGCCTGGGGGTCATCTAAGAAGATCAAACACTAAAGAGAACAAAGAAAGTAGCTGTCACTCTAGGTATCCATCAGAGTATATTTATATTTAAAAAAAAAAAAAAAAAAAAAAAAAAAAGGACTAACTCAGGACTAAGCACCCACTTCTACAAAAAGTGCAGTATTTAGGCCTGATTCCTTTGGATTATTTTGTTTTACTGAATGCAACAGTCACTGCTGACAATTAGATCTTGTGGTTGGTCAGAGAAATGAAGCAGTCAGAAGTTACTTATATGCTATGTATGAAACAGAAGTCTTGATTCTTTTATAACAATCTATTGTTTATCTGACACCTTTGTCCAAGGTTACACATAATGCTAAGACTGTATGAACTACTTATACATTTACCCATTGAAGCATCATGGGGGTATATTATTATTTTGTGCGTGTAACACAACTCCTGACCTTAGCCCTAATGACAGCAGTGTCCCAAGCCAACATGTCTCATTGTGAAATTGGGGGAAAAATACAACATAACATTCCCCCAGGCAAGAGCATAAATGCAAAAGCAGGTGGATGGTCACAGAATGAAAGCTTTGGTTTTTAAAGTCACTTCTCCAAACTAAAACATAATACCCCCAGGTGGCAGTACCTGACAAACATTGATGAAGTCGGGCTTTTCAAGGTTCATATACAGCTTGACCAGCACCCTGAGAACTTCATTACGAAACTGCTTGTTCTGCATAAGCGACATGCACACCTTCAGACTGTAGGCCAAGAGGCCACTGACATCATTCTGTTGGAATAAGAAAATAAATAGTCATTACCAAAATCTTTATTTTTCCTAATTATTCAATGTTTTCAGAAGATCACCGTAACCAGATAAACATGTCATTTGCACTGACCACTTAAAACTGAGTAACTTGTTGCTTTCAAGAACATGCTTACAGACTCCAGGATGGCCTTCTCAAAAATGTCCAAGCGCCGTGTTTCCAGGGCAATTCCAATTGCTTGCTTGTACTTGTGATCACCTATGCAGCGAAGGAACATCTTGTTGACAATTCCTTCAAGTCGGGGATCTATGCTCTTCTTCTCCTCACATTCTGGTAGTTCAGCATTCTCAACACGCAGCTTTGTGTAGTGGTCAATGCACTTGGCTGCAAACACATGAACAAAAAGAATTTTTTTTTTCTGTACAGAAAATTTCAATATTAACATGTGCAGTTCATGTAGCCATGTCCTGTGCTTCAAGAGCTGGGATTACATAAACTCCTGCTTAAGTAAACTGACTGAAGATGTGTATTTCAGTACTAGTAAATGTGTCCTTTTAAAGGTCTACATGGAATATATGTACTCTACCGTACACTGTCCTAGACTGAGGAAAATAATCTGTTTGGCCAAGCTTAATATATTAACATTTTAATTTGGCATTATAGGTCACATGGCACAGGCCAGTATACCAAGTATCATACATTTTGCTTCAAGAGTTAATTTGATGCAACTGCAAAACATGCTTTTTTTTTTTTTTTTTTAAAGTACAAACCAATAATTGTCTCCACATATTCAGAATCATCAGTAACGTTGAACAGGTCCCCAGCACCGAGCGCGTAGTTCAGGGACTCCTCAAAGGCCCCGAGGTGGTAAAAGACTTTGGAAGCCACTAATGCAGCAAATTCCCTGCTACGGAATGTCTCATCTTCATACAGAACCTCACTGCAGAAAATAAAATAACGTAAGATACAGAACAAATGTAAAAGGGTCTGTTTTCAAAAATGGACAAATTCCATCCTTAACTCTAAATACTTAATCTAATCATCCAAAATTCATAAACTGCTGTCTCCCAATTGAAAAATTCTACTCAATTTAAAGACAAACATAACATTTAACTTCTGTAAATAGATTTCACACAAAATCTTAAAGACCACATGAATACAAGTTTAAAGTCAGTTTGGAGCTACAGAGTAATCAAACTAAAAAGCACATTTACTCAGCCTTAAAGTTAAAAACTCAAATTTTACTATTCAACAAAAATCACTTACATTTTATCCACAGATTCAGATATCTCAGCCCAAAAGTCATTTACAATGGAATTCAGCTTGTGCAGAGCAAACTCCTAACACAACAGAAGGACACAGCAATATTAAGAGAACTGCACAAGTCAAATTTATACGACACAAAATTTAAAGTGCGCGAATCTTAAAAACTATAACGAGGCACCATTAGCTGTTATGAAGTTTCAAGTGAGAATACCTTCAGCTGAGGCTCATCCTCATCCAAGAGAGAAATTATTCCAGCTGTGAGGAAAAAGATTTAAAACTACATTCACTCTCAGAAAAAACACAGATACAAGTCGTAACTGTATAAACATAAAAAAACATCTGTTCCAGTAACGAACAACTAGTATGTGAAATCTAAAGGAGTGAAGAGAGATGCTCCAGAAAAGTCCTACAAAAAGACACTTTAGATCCATGACAACAGTCCATTCTGTTCCTAAACACTGTCAACGTTTCCTTCGGATGACAACTGTTTTGTTTTTAACTTAAAACAGACATTGCGGCTGACAGCTGACATGGGGCTAATGCTACGGCTGCTAATGCTTCCTGCTAGCGGTGACAGCCTGGACTCTAAGGACATAATAGGATTAAAACAAAAGCATTCTCAAGCTACCAACGCGGTATTTAAAAAAAGTTTGCTTAATAGATCGCTAAATATCACTCTTATAAACCAAAAACGAGAAGATGTGCTGAATTGTAAGGAGTTCGCTGAATGTCTGTGTGACTCAGCTAAATCAACCGGCTAAGCCTCAGCTCCAACAAACACAAGCTATGCAGCTAACGAGGGAAGGAACTTTTAAAAAGTTCACCGCTTACCTGCGGAAGTTATCATTTTGCTGGCTTGTGCGCTGTCTTTACTACCTGCCTCAACAAGAACGACAAAATTGTCCCTGTTCAGTGAGAAACAACAAGAGAAAATGAGTTTGAAGAGACAAACATTCACCGCTTCGCGCTACACACAACGACACCACTCCACTATTTTTTGTGTCAGGACCCTTCGACATGTTAGCTGTTCCGCGCAGTGCCTGTACGAATGACACAATACATATAACCATTTATACTTATTATATATTTAAAAATTTAAATTATCACAGCTAAATAATAAAATCACGCAAAGCATGGATTTTTGTCTTAATTTTAAATTATGTTCTACAAAACAGAAATGTATAACCTAAACAGGCTACAAAATTGGAAACGCTAGAGTACTGCACTCTGCTGCTTGTGTCCGGAAAAGAAATTGAATCCAAAATGAATTAAAATTTTAACGCTAACAACTATAGACCACAGACGTAATGCATTTGTATCATATATATCACGAGCTGCCTTCTTCTAAATTTTCTCTCCACTCCAATACACAAATACATGTTTAACCTCTGGTTGGTGCTGACTATGCAAAAGCCACGCTCAGGGTGACAAATACTTGTGTGCCAAATTTCATGGCTGTGGCTTGAAAAACAAAGCCGTGTATAAAAATCAGACGAACAGAGACTGAGCTTTACATATAGGGAGAGATTATAAAGTGTATTACTATGCTGTGATATTCATTTTATCCAGCTTCATTCCTGGTGATTATCACAACGTCTCATTCATGGACCTCATTTACATGGAATGACGCGACTTGTGTGTGAAACACCTGAATTTGGCACTGAATGCTCTTTGGCGTAGTTTCAGTGCTGGCCAGACCTGAACAGATACACCCATAGATGAACAAATTGTGAATAAATCATGCAAAATTGATCAAGTGACCATTAATTTTTTGTGTTTACATGCCTAATGTGAAAGACACTATAAAGCCTTATAATAATCAGATAAAAGAAACCATATTTACAAATAAAAACTGTAAAATTGTCAAATTTGTTAAAAATTATACAGTGGTTAAGTGACAATGTCTATCATTCATTGTAAGTAACTGCTTGCCCACAGTGATCTACAGCCTGTCCTGGAAGAACAGGGCATGAGGCTGAGTATATTCTGGTAGGGACACACACACACACACACACACACACACACACACACACACACACACACACACACACACACACACATATATATATATATATATATACACACATACATACACACACACTTCCTCACTTATATGCACATTGTGCACTATTTAAAGTCAACATTTCACCTGACATACAAGATTAATTTATTTCTTTTTAATGAAGTAGACAGTTTTCTCTAATTTACATCATTATTTGTAATTTTATATTTATAATTTATATTACATCATTATTTATAATTTACATCATTATTTTAAAAGATCTGTGTAAACATGTAAGGAATGTGTGCTACACACACACACATATATATACACACATACATACACACACTTCCTCACTTATATGCACATTGTGCACTATTTAAAGTCAACATTTCACCTGACATACAAGATTAATTTATTTCTTTTTAATGAAGTAGACAGTTTTCTCTAAAACAAAGTACATGTATAATGATTATTTAGTGTTTAGCTGACACTTTTATCCAGTCACTAAAAATCTGACATGGTTTTGTGGCACAAATAAAAGACATAAATCCATTATTGTATTAATCAAATGTATGTATTCAATAGTGTTAATACAAATAGAAGTTTTATTAATTACACTTAGACATGTTTAATTCCCTTCACCCATTAAAACTTACAACTATATTACACATCTGTAAGTCAATTGTACAGTAAAAATATATATTGGATGGTATTTTTCCTTACAGTAAATAATGAGTAATCTCAGAACAATAAGTGGATAAATAAAAAATGTTTAAGAGACAATTTCAGACACAGCTTAAGTCCAGTCCTATAGAGCATATTCAACAGAGAAACTACACAGTGAAATTTTGTTAAAAGAAAGGCTTAACATGTGTTCAGAAATCCAGCCATTATTACAATGCAAATTAAATTATACTAATATATTAATTTAAAAATCTTGAAAGATGTAATACTAATTATAAAATTGTTTAACAGTTTAAAACAAGTTCTAAAATATTTGCATTAAAACCAGTAAATTACTTCATAGTAAAATTTACATCATTATTTTAAAAGATCTGTGTAAACATGTAAGGAATGTGTGCTAACAGCTAAATTATATCTTAATATCTGCTGACAAAAGATAAAAAAGTAACATTGCCTAATCAGAATGACAGCTCCATGACAAACAGTCCTTCAGTCTGTGAGTGCAAGTTTTCCCATTCTGTAACAATTTTTCAGCAAGGAATTTTCCATAATTTAACAGAATGATGAAAATGTAATGCATCAGTTGCAGATCTTAACCTTCTATATCTGATCATATGCAGCAATTACTTTTCTTGATTCAGTAACACCAAACTGTGATTTACCATAAAATAAGGTAATACACACATTACTGCCAACATGCGCAACGGGTTCACATACATCAGCCTTCAAGTCACAGTACAGATCTGTAATTTAAAGACACTTGCAAGTAGTTATTAGACATTTGTCGTCCAGCTAGTTAAGTTATATATTTTTGGTTATTTCAAGTGATTAGAAAACATTACACTTCAAAACTCATCAGGATAGTGCAAAACTGTCACTTTTATCATAACTTCAGTGATTGCAATGAAAAATGAGCAGCACGGTAGTTATGTGCTGACCCCTCTTTAGACAGGCTGACAGAGATGACCGTCTTGAACATCTTGCGCGCCAGAACTGCAGCGCTTGTGCTCCCCATCTGTTGCTGAGGTTTTCTGCAGAGGAATGTCCTCTTCTGCACTCTCTGCTCCACCTAAAAACACAGAGAAGGTTTATTGCTGCCAATTCCCCATATCCAAAAATATGGTTAAATATGATGGACAAAACGCTTGTAATGACAGTAGGGACAATATAATAACAATAATAACAACAACAACAATACCAATACTACTACTACTAATAATAATAATAATAACAATAATAATACAATTATTATTCATGTGATTACTTTTGCAGCAAACCAGGACAGGAACTTTGGAACAAAACAGGGTCCCTCCAACCTTGTTACTTTTGGATTAAGTTTGCATTACTCTTCACCTGCTGTATACATGTGAGGTTTGAGACACCCACAGGTTCCATCTGTCCAACTGAGTCACAGTCCAACAATGTACCTACCCGGTTGCCTGTACAAGGAAGGTCTTTCCCTGTATCTTCTGCTACGAGACCATGGCAAGCATTTGAGTATTCGTAGAAAGGGGCTCCCTTTATCCACCGTGCTGCCTGAAACCGCACACAAAAGTTAGTACATAAAAAAGTTAGACAGCAATGTGTTGTTAATAGAGTTTTAAGTGTCAATATATTTTATCTGACACCTCGTCCACGGTAACTTACAATTTTAATCACCTTTACAATTGCGATTTGAGTACCTATGAAAAAGCATCTTTGAATACTTTCCACGGTACATGAATGCATGGTTTTCTTTTCCAACTTTGAACCACATTGACTTCAACGAGATGTTAACCTACTTTATTACTGTTCGTCGCAGTACAGCGGCAGGACACCTTTAGGTTACAAGGTGCCTGTTCTAAACGCTACACCTGCTGTGCAAGGTGGTCGCCATCACACAGGCCACACTCGCACCAGGTTGTGGCTTAGGGCGTTGCTGTGGAAACCACGGTACGCACGCACGCACACACACACACAGACTTCCATGCCCAAAAAGACCCCTGAAGATGCTGACCTTCGCTAAGGGAGGCGCGCACGGTCCGGCAGAGGTTCCTCTTTATCGTCTGGACCGCGTGAGGTGCCCCAGGGGTGAAGTGGCCGACCCAGATGGCCTCGGGCGGGTGGTGCGTGAACACGGAGCGCAGGAGCCGCTCCAGGGTCGGCAGGCACGGGCACGGCTCCCCGGGCGTCTCGGCGCGGTACACCAAGCCGAGGAGCGCGGGCGATCCGCGGCCCTTCCCCAGGCGGTCCCGCACGTCCTTCAGGATCTCCTTGGCGCGCACGCCGCCGCGGTCGCGCGCGAGGAACTCCCGCGTGAGCACGAAGACCACGAGCGCGCAGTCGATGGCTCTGGCCGCGCGCACGCAGCGCGAGCTCGTGATCCCGTTGGCGCCGCGAGTGCGCTGCGGGCACGAGTCGGGGGGCGCGCGCAGAAACACGTCCCGCACGAACTCCTCCAGGACGCGGCCCCGCGCTCCGTCCTCGACCCCGCAGGCGTCGCTGACCAGGTGGATCCGCTCCTTGCCGCCGATCTCCCGTAGGAGGCGCCGGAACTCTTCTTCCTCCTCCTCCTCCTTCTCCTCCTCAGCCGCCGCCACTGGCGGCTGCTGCTGCTGCTGCTCCGCGTCCTGGGACCGCGCGGCCATCGCTGAGTCCCCCGCGCAGATTTTACTGCAGATTCCCGCAGTCTGAGCTCAGCGCCCGGTCCACCCGCACATGCCTGCAGCGTCCGCCCTGCAGGTTTATATTTCAATGCGTTGAAGACGTTCAAGTCTTTTTTTCAAATTATTTCTTCCTTCTCGAAGCTCCACCGGGGCTGCGCGAACGAAACTCCACGATTACAAAAGGGGCGTGGACGAGCACACACGGCCCTGGCTTCTATTGGTCGACGTATTTTGGTGGGCGGTGTCTGCTGGAGTTGCGCCAAAAGAAAGGTTTGCAGTCAAGTTAATTTCTAATGTGCTCTGATAACATTGGATCTAAACAAACACACAGCGACCCTCGAGGTTCATACCGTGTAAACTGTAATCATTACCAGTCGTAAAATCACTGCTATTTAATACCCAACTAACCTTTTAACTTCTTGTATTAACACCTACAAAATTAACCAACCGCGATCGTGTGGTAATGTATGCCTCATTTACACAAATAAATGTCCTTAATTCATTTAAATCTAAAACGGAGATCATTCCTGAAAAACAGTATAACCTTTAGACTGTGGCATGAAAGGTCCAGGAAGGGACAAGTGGGAAAGCAGCACAGGAGGGCTGAGGCTCTTCATACTTGGCCAAACTTCAGCCTGTGAGTGTCCTACATTCTTAGATCAATTGCAGCCTTTTGTGGTACGCACGCACGCATTCATTTCACACTGTAATGCAGTTAGGCTGGCAGCCAGGGTCTGCAGGAAGGCAACTATCAAGTTCTGAAATCCTTGGTAGGTCCAACAACAGTTCATTGTGTATTGAAGGTAAATTCTTGGTTATCCGTGTACATGCAGCGGTGTCACATCCTTTCTCCCCAAGAGATCTTGTCAGGCCGGTTACCCACATGCAATATGATACAAACATGGGCAACATTTAACCATTTGAGAAGTGTCTGGTTCCCTCCATATGTTGTCTCGATGGATACGGTACAAAAAAAAACCTGGACTGAAACGGTTTTTAAAGTCCATGCCAGTCCTTATAATACCACATTGTGAAGAATGAGTTTTATAATAAAAACTTCGACAAAGCTGATCTGAAAAGTGCTTACATTTGTCCTCATCTTTATCTCACCATCATTCTCTTCAGCTTCCTTTCTTTCCAATGTCTTCAGAATCGTAATTAAAAAGTTTATATACATTCACTTATGTCAATTTTGCAATCAGAAAAAAGCTCATGGGATTAGAAAATTATGAACTACAGGGCTACAGTCATTGTTCCTATCTTTACCACTCATGTGATTCCCCAAGAACAGTAGTAGGATGCAGGTTCCATTCAGCTGGTCAGGGGATGTTAAACCTCCTCAAGCATGTATTCTGTTCTCCCAATTTTCTTACCCTGTAGAGTTACACCTGGCTGGTTAAATCTCTATTGGTCCTTCAGTCGACTGGACATTTTCTTCTGACATGCCATGTTTGTGTTATGTTTAATATTGTTAGTAAAATCATGGTTTTTGTTGGTAAAACCTGCTGTCTTGTCTACATGGCCACCTATATTCAAACAAATTGGTCTTAAAACCCCAAAAATAAAACAACCAAGAATTATCCAGAAAAGAACAACACTCATTAAAAAAAAAAAAATAGTTTAACCACCAATCTCCAGCCTCTTCAAATGTGTTGTTTTTATTGGCTGCACCTGGTGCTCATTGCCTCTCAATTCTTTCTTTTCATGTCAGGTTGTCCATCAGGGAGGAAGGGGTGTGCCCAGGGATCCACCTTGCCAAATAAGTCTTTATTGTAAAAATTGCTTTTTTCCACTGTTTGTTCATCAGCAGTATGAGAATGAGTCCTATCTGAATGCAGAAGATCTTCGATCTCCTCGCTGTCATCCTCTTCACTGCTAGGTTCACTGTCACTGTATTCTTCATCTTCCTCAGAATCATATGGTTCAAAATCATCTGCATAAATGTATTCATTTTCAACCACTGGGCAAACTGTTTCCTATTTGAAAAAACAAATGTTCGATGTGGAGGTTTATTTTCAATATGCTAGTCCAGGTCTAAGACAAAACAGGCAAACTAACAAGGGCCTGGGCTGAGGAATCCATACAATGTGGGATTCTTGAGGTCAGTAGAACAAGATTGTTTAAAGTCAGTTCCTTCTACAGGCGGAACAGATCAGTAGACAGGGCAAAGGTGGGCCAGACATCCCTTAAAATGCTGGAATGGACAGTCTGCTGTGTCCTTTTACAAATATTGTGAAAATTGAACTTTTTTGCATTTTTAAGCAGTCACTCAGAACACAATATTTACTGTATCTCTGATTAGTTTTTCAATACCTTCTACAGGTTTTCCAAGTCCATTTATTAATGAGAAAGATGAAATTAAACCTACTTTTTACAACATCTCTGTACCCTTTGCCTGAGCTTCTACTCTTGCCCTACTGTGACTTTTTAATGGATACATTTTCATAAAACTTCCTGGGGTCCTTAGAACATCCAGTTTCTAAAATGTCCGTTTCAGTTTCATGTTATGCAACTTTCTTTTCACCCTGGATATATTTACAAGAAATGTTGTACAGGTGAAAATGTTTCATAAGTATTGCAAGTTTTACCTGTAGGCATGTTTCATAAGTGTACTATATTGCTATTCAAACAATCAGTTGCCAGTAACAATAGCAGCTATTCCAATGTCAGGAACACTAAATAAAAAATATTTTAAATATACAAAATATTTTAAAGTATAAAACAGTATTAAAAAAATCCTACTAGTTAAAAAAAATCAAATGTGCTTGTGCCACACAGCTCCTGGGCTCTGGGCTTAGATGTGGATTTGACTCTGGCTCTCTGTGTGGAGTCTGCATGTTCTTCCTGTGTGTGTGTGTGTGTGTGTGTGTGTGTGTGTGTGTGTGTGAAAGAGATCTAGGGTTAATCCTGCTTCATGACCTATGTTTCTTGGTGTACATTTTAGTTTAAACTACATTTATAAGTAAAAGTACTTCCGAGGAAGAGTAAAAGTTAATTCCAAACGCAGCTGCTGTTTATGATCACAACTGTATAACACCTGCCTGAAGCCCAGCTGCTATCACTTTGCAGAAAAATAAAATCCAAAGCGCTAGAGACAAAATAATGATCAGAATATAGAATGTTCAAAAAATGTTCTAACACCGCAATAATGTAATAAGAATATAATAGCAAGAAGGAGAAGATAGAAGCTCTGTCTCAAACATACATGAAGGTTAGAGACACATTACCTTTCTGGAATCATTGAGAGGGAAGAGGATCTGAAATGGCACCTTTGGTTTGGAGGGAAGTAAAGGTATTCCTAAAAGCCGAGGGTCGTGGCTAAGGGGTGGCCTTCTGGGTGGAGTCTGTGGGCACGTAGCAAAGACACAACAACACTAAACTATTATATTTATTTTTTGTTATCGGTGGCTCTCCAATGACAACAGTGCTGTACCTCTGAGCTGAAATGTATCAAAGGCGAATGGCATCTGTTCCCACCGTGTGTTTCCCTATGAAAAAGCAGAACAGTAAAGCAACACACAAAGGGACCAAGTCAGAAAAATGAATTCACTTACCTGTTAAGGGAGTGTCCTCTGTAACTGCAAATCAACATAAAAATTTGAATTTGGCCTCTGAATATCTGAGGAAGTAACATATATGTCCAAATTTCTGAAATCAGCTGATGATTGTGATAATCAAGTCAAGAAAATGTCAAGAAAATGGTCAGTGTCCTTGAGGAGCTGTGAGTAACTGTGCGGAAAGGATCATAATAACTTTAAAGTTATCAGAGTTTACCTCTAAAATATGGAACGTTATATTAAGAAATAATTTGAAGTTATGCTTGTTTAATGATAATTTGTTAAAGACACAGAGATACGCACCATATTCTGCTGGGTAGGAAAACGGATTTATCAGTCATCTAAACTACCTCTGTCTATGAAGTAGTGACAAAACAGTTTGTCACAATTATATAGCAGTCATTGCCTAGCAACAAAGGCTGCATACTTTCTTGCATAGTGATGTAGCTAACAGTCAGTCTACAGTACATCAGTCCCCTGAAAATAAGGCATATATCAGTCCCCTGAAAATAAGGCATCATAAGTCAAAAAGGTCTCCAACAGTACAGAGAAAAACTGGAACTCAGGAACTGTCAAATATTAATTCTTTAAAAATGCTTCAATTTGTCCATACTCTTGACTATTCCTTTCTCCTTCCTCTCCTTCCACTTTTGCCCTGTATCTGTTACATCAGTTATTTATGCAATTCATGTTTACAGTTTTTCATTCCAGCCGCAAGGGGATGCACAAACTAGTGCATGTCTTTGTGCTGGTCCCAAACCCGGAAATGGAGAGGGTTGCATCAGGAAGGGCATCTGGCGTAAAAATTTTTGCTAAACTAAATATGCGGACAAAAATAGAAATTTCCAAACCGGATCGATTGAGGCCCGGGTTAACAACGACCGCCACCAGCACTGCTAGCCGACAGGGTGCTGGCGGAAATTGGGCTACTGCTGGCCAAAGAAGGAGGAAGAGAGGAGGAAGGCATGTCCGGAGGAAGGAGGAGAGGAGGAAGGTTAAGAGAGTGGACGTGAGGATAGGAACTTTGAATGTTGGTAGTATGACTGGTAAAGGGAGAGAGCTTGCTGATATGATGGAGAGAAGGAAGGTTGATATATTGTGTGTGCAAGAGACCAAATGGAAGGGGAGTAAGGCTAGGTGCATCAGAGGGGGGTTTAAACTGTTTTACCATGGTGTGGATGGGAGGAGAAACGGGGTAGGGATTATTCTGAAGGAACAGTATGTAAAGAGTGTCTTGGAGGTGAAGAGAGTGTCTGACAGAGTGATGGTTATGAAACTGGAAATTGATGGTGTGATGCTGAATGTTGTTACTGCATATGCCCCGCAAGTTGGGTGTGAGATGGATGAGAAAGAAGAATTCTGGAGTGATATGGATGAAGTGGCGAGGAGTGTACCTGAGGGAGAGAGAGTGGTGATTGGAGCGGATTTCAATGGACATGTTGGGGAAGGAAACAGAGGAAATGAGGAGGTGATGGGTAGGTATGGTGTCAAGGAGAGGAACGCAGAAGGTCAGATGATAGTGGATTTTGCAAAAAGGATGGACATGGCTGTGGTAAACACGTATTTTAAGAAGAGGGAGAAACACAGGGTGACGTACAAGAGTGGAGGAAGATGCACACAGGTGGACTATATCTTGTGCAGGAGGGCCAGACTGAAGGAGACTGTAGACTGTAAAGTGGTGGCAGGGGAAAGCGTAGTTAGGCAGGATAGGATGGTGGTTTGTAGGATGACATTGGAGATCAAAAAGAGAAGGAGAGTGAGGGCAGAACCAAGGATCAAATGGTGGAAGTTGGAAAAGGAAAACTATAAGGTGGAGTTCAGGGAGGAATTAAGACAGGCATTGGGTGGCAGTAAAAAGTTACCAGTGAGCTGGGCATCTACAGAAGAAGTGGTAAGGGAGACAGCTAGAAAGGTGGTTGGTGTGACAACTGGAGAGAGGAAGGAAGACAAGGAAACCTGGTGGTGGAATGAAGAAGTACAGGAGAGTATACAGAGGAAGAGGCTGGCGAAGAAGAAGTGGGATAGACAGAGAGATGCATGTAGACAGGAGTACAAGGAGATGAGACGTAGGGCGAAGAGAGAGGTGGCAAAGGCTAAAGAAAAGGCTTATGGTGAATTGTATGAGAGGTTGGACACTAAGAAGGGAGAAAAGGACCTGTACCGATTAGCTAGGCAGAGGGACTGAGCTGGGAAAGATGTGCAGCAGGTTAGGGTGATAAAGGATAGCAATGGAAACATACTCACAAGCAAGGAGAGTGTGTTGAGCAGATGGAAAGAGTACTTTGAGGGGTTGATGAATGAAGAGAACGAGAGAGAGAGAAGACTGGATGATGTAGGGACTATGAATAGGGGAGTGCAATGGATTAGCAAGGAGGAAGTTAGGCAGTTGAGTTTTTAACCAGATTGTTTAATGGAATCTTGGAAAGTGAGACGATGCCTGAGGAGTGGAAAAGAAGTGTACTGGTACCTATTTTTAAGAATAAAGGTGATGTGCAGAGCTGTAGTAACTACAGAGGGATAAAACTGATCAGCCATAGCATAAAGTTATGGGAAAGAGTAGTGGAAGCTAGGTTAAGAAGGGAGGTGACGATTAGTGAGCAGCAGTATGGCTTCATGCTGAGAAGGAGTACTACAGATGTGTTGTTTGCTCTGAGGGTGTTGATGGAGAAGTACCGAGAAGGTAAGAAGGAGTTGCATTGTGTCTTCGTGGACTTAGAGAAAGCATATGACAGGGTACCTAGAGAGGAGCTGTGGTATTGTATGAGGAAGTCGGGGGTGCCAGAAAAGTATGTAAGAGTGGTACAGGATATGTACAAGGACAGTGTGACAGTGGTGAGGTCTGCAGTAGGAGTGACGGATGCTTTCAGGGTGGGGGTAGGATTACATCAAGGATCAGCTTTGAGTCCTTTCTTGTTTGCAATGGTAATGGACAGGTTGACAGATGAGATCAGACAGGAGTCACCGTGGACTATGATGTTTGCAGATGACATTGTGATCTGTAGTGAGAGTAGGGAGCAGGTTGAAGAGACCCTGGAGAGGTGGCGATATGCTCTAGAGAGAAGAGGAATGAAGGTCAGTAGGACTAAGACAGAATACATGTGCATAAATGAGAGGGAGGACAGAGGAATGGTGAGGATGCAGGGAATAGAGTTGGCGAAGGTGGGTGAATTTAAATACTTAGGATCAACAGTCCAGAGTAATGGGGAGTGTGGAAGAGAGGTGAAGAAGAGAGTGCAGGCAGGGTGGAGTGGGTGGAGAAGAGTGTCAGGAGTGATTTGTGACAGAAGAGTTCTAGCAAGAGTGAAAGGGAAGGTCTACAAGACGGTAGTGAGACCAGCTATGCTTTATGGGTTGGAGACGGTGGCACTGACCAAAAGACAGGAGGCAGAGCTAGAGGTGGCAGAGTTAAAGATGTTAAGGTTTGCATTGGGTGTGACGAGGATGGACAGGATTAGAAATGAGTATATTAGAGGGTCAGCACAGGTTGGACGGTTTGGAGACAAAGTCAGAGAGGCGAGATTGCGTTGGTTTGGACATGTGCAGAGGAGAGATTCTGGATATATCGGGAGAAGGATGCTAGGGATGGAGCTGCCAGGCAAGAGGAAGAGAGGAAGGCCTAAGAGGAGATTTATGGATGTGGTGAAGGAGGACATGCAAGTGGTGGGGGTGACGGAGAGAGATGCAGAGGACAGGAGGAAGTGAAAGCTTTTGATCTGCTGTGGCGACCCCTAACGGGAGCGGCCGAAAGAAGAAGAAGATGTTTACAGTTTTTCCCAATTCTGAATTAAATAATAACAGGGACGTGGAAATATGCAAACTCCACTCAGAATGAGCTGGATTTAAACTCACACCCAAACAGCCCAGATGGTGTGAGGCAGTGGAACATTACACATCATTAAATCAAGGGAGACTTTCACTAACTGCGACTGTACAATAGTGTGGATTTTGCCTGGGTTTCCTCCCATAGTCCAAAGACACGTGATTCAGGTTTATTGTAGACTGCAAACTGCCTGTAGTGTGTATTTTGAAACTGGCTTAGTCTATAGAGTTTGACTGTTCCATCTGTGTATGAGTGGTTTTACTCCCACTGTCCAGTTACCAGTTATGTGTTTTGGGTGAATTGGTGACTTTTGATTGTCTACCTTGTGAAAAAGTATACTTAGTGTACTTTTAGTATACTAAAATACTATATATATATATATATATATATATATATATATATATATATATATATATATATAGTGTGTGACTGTTTGAATCTGTGTTTGTGTGGCATTGCTCTGTTGTCTGGATGGGAGAAATGTTTAGTGTAGTGTGTACAACATTGTAATTCAGCTTAGATGAAGGTATCACATTAATGTTGTATGTTACTTCAAAGAAATTCTTTTTCTGACCAAATAAAAAAATGACTCAGTTAATCGGTAAACAATATACAGTACGAATATACAAACAAATTGGTTGATTGATTAAAACAAATTATGTATAACTGTAAAATAGAAATTATTTTCTCTTTCAATCCATCCATCATCCATCCGCTGTTATAGTTAACCGTGATTTTTTAAAGCGAAAATGCTTTTTTTTAACTTTTACAATGCATTTTCAATTGTATTTTCACTTTCCATTCCATTCACTTCTGCTCTTGTTTGTTAAACATGATGTTTGTGCTACTTTCCTGTGGTATTTATTCTTCCTTCTGCAAGCAGGGGACGCAGGCAACGCTTTCATCGTTTACAACAACAATAACAACAACAACAACATTTGTTTGTATAGCACATTTTCATACAGTAGTCTGTAGCTCAAAGTGCTTTACAAGGTGAGAGAGACACCAATAAGAAAGAAACAGTAGACAAGAATAATGAGAAATAGTAGACAGGAATAATGAATGAAGTCAGACTGAATTTGAGGTTGTACAAATGAAAAGTAGGGTCGAAAGGCCGGGAGGACAGAAAATACAAACAAAAAAAAAGGTGGGCTGGAGAAAAAAAAACAATATCTGCAGGGGTTCCAAGGCCAAAAGACTGCCCAGCCCCAATGGGCATTCTATTTAACAGAGGGATTTCTAAAACAGTCTTTTGTGGTTGTTCTGCCGCACACATTGAAGAGGGTGCCATGGAGATCTGGGACATCTGCCTTCCTACTGCTGATTGAGGGGGCTTCTTGTTGCTTAGTTTAGGTGGTGGTGGCACAGTATGCCACCACAGATGAACTGGAAAGAGAAACTAGCAAAGATTAACATGGGTCCCTGAACAAGTCTGACAGTAACAAATCCATGCAATGTAACTATGCAAGCATTAGAACAGAGGTAGAGCAAAGGCCATATTAAAAATGGGTTTTTACACAGTTTCTTAAGGTGTACCACTGTACTAGCCTGACGAAGCTCAATGGGTAAATTGGTCCATAGCCTAGACGCCTAACAGCAAAATGCTGCCTCCTCACTTCTTTTAATCTTAGCTCTTGGTTTATGTCCCAAATTCTCCAATCCTCATTGGTCAGAAAAGGGTCGCTCTGCCCCCCTTTCTCCCACGCATCGACGCAAACGACGCGTTTATTGGCCTCAACATTTTCGGAGACGTGTGTAGAATTAATTGTATAATGCTGTATGTAGAAAATGCAATATTTTTTAAATGATAAATCTTACTATTTAGTCTTTACTATTAACTAACTCACCAGATGTTGTAAGATGATGTGAACGAGTTATACTTTGAGTTTGTGGGTTTCATTTAGGACATAACTATAGTTCCCACAGCCGCTTGTTTCTGGTACGAACATATTGTGTGTGACACACAAACTTGGCGAGAGACGCTGCCTAGTGGCCTGTGTTCTTGCAGGCGCTGTCTGAGAAATGGCTTTTGTACATTTTCACATTTTTTCTGTAGAAAACTGTAAAGAATGGTGTAATTTGTCCGTAAAAGTAAGTACTGTTTTTTTTTTTTAACAGCGCGGTCATTTACTTGCATTCGTGCTGCAGTTAGTAGTTCATTGTCGTTAGCTAGCAGCCGCGGTCCGTTCAAAACCAGCTAACTAGCTCGTGAAACAGCAAATGCAAAAACTGGCGGAAAACAACGGGGTTATCAGCTTATGTTTTGCGTGATCTTACTTATAGTTGCTGAATGCTCGCAGTATAAATTTGTATGTCCAAATTTCAGTACACCGTTTCAGTTCACGCGTTCGCTTAAGCAGGACACGTCCAGGTTCTGGCAGCAACGCGAAGGTTTCAATTTCGTATTAACTTCAATGTGTAAAATGTGCCCTAACGTTAGTAACAGAAGTATAAAAATGGTGTTTTAGGACGCTGTGTTTGAGTGAGCGAGCGAGGGAGAGGAGATGGAGCGCGAACTGCTGAAGCAGTGCCTGGCGTTCCACGGGCAGAGCCTGGCGACGCTCCTCGGGAGCGAGCAGAGCGAGAACGCGCACTTCGCCCTCATACAGGCCGACCTGTCCAAGGCCCCCCAGCAAAGGTATCTTCTGCCTCTACAACAGCGCATATTCGACATGTATTCTGCAAAAAGCGCAATTTTCACACCACTAGTTCAATTTGCAGTTGCTTAAAATACTTGAATTTTAACCTGCATTTATGTATTTAGTTGATGCCTTTCAGAGGGACTTACAGTGATTTACCCCATTTACACAGCAGGGTAATTTTTTGCCATATCTGTTCAGGGAAGTACATTAATCAAGGGCAGCACAGTTAGAGGTGGGATTTGAATAAAGGTCCAATTAGTGGAAGGCAATGGATCTAAATACTATGTCACCTGCTGCCCCTAAGTATAGGACCAAGTTTTAAGAGTGAAACATGACCAAGTACCAGGTTCCATCAGAGTAAGTACCTTGGTCAGAGGTGTAACAGCAGCAGGTGGGAACCTCCTGAGCTTCCTATTGCAAGGCAAGAGCTGCCTGTTGCCTGCATAAATATACTTATAAAGCAGAGTATTCTTACAGTATCATTTCAATAAAAGCAATTTAATACATTTTCATATGGCAGGATTTGACCCCTAGACTTTCAGACTACTTGGTGTCAGTTCTAATCCACATGCCACCCATTCATTTTTAACTGAAAAGTAGTAATTACCTGGGCCAGCAGGTTGCACAGTAGTTAATCCTGTCAGCTTTCAATCAGAGAACCTGCATTCAACTCCCAAGTCATAAACCTCCCCTTTGTTGATGTGATTAAAATTACCCAGCTGCATAAATCTGTATATCAATAAAATTCCATTTCTGTCTGTCTATAAACCCCAAAATTACCACTTTCTAATTTTGGAAGTTAAAAATATGTTTTCTGGCAAAGCTTTGGACAATAGGAGTATTGATGTCACAAGCAGTAATGTTGCACGTAAAGCATGCAGATTCGGATGGACGGATTCTCTTGTTACATACAAAAAAGTGTTAAAATTCAACAAGTTTAAATGTAAATATTTGATTTATAATTTATTGTTGTATTACACTG
The DNA here is from genome assembly GCA_018136845.1 of Heterotis niloticus. Classification (NCBI taxonomy): domain Eukaryota; kingdom Metazoa; phylum Chordata; class Actinopteri; order Osteoglossiformes; family Osteoglossidae; genus Heterotis; species Heterotis niloticus. The sequence continues at coordinate 14,987,362 of CM030903.1, read as the reverse complement.
GTTTTTCTGTGCTTATGCACTAAAAACAACCACTTTAATGTTTAAGCAGTTTAGTGATTATATAATGTTTCATTATTTTTTTTATTCTTACACTGCTACAGCTTTTGAATCTGGCAGTGCTACGTGCTCAGCTAGTGGAAAAATAATTTTAAATAGCTTGATATTCAAATCTAGCATGGTAAGCTGGTTTGGAAGAAATGCATTGCCTAAATCTATAAACAATAGTAACATGTGTCCCATAGGAAAGATAAAAAGCCGGACAACACTGCAGTGGAACATTTCATTGCTCGCAAAGCCGATCTTCTCTTTTCGTCGTCATGGAAGTCAGCTGTGCCCGCTGAAGAGGAGTGGCCAGAGGACACGCAAGGTAGCAGCTTTGTCATGTTACAGGTGTGTGCAACTGTTGGTTGGACTTATGCTGGCTCACCTCCCAGTGATGTGATTGTTGTCCCAGAGCCTTATGCCATTATGCCCCCGCTGGAGCTCTTCATGGATGTCCTCTTTGAGGAGAGAAGAGACCTTTTCTACCGAGATGTCGAGCGCGGGGATGCTGTGATTGGTCGAATCAACTCTATCCGGGATTTTGGATTCTTCATCACGTTGATTTGCACGGGTGGAGGGCTGGAGAGGGAAATCGAGGACCTGGAACTAACGGTATGACACTGTACACCCAGTGACATGCCCTTTGTCAATACTTGAATAGATAACTTATAATCTTTATAATTTTGTTGCTAACCAGGTTGTTACATATTGAGTAGGATTTTATGATCATATCGGCATAATTCAGACCAGTATTTGATGATGCAGTCATTGTGCTCCTGGAAGAACAAAATGTTTAGACAAAGCTGCAGCGTGGAAATGTCTGTGGTGTCAGTTTTTGAGAGTGAGTGACTTGTGTCAACAGTAAAAGATTCTTTAGAATTTTCCGCAGCAGGCAGAGATGCTCTTGCTTGTACAAAAAATATAATGATGTACTTCCAGAAAAAGGTCTATTATAAACTGTATCTTTATTAATGTATAATTTTCCCCTTTTATAAATGTTTCATTATTTCAGCTGTCAAAAAGAAAGTGGAAAGCATTACGTAGCGTTTAAGGCTACAGCCTGCAAAACCATTTGCTATTTGAAAAATTGAAATGTTCTATAAATCTTACATTTGTCTGTAATTCTTATTCAAGCAGATCTAGTTCCATTTTTCTCTGTATTTTATACATTTACATGTCAGCTTTGCCTGAGAGGTACATAACTATTACTGGATATTGGCATTGGCCCAGAGTTCTCATATCATGCATCTCTGAAAATGAATGTTATGTACTGTATGTGAAGTGTGGACACAAATTCCAAATACATTCAGATGTACTATATGGCTAATAAACTTGATTCTGATTTCTGGTTCTCTACTGTCTCAGGCCCTATGTCCCATCAGAGAAGTACCGTCTAATGGGAATCACGATGATCCACTGTCCTACTATCAAGTCGGAGACCTAATAAGAGGTGGGAATTTGGCAGTTAAACAGGTTCTTTTGAGGTTTAGGAGACTGTCTTGTAACCTAAAAGTTGCTGCTCCGTCCTTGGCTTTTATCCTTGTAAGTTGCCCTGGGTAAGAGCCAAACGAACAACTGAAAAATAATGCGATGCGTTTCAGCTGGGGTGAAGGATATTGACCGCTATCACGGGAAGCTGACTGTGTCACTGCAGCTGTCCTCCCTGTCGCCAAGTTTAGCCAAACTGAAGCTCGGGGTCATGAGTGCAGAGGACCTGCCGTTGCATTACAGGTGTGAAATCGGCTCTTATCATCCTTTCTGAGCCATGTCTCTGAAGCCCAAATTCAATACATAACATAAAATTCCAGTGCTAGAGTGAAACATTCTGAGTAAATGTGTGTTTCTTTTTTTCCAGTCGTGGTTTGAAAGTGGCCAACAGTAGTTCTGAGACATATGAGAAAGTTCTGGAAAGCTCACTGGGCTTCTCCAACCCAAGTAATGTGGAGTTTCTTCTGGGGAAGCTGGGAATCAGTGAGATGCATCCTCCGTCGCTAATGAGGGGACTACAGAGGTTTGCCCCTTCCCATTCCGCCTGTTGCGCTGTTGTGCTTTTTTTGGTGGAAATGAAAAAATAATTTTTACTTACCTTGTTTGCAGCAAAAAATTTTCAGATGAGGATTATGGAACAGCAATCAGAAAGAAACAATCGGCATCTTGGGCGTTAAAATGGTGAGTGGTGTTAGAAAATGTTCAAATGTGTTAAAATTCACGTTTAGCATTTTTAACTCGTATTTAAATTAATCTACTCTTGTAAAAGGTTTAAACATTTATACAGATGTGAATATTTTAAAGGCATTTCTGAAGATCTTTTGTATTCGTTATCTCATGTAATCAGATTTTTGAACAGAGGATTACTTTTGTCTACTGCATGACTTTTTAATTGTGGTTGATTTTGCATGAAGTGGGTCCTCTTGTTATAAATTTTAAACCTGTATGGCGCAGTGTGAAAGTTGGAGTGGAGCACTTCAAGTCGGGCCGCCATGTGGAAGCCATGAATGAGTACAACAAGGCCCTGGAAATGGATGCAGACAATGTGGAGGCACTGGTTGCTCGGGGAGCCCTGTAGGTACCCAGTAGACTGTACAGCCAAACTCACAATATCACCCATTTTTTGTTGTTGCATGCAACTCAAAATTTATATTTGTACATTTCTTAATTTAATGTTCCTCCTGTGTTGGAGCATTTCAGTGCTTGGCAGTCAGACTCTTTTGCAAAAATGTTTGCTGTATGCTCTAGGTATGCAACCAAAGGTAGTTTGGTGAAGGCCATGGATGATTTTGAACTCGCCCTCAAAAGTTGCCCCAGCCACAGAAATGCAAAGAAGTATCTCTGCCAGACCTTGGTGGAACGCGGTGGCCAGTGAGTCCTGTTACTGCCAAAAACTTTTCGCACTACACTTTTTTCAGAATAAATTTTTTTTAATGCAAAATACAAATCAAATTTACATCTACCTCAACCCTTTCTATTAAATTCATATATTTCTTGTAAAGTGATGTAGACCTTAGAGCGCATTTGCTGTTGAGTGATACTGGAGGTCAATGAGATAGCAGGTGACAAAGTGGTTAGAGCTGCCACCTTGTACTTAAAGGACCCAGACTTGAATCTCATCCCCTCCTTTAGCACCACCGAGCAAGATATTTGTCTTGAATTGTTCTGGTAAACAAAAAAAAAAAAAAATTGTAACACAAAACACTTATTTCAGCAACAGCTTCTGTAAGAATAGTTTGTAAGGGTAGTGCTTTCTCTGCTAGGCTGGAGGAAGAGGAAAAGCTCGTCACGGCAGAGAGTCTCTACAGGAAAGCATTGGCCTTGGATGACACTTTCAAGGAGGCAGAAGATGCCTTGCAGAGACTTCAGGTGCACATCCAGGTGAGCCATTCATCCCCATAAACAGGTGTCCACCACCTTTTTTTTTTTTTTTTTTTTTAAATTAAAAAAAAAAAAAAAGTTCCTTTATTGGAGAGTAGATTATCAGTGACCCACCGTCTGCATTTTTGCAGGTAGTTGTTGAAATGTTATGTTGTATAAACCGGTAAGTGTTGTTCATAAGAAGATTGACAACATATCTCGTTAACTGCTGCCTGTCAGTCAGTGTCACCCTTTAATATGACTGAGTAGCAGTCGTGCGCAACCTTTGCAGTTGTAGATCGCCAGTTGGTCCTTCAGTGTGTCCTGTGGTAATACCACCGTTGTAGGTGCCACTGGAAAAGGGTGAATTTGCCGGCTTGACGGAAGTAGCCTTACACTTGTGTTCTGTATATGTAGCTGTGCTGCATCTCTTGTAATACTGATGAAATGTTCTGTTGTCTGCGCATCACTGTGATTTGGGACCTTGCTCCTTGACCGCATCGGGTTGCTGTGATTGCTGTCTCCCTACCCGAATATATGGCTGGAATCAAACGCAAACGGGACTCTTACGGTTTGTATTTTGAACCCGGTTGTCTTGTGGTAAATGTTAACTCTCTTCCCCCCTTCAACTGGACAATGATATCACTGTCCACTGGTTGCTTTATTAACTGTTGGGTAATCATTTGGTAAATTTCTGTGCAAACGATGTGTTACATCTAATGCCTTACATTTTCATATATTTTTTGTTCTTACTAACTGCTTTTACATGGTGAATACATACATGTACTCCATTTCTATGCAAACCATCTCCTTCATGGTAAATTGATTTAACTTGGCTGGAATTTTACTGTGATAATTGCCTGCATTAAAGAAATCCCTGAAAGTGCGAGAAGAGGAGGCGGCAAAAGAACAGAAAAAATCTAAAAATGTGGAGACAAGTGCAGAAAAGTTGCGTAAAATCCTAAAAGAAGAAAAAAGGTAAACCACAATGCAAGTTTGAACTTACGAACAGGCCACTGCACATTCATCCACTTTTATAACCAATGTGGGAAGTAGTGAATACGAGGAGCTGCTCAGCAGTGTTTTACTGTGGTGATGCACCTCCATGTGGAAGGCATTTCTTCCCTAATTTATGACTCACTTATACTTATTAATTTAACAGTAATGGAGAATTTTTAATTAATTTTTAGAGTTACGCATCTACAGATTGCTATGGTGTAAGCTGAGTATTTGCCTCTAGTTCTCATGTTGAGGTGCCTTGACAGATTAGTGTTTGCAAGGCTGTAAGTTATAATTTCTTTAAAACATTTGCTTCATATACAGCTTAAACAGCATAATTCATTTTAAGTTGCCAGGAAACAGGTTTGTGGGCTCACAGAGAAATCCCTGTAAATTTGACCCTGGCCCACGGTGTGTTACTCAGGTTTAAATGTATTGTGTAAAGTTATCCACTGCAGCTCTTTGGGAATAATATGACTCGACGTTTTATTCTCCAGAATGAAAAGGAAAAAGAGGAGATTATCGTCATCGTCGTCTTCCTCCTCCACCAGCTCTTCTACATCCGGTGACTCTTCCTCCTCTTCCGAAGGCCGCAGAAAGTCGAAGAAGAGGAAGCGTAAGAGGTCGTCACGCAGCCGTAAGAAACGTCACCGGCGGGTTTCTTCTCGCGATAAGAGTGTGGGCAGTAAAGAGGAGTGGTACCCTGCTCCCCCCAACACGTCGGCCTCCTTCATGAGTCACAAACAGGAGGTGGCCAGACTGCTCGATGAGCAGAGCCTGCCAGATGGTAGTTGTCAGAGTAGAAGGTCACGACCCTCTATTTCCTCATCTTCGCTTGACGTGTGGGATGACAGCAGAGGTAGGTTTGAAGATGACCCCTTTGATGGTGCCCCGCAGCAGACGGAACGCAGTCGAGGGAAAGGGGACGCATCGTTGGTTTCCCCCAGTGGAAGGGAGTCAGGGTCGCGTGAGAGGAAGTGGAGTTGTGGGGACAGGGAGGTGTCGGCAGCGCAGAGGCAGGAGAGCTACTGTAGGCCACGGGAACACAAGAGCCCGGGAAAAATGAGGAACAAAAGGCATTCCTCCTCCTCCTCCTCCACAGCAGGCCCAGATAGTCACGCGGATGGGTGCAGGCGACCAGACGGTGGCAGGTACGATAACCAAGGGGGGAGCAGGGACAGCAGGGGCCCCGATGAACATGATTCCCGAGCGTCTGGCGACACGGCACAAAACGGGAAAGTGTCTTCACAAGGAAGTGGTAGAAAAAATCTGCCACCAAACTTGCTTGACATTTTCAGCCAGATAGCTCAGTTTGAGAAGGAAAAGCTCAACAAGGCGAAAATATGATGCCTTAGAAAGGAAATGGAAAAAGTGTTCAGGCATGTTTTGGATTCATAGGTGAAGCCCTTCACAGATGTTTACAGATTTCGTGGACAGAGCTGTTGAAATGTTGGAGATTCCTTTTTGTGTGAAATCCACAGCCTTAATTTACACGTTTGTGACCATATGAGAGATGGAAAGTCAAATGGATGTCTTGTTAAAGTGCTTGTTGAACTGGATGGCACATCAAGTTGATGCAACATTTACTTCTTCCTTGCTTTATACTGTGAGACTGACTAAACTGCAGAATCTGTTAAGTTTGGAGTTGCCTATTCCTGCTGGTGGAACCTGAGTGATGCATTTATTCCCAAGCATTTTCATCGAGACCCTGAAAGAAACGGATCATCTTCGTAGGACGTGCCAACCTTGTGTCCCAATAAACGCGCAAGCTGTCCTGGAACACTTGATCAGTTTCTTCCCTTTTTTGTGTGATGAAGTTTTGGTGTTGTGTAAAATTTTCAACAAAAAAAAAAAATTTTTTTGAACCATTGTTCTACAAAAATGTAGTTGAACCTATATGCTTGACACAAGTGGCAATGAGCAGAAGATGCAGTGAACACAGGTAGTTTGTTGGTCTGAAATAAACTGCCAACTACAACAACGAGCAAAACTGAAAACTCCCAGCCCAAAGAACCTAGGGAAAAAATAACAATGTAGGAGTGCACGTACTACAGAGTGGCCAGACCACCAGGCGTCATGAGGGGAGGATGTTTTGGCACCCAGAGTTTCTGCAGCTCTGAGATGAGTAACGTGGAGGAGCTCGTACAAGGCTTTTGGCTGCTGAGAATGTTTATGAGGTGACAAGTCAGAACCTTGTCCATTGTGTTGCTGTCCAGGCCACAGATACAGAACTTTAATGCACTGTTGAGCTGCAGTCTTTCGGTCGTTCACGTCCAGAAGGCCTCTGGCTTGAGTAGATTGGATTCTTGAACAGACATGTTCAGCTTCTCCAGGGGCTGCAGAGATTTTGCTTCCGGAAACATTTGGTCCCAGGAGCAAGATGATCTGAGTTGTTGGCCAGATGGTTTGCATGCGTTCAGGCTTTAATTAAACATTAATTCCCAGTTGTCAGGGCACTGGGAATTAATGTTTATTCATGTTAGCATGACATTCAAGATGGGCAAGTGAAAGTCCTACCTTTTCAAAATATGGGCACAATCCTCACAAATAGTTGCAATCATTTCATGTTCTATTCATCCATTTCACAGACCATGTGTCATACAAAATGGGTTTGGTTAAATTCAGTTCTAAATTTTTTTCCACTGCTGCACAGCTGCAACTCATTGTGTTTCTTTGTTCTTAAAGTCAAAAGAGTTTATTTGTCAAGTACATGGTTGTGTACCATGTGTTGAAATGTGCTCCGATCTGATCCAGGACGACTGTGCAAAAAATCTATAATGGAAAATAAAGCAAACACACATCCAAACACCAAGAAGAATAGAAACAAGCAGCAAATAGATAAATAAGTAAATAAATTTGCAACACACTGCAGGACAGAACATGCATTCACAGCTGATATTTTTAGCATTTGCATCTATTGCATTTTATGGGCTTTTCATTGCATGTTTTTCACTTTTCTGTGCTGGCCAGCAATCTGAAGTCTTCCTGTCTGCTGACATGTTGTCACTGCTGTTGTCATAGTTACAAAACATCAGTTTAATTGTTTGATTACTTTTACATTCTTTATGTTTGTCAGATATACGCAAGTACATTCGAGACAAACAACTAAACCAGAATTTGTGCTGTACTGTGAAAACAGTGCTGTTGGCGGGAGGCTTGACCCCACACCCGCCTGATGCACACGGGCTTGCTATTGCCAACAGGGGTCGATAGAGGGCAGTAGAACACAGGAGGTGCCTTCCCGCCTAATGGGCAAGTGGTCAACGTGGCCATACGATTTTGAATTTTGTGCGCCGCTTATGTCAAGTAACAAAGCGCCACATAGGTTCGCATCAGATGGCAGTGGAATTTGTGAGGAACCAGCAGCCTGGGCAACACCTGTGTGGAGTGAACAGGTGAGCAGAGGGAAGCAGAGCAACACATAGGCAGCTGCTGCCAAGCCGAAGAGCCGGGGTGGGGAGCGGCAGGTGTGTTTGCCGCGATCACTGCTGCTGAATGCAAACGCGTTCTGTTGGACCACAGAAAAACAAAACAAAGCGTTTATTCCAGAAAAGCACACGAACTCTCTGTTCTGTGCTGGTTGGCCGCCTGTCGGTTGGTTTTCCGACCCAACTTGTTAACCGCTTGAGTTTCTGGAGTAAAATGGCGGTGTAGCCACGCGGCCTTGAGCAACAGGGCTGAGTGCAGCTAAGAATGCACCCCCCCTCCCCGCTCGTCCTCGGTCATCTTGGCTGCAGATAACAGCTTCATTTCCCCTTCTTTCAGGGTAAACAAGTTTTGAGCCACTTTCTGGGCCTGTTATGCTCGTTGCAAAGTGGAAATGCCGGAAATAACATAAGAAATGAAGCGACGAGCCTGAACATTCACGTCAAAAATGGCGTCGATGTCTTACGGGGGGCCGAGAGCAGTGAATAAGGCGACTGGGGGGCTTTTTGAGAAGTGTTATGCACTAATGAAGCTTTCCGTGTTACAGCTAAACAATTAGTTGTATAAAATATTTATTTTGTTCGCATTTATCTTATTTCCTGGTTCTGTCTTATGTATTCTCCTCACTGTCACGATTGTCAGTCTCATACGCATCCAGTCAACATCACAGTAGAACATGTATGCAGGGCAGGGGTACCAATCCGCCTGAAACACACGTCTGTGGACTGCAGGAGAAAACCCGCAAACTCCTCACAGATTGAGCCGGATCCGACCCCATGTCCACACGCGCAGCCCAGGAGCACCGGTGCTACCCGCTGTGCTGCCTTTCCATTTGCCACATACTGTACATCATTAGGCATCCTGTTAGTTTGTAGGGTCCAGACCACCACAACCCCGACCGGGACAAAGTGTTACTGTCGGTTCCCCTCTGGCGCGTGATGCACGTGAGAATGTCCTAATTTACAAACAACTCGCGCCCGTGGCGTCGGACCATGCGGTCAAATCAGATCTTGCTGGCGCTTCCACACGGCGTTCAAGTTAGATGTTTACCTGCTTTACCATATTTACAGCGACCGCTGGTGTCAAACAGCCTTTCGCTGATATTTTCCCAGGTCGAGAGGCCTTAATGCTGGCCTGATCTGCGCAGAGCTGCTCATCGGGCCCCCCTGGCTGCCGATTCACGCGCAATTTTCACACGGCCCAAGGCGCGGATACGAGGACGGGACTCGGCCGCGTTTGATGAAACTGCAGATTCTAACGGTAAAAATCACTTATTCACTTGCCTGCGCTTTCCGGTGGAGGACCAGACACCCTTTTCAAGGGAGCGCTTTGGTTTCTCAAAGTCATTCTTTGGTGGAAATATCAAAGGGCTGGACATGAATAAAGGGATGAGAAATTTAAAATGTAAGTTTGAGGAAAGACGTATCTGCCAGCTTAAAATAAAAGTCATATTGGATTTTTGGAGCATGACCACAGGACCGGAAGAGGGTAAATGGAAAGGAAAATGGTGCTGGAACCTTTAAGTTCTTGGTTAATTAGATGTCGGGTCCCGAAAACCTCGAGTGAAAAAGAAATGCGTCGCTTTCAGGTTTCGTACAAAGCAAAAAAGCATCCGAACGGATGTTGCCGTTTTATTCTTCAAAGTCTTCGGCGCTCAGTTACCACATATTGAATATTGAAGTTTCACGACTGGCTTTCGTTCTTCTTCCACGCCGGTTTTTCCTGCTTCCGATGCTTCAATCAAACACACTGGCGCCGTGTGGTTTCAGCTGTTTAGAGGCACTGCTGCTGTCTTATGCGTCAGCCACTTGTTCCACTTTATCTGTCCTTAGCAGTTTGGCACGTTCATCTGAGGAGGAAGACACATTTTTGTGTGATAGTAGAGTTTGCTGAGAATCGTGTTGGTAGGAATGAATTGGTGATGCTGCTTGTTGAAATGTACAACCTGCTTGTTCGCTGTGGTGAGCGGCTTGCGTTTTTCCAGCAGATACTTTGATCTCATCTTGTTTCTTTGGGCTCTAGGAAGTGCAGTAGAGGAGGCTTCCACCTCCTGGCCCCTTTGCACCGCTCCGTCTTGCCCCGTGTGCCTTGAAACCTTGAGCCAAATTCTACCGATTTTATACTGTTGGTTCCATTGATGTTCCACGTGGAGAGCTTGTGTGGGATGAAAGGCACGGAAGCAGAGAACATTCCAGTATTTTTTCCATTTAAATGGTGACATGACAAGGGGTCACGTGAATATTAGCGCACGGGTATGACCGGTGCTGATTCCAGTCCAATAACAAGAATGTCGGTTTCTGCTCAGTCTTGCACTTCTACCACATTTGTGTGGCTCAACTGTGATTTTTTTTTTTTTTTTGTGCGAGAAACCACTAACGTGGGATCTGTCCACCTGCAAGTCTGTGTCTTTACCACCACAACGGGAGCCTTTGGATTGTGGTCACCCTGCTGGTGGCCACGCTGACTTAAACAACCGTTTTAACCATCTTAATTGGCTTAACCAGCCTGAACCCAAGCAAGGTTTATACCCCGGTGTTGGCCGATCTCTTGTTTGCTACTTTTGGTCGCACCTGCACTTGGGGTTTGTTGCACTAGACTGAGCCACTGCCTGCACTGTGCAAGGTTTCAGAGACATTCATGAAATCTGGTTTTTGAATCTGGTTGTTTCCATACAGCTGCTTTATTCAAAGCAACATGCACCTTTCCCCAAGTTCTCCAGCTCGGTGTTTGGACAGATTTGAAACATGACTGTCTCTGCGTGCGCTGCTATTGTCCGGGGAACCGTACAAAAGTGAAATCCACATATGTTTTAGTCCAATGTAAATTTAGTTTTTTTTTTTTTTTTAAATTTTAAACTTGCAGTTCAACAGTAAACAAAGTAAGAGCTGTTCATTTTCCTGTTGCAAGAGGGTCCCTATTGTACGGTTGGCCACGGTTTCGACTTGACCTCCTTTTTAGCCAGCTAACATCATTTCCCCGTCTTGTCTAAAGGCAGCCCGCGTGCCTGGTTCCTCTTCAGATGGGCATCTTTCACACACTTGGGTCCTGCATTGTATTTCCTTAATCAGAGCAGCGGCAGGGCTACAAGTTATGAGCTGAAAGGAAATTCAAATCGAGCAATAAATACATTTGAATATACACATATCAAAGGCATACAAATTCCATAAAGCTTGTACGCTAGAAAAGATTTTGGTTAATTTAGTAAACACACAGTCACACCGTTCACAACAGGAATATAGAAATATAGAGAGATGCCCCCCCCCCCCAAAAAAAAAATTTTTTTTTGAAGAGAGCACTATTTCTGAAAAACGCTGACTGTGGCAGCTGCCTCCCTGCCTTGGCTAAATCCAGTGCAGAGATATGAACACTTTCTAATTTGCTTTCCCTCTATTTTAATAATAGCTGTGCATAAGTAATTTATGAAAGGCCAACCAGGCAGTGGGCAACGGAAAATTAAACTCATTTTTATCTGAAAGCAGGTGGATTTCTATTTATCATTAGCATGCATAGAATTTGCACAATGTTATTTCTAGTACTGATGGAATGTAACCAAATAATATGAGTTTTTTGCTTATGCACGAGTGAAATTCTTAGATAAAAGTACAAGGCTTTTGCAATTTCCCGCAAACGGAAACTAATTCTGGAAGCTTCTTATTACAGGGGAGACTCGTTGGGTTTGCATTAAAGACTCGCATAGGGGACATTAGGGCTTTTCAGCCAGATTGCGCAAGATGTGTTGTGTTCTGCGATGTTATTAGTGAATTCGGCGCCCTATCCGTCCCAAAGCAATCGCTTTCAGATTTCTTGCCTCATGTTAAAAGAAATCTGAAATGCTAATTAATTTATCTGAAGTGGACATTTTGGAGACGTTTTTGTCAAATCGGACCCAGCCACGCATTCAAAATATTTACTCACAGTGGGCGCAAACCCCACATGGGCCCGAGCATCTCGGTAAAAACGTTTCCGGCCGCATCAGTGCTGGTTCTGCTGAAGCTTTGCTATACCGGAGCCATTGTAAATGCGAAAAACTGTCCTATGAAGAAGCATGTCACCTTCTTTTCTTCTTTCCTGCTCTTCCTGCCACCCCATCACAGATATCTCGCAGGCTGTGCAATGGTGAGCCCGCAAACAGAGCAAAAAATGGATGCTATCATCATCTCTGTTACAAATTATACTTTCACTTTTTTCACTATTTTCACTGTGGACTTGTACTCTTAGCGCGAAATTGTCAGAGGCAGAACAAGTTATTTCTTTGTAGATATTTTAAAGAAAACGAGCACATGCGGTAAATACGAGTGCATACGGCACGCAGACGCACGGTCAACTTGCTGTTTGAATGACCACTACGGTGAAGAAGACCCGAGCTGTGGGGTTGTGGACCGGGGGGCATCCAGCGGAATTATTCAGCTTAAATCTGAGTAAATGCAGTGATGCTATGCGAACACGCTCCATCAAACCGAATCGCGAGACCCAGGAGGAAGCCGGCATGCGCGCCAACTCTCACTTCACACAACTTCAGTATACAATGCAGTTTATTGCAGTGCATGCATTTTTTTAAATTACTGCACCCTGTATGGTACTGAACTGTAATCGTTTGTAGTTTTTTTAAAATTTATTTTGATTTTTATTTACATTTAGATCTTTTTATTTTGGAAAAGCTTTGTATAAAAACTTGTTATAACTTCCATATGGATACCAATATTTAGGTATTCTTTTTAAGAGTTGAATATTTTATAGTGGAAATTTGGATATAAAGAGTTTGGGTACTGAGGGACTACTGTGTGCGTTACAAGGATTTTGCCCTTCTGTTCTGAGACCCATGCTGCCATTCCTGGGATCTGAAGGAGCCGCTATTCCAGCTTAGGGGTTTTGGCCCTAAGTGCTCTTATCACCAGTGGGACCACTTTTGTTGTCACCTTCCACATTCTCCCCAGTTGCTTTCTCCTCTTTCCCGTGGTGTTTCTGATTCAAATGGAAAAAGTGCGATAACATTTGGAATAATGCAAAACTTTGGTCAGGATTCTGCTTTTACCAGCGGTGATCGACCGAGGAGTTTGCTTGCAGGGTTGTGTGATGTTACAGCAGAGGTTATTGGCTGTCTGAGGTGGATGGGATGTGGATGTCACCAAATATGACACAGGAGGAGGAGGATCAGATTTGCGCGTGTAAATAACTGCACCTCAGTCCAGTTAGGGTTGTTCCCATTCAACTGCGACATCACGTGCAGAGATGGTATCTCAAAAACACATCAGAAGTGTACACAACCTTACTGGAATGTCATATTGTGATCAAAGGTACAAATCGGGAGACTGAAGGCGCTGTTTTTTTTTTTTTGTTTTTTTTTTAAAGGTTTTTCATTATTTTTCTTAAAAGTCATCCTTTTCTACTTTCCACTTTTTTGTCTTTCAGGGCTGTATTAAATGTGCAAAGGCAGTCAGTGGTTTGTCTCAATTTCAGTCTTTGCATCAGCAAAATCCAAAACTCTGCTAAAGGGGTGTCTAAACTTTTGGTACTCTTTAATTTATTCAGCATTTAGTTTCCCATTAAAATGAGCAGAGCTGCCAAATTCTCACTTCGGACAATGTCGGCGGCGGACAGCCGTGCTGCTGTGTGTGGACGGCATCTGCTGCGTCCTGCACACTCTTCACGCGAGCCTACGTGTGCATACGGTTACAACCGAGATTATTTGCATTTTTGGCTCGCGTGACGCACTGCGGAGGCGCGCGCCGTGCTTCCCTAAACCATGTCCTCGTTCAGCTCGGAAAATGTGCACGTTTTGCTCGGTCACGACTGCGTATCGCTTCCTTTAATGGTGGGAAATATTAATATAGAGTGTATCTGAACCCGGTCCCTAAGCAGATTATAAACATTTATTATGGACTGTTATCGAAATATTCAGCGCAGCACATTGCAAACTTGTGTCACCGAGTTTCTCCTGCGCCGCTGAAGATCATGGTTAATTCTGCTGATTTATGGTAATGCAGCAGCCATATCGGCAGCAGCATCAGAAACACTAACAAGCTTAGTATAAGCTTTGGCTGAAATGTTATGAGGTTTGAATTTGTGGAACGACTGTGGTGCAAAATCCAGGTTCAGCAGAAATAGCCTGATTCCGTGCTTAAAAATTAGTGCTACTGCATATATTTCTGCAAGGAAAGGAGGTCCGGTGGGCACAGAAAATGCACCGCATGTAAAATTTTAGGGAATCAACAATTTTTCCATACAGGCGCAAGCCATCGTTCTCCTGCACACTTTTAAGCGTTAAAATCACGTCAAATGGTCTACGGTTAAACCTGGAGCAATTAGTTTTCTTGTATTTTTTCCTCTTGTTGTCCAGTTTTAAATGTAGGACGCGAGGCGAAAAGTGCTGCTTTGTGTTAAAAGCGTATTTATGTTTAGCAAATGTATGAAATATAGACAGTTTCTCTCCAAGCTAGAAGAACTAATGGCCAATTTAAATGGCTTTTAAATTAAATCATGCTGCAGTACATCAGATTTCTGTGTGTGCGTGTTTAAAGGGTAAACAGGAAAATGTGAAAATATGTTTTCAGATTTATTGCTCTTTATTTTCTGGTCTTCACAACATGGTTTCATGGATACGTGGTTCTTGGAGAAATGCATGTCCAGCAGTCCCGTTCCAGTTCTGTGTGTTTAAAAAGCAGTCGTGGACGATGGATTTGGCTGTGGAATCAGCGCTGTGACTAAGGGATCCTTAACCATCTTCTCTGTTACGAATTTAAAGTTAAATTTGATGACACTGCTGGTCTCACTGCACTGTGGGCACAAGGTGTTTGGGTCCCGGAGAAATATTCTTTAATGGAAACTCAAACAGGTTGTTTACATGTAAATAAATAAATAGACATGAACACAGATAAATGGACAAATGTTTTGGGTGGTGATACGTTTTCTACTGTCAACCTTTTTCCAAAGTGTCTGCTTTCATTTGTGCGTTGGGGGGCACCGCAGTGGCCACCAGAACCTAAAGAGCAACTGTGAACACCACAGCCTCGGAGGTATTTAGGCAGTTTTGCTCTTTATCTTTTAAAGCCATCTTCATTCAAACGAGTGTTATTTTTATAAAATATCTCTAATGTACGAGTTCTTTCCAGTAGGTCATTGTCAGTGGCTGAAGGGGATGTACAGTAAAGAAAATTTTCAGAGACACCTCAATATGCACGATAGTTTTGTTTAAAAGTACATAAAAGATGTCTGCGACAAAAAAATACGGTGAATAAATTCAAATATAAATGTGTAAAAATGGAGAAATGGTGTCTTAGCGGCCGTTGCAAAAGTATGTTGGTTAATATAATTCTTAGAAGTTACTTTAAGAACCCACTTATTTACCTGCTTGATTCATCGTATTATCTGTCTGTCTGTCTGTGTCTGTCTGTCTGTCTGTCTGTCTGTCTGTGTCTGTCTGTCTGCTGCCCAATCCCTCGCTTTGCTTGCGCTGTGCACCGCGGTCCAGCAGAAACCGCAACTCGTTCGTCCGTAATGGTGTCCAATGACGACAAAGCGAACGCCGAGCACTGGGGTTTAAACAGCGGCTGCACTTTTGCTCGGTTCAGTACTTTCTGTTTTGGCAGTTTGCATGGAGTCGTGCGCTCGCTCTCCAACCCTAGGCCATGCAGGTAGAAGACGACGTCTTACCTTGCGGGCTAAAGTGCCATCGGATCAGCTGGCCCGTGTCTACACTCGGCGTGAGCGTGAAAGCGAATCGAAGCGAATTTGTGCAGATCCTCCCACCGCACGATCCCTACCGCCGCCTGCTCGCCCGAGTCTTACCGCACCGAATTCCCCGCAGGAGTCGCGTCCCCTAAAGTCTCTATAAGCGGAGCCGCCTCCGTTTTCCCGCACAAACTATTCTTCACGCAGAGCCACTTTCCCAGCCTTTGAACAATAATTCAGCACTAGACTGAATAGTCACTTGTGGCAGGTGACTCAAAAAATTTCATTAAAATAAACTCTCGGCATTATGGGAATAATACATTTGGAGCTGTTAGCACAGCCCACAAAGAGACAAGGACGGCTCCTCTCATTAAAGGAGAAGGAATAGTGGAATTAGCCTGAATCTAATTACAAGCCACACTATCTAATGTAAAAACATGCCTGTTTTTTCCCTCTCATTCATTTTGACTAGCAATTAGTTTTGGCCTCCAAAATGCCACCCTTTAATCATCCCAACGCAGATGTGATTTTCAGACCAATTTAATCTTGCTTTAATGAAGAACTAATGGACGCATTGCAAATTACTTTTTCTGTCGAGAGGGGGGAGACGGAGAGAAAGAGGCAGCGGGAGAGAGGGACGGGGACGGGGGGGGGGGGGGAAATCTATTTCCTGCTTTTGAAAAGATCAAGAGTATCTTTGATAATAGCCTGGGCGGCCTTGGCAGCTCCGGCGCAGCGAGCAAACAAGCTCTTTTACTCGATTCACAATTCAATAGCGAGGAGGCTACAATTAGCAACAAAGCGGCGAAAATGCGCCGCTACGGCGGAATTGCTTTCCCCGGCCCAACCTCGAGCAACCGGCGCCTTGTTAGATCCGGGCCAGGAGTGTCAGGGAGGAACAATGTGCCGTGATAAATTACTCTCCCAAAAAAGCTGTACTACTAATTTTCAATTATACCTATAAATGGCCCACAGATTGGAAGAAAATTGAACAAGCAGGGCGAACAAACAGTAATAGATTCGCAGCTATTTCGCTGTTTTGCTTGGAGAAACAGATAAAGCTTATTTGGAGGAGAAGACAGAGCTCTGCGAAGCACAAGGGTGGTGCACATCCTGCGTGGAGACAAACTGTCATCGTGCCGCTTTTGGTCGAGTTCTTCGAATCTAATTGCATATGTGCCTTTCGTGTATCTTGTGCTTCTTATAATGGGAGCACGGTGTAAACTGACCAGGGTAAACCAGGGTAAGCCCTGCCTGCTCTGCTGAAGCTCTGCTTGGACATTTGTTCGTTCATTCATTCATTCATTCATACAAGAAGGCTCTCAAAATGCTTTTCTTTCACAGCCATTTCTCTCCTCTCACCCAAAAACTTGCATCACCTCATTTGTAACAGCTACCGTTACATTTTCTGCTGATCTATATTTTACATACCGGTGTAGCGTGGTAAAAACACGGGTGTTGAACAGACTGTTTAGACAGTGGTGTGTTTGCATCTGAACCTCTGTCTGTCATGAAATTTACTTTTTTAAATCTGTTTAATACCCCGTGCTGGACTCGTGTCCCATTCAGGGTGTCTCTTCCTGACCCCGGTGCCCAGTGACGCAAGACAGAGTCCATTCCATTGTGACCCTAAGCAGGATAAAGCACTTGATGGATGGAGAGACAGATGGACGGATGGACTCGCTGTTTAACTATGAGCCTTTTGAGACAAACGTGCCAGGTGAAAAAAACGTATGTAAATGGATGGTTGTGAGAGCGGCTGGCAGCGTTGCCCGGTGTGGAACTTCTTGCTGGAGCTCCATCACTCATCCCCACCAAACCTGCAGGTGAGATGGCCACACAGAAGATGCCAGAACCCAATTACACATTAGACATTGCGGTACTGGGAGACACTACACCCAGTTGTTGTGCATGAGCCAAGTATGGTGTAATCCAGTGTTCTGCACGGTGTTATTAACAAGTTTATGGCCACAGATCTGGAAGTCTGGCTTTTCAAAGAAATGAAACAGGGTGCTCTGGTGTCCTGCCACAGTCCAAAGACATTTGTTTCAGGTTAACTGGTCTCTCTAAAGTACTCGTCTTCTAGTCCAGATAGGAGCACTGCCGACCACCACGACCCTGACCAGGATAAGCGGTTGAGGGTAATGTGGTCCAGGAAGACAACGTGCACTAATTGCTTAGCAGAGCAATGATGGTGAAAACATGCATGGCGCTGTGTGCTGAGGATGCCCGCTGAGCCGGGCGGAAGCGTGCCGGTCTGCTTCTGCATGTGTAACTCGGTCCATCTCTCTGAGGCCCGCGCTGAGCCTTAAAGTCGTCCATAGAGAATCAGCCTTATAGGTTTTCATAATCATATTGCCGTTCCCACCGGCTTTGCGTGTTGCCGGTGCCGCGAATGTGAGGCACGAGCTCCGTGTCGCGCTCACAAATGTGCACTTATAGTGTGGACACGCATGTTGACAGCTGACAAAAATGAAATTCTAGTCGGAACAGAACTGAAA
The DNA here is from genome assembly GCA_018136845.1 of Heterotis niloticus. Taxonomy (NCBI): domain Eukaryota; kingdom Metazoa; phylum Chordata; class Actinopteri; order Osteoglossiformes; family Osteoglossidae; genus Heterotis; species Heterotis niloticus. Next base: position 14,969,378 of record CM030903.1, on the reverse strand, counting down.
TTGGAAATATGGCCCAGTTCTGCATTCTTTCCTGGACTCGCAAAGCTGCATTGTTTGCGCACCAGCCTATAGACAACAGCCTCATTCGCTGACCCCCAAAGGTGTCACTATTTACACAGGGGAGCTTTCTGATGCGGTTGTCTAGGCTGGTTCACTAAAGGGAACTTTGGCTAAATGTTGAGCTAACCGATCCTTCGGGATGATTACAGTTTGGCTTTTCCTGGTGTCACCTGTTTCCTACAAGCATTTTTGCCGTTTCTGTTGCTTCACAAGCTTTTAGCTTAATTTTTCGTCACTCTTGGCCATGTCTTTATTCCTCCAATTTAAGGCAATGAGGAAAAATAGGAACTGCAAGTGACAAATATGCACAGCAGACGGGACGGAGCAGAGCGCGAGCGTGGCTGGCCGATGTCCTGCGGTACGGTTCCCCCTCTTGTGTACCTTGTTTGGACGCGGTACCTGCCCTTGCTTTGATGCCTGCATTACACGGTGCAGCGACACTTGAGGCCTCAGTTATGCGTACACTGCTCTGTGTTCCACACACACCCTTCGCCATCCGGGCGTGTAAACCACTTACCAGAGAGAGGCGTTTATGATCTACACCATGCGGCAATTTCCCCAGAACGTAAAATATTAAATGTCCTTAAAAAAAGGCTGAGGTTATTGCTGATGTGAAAATGATGGGAGTGTGTGTGTGTGTGTGTGTGTGTGTGTGTGTCCAGCTGTGTTTCAGTCTGTATTTTACTAAATTTAAGTGCAGATGAAATTCCAATGGAAGCAGCTTAACTGCAAAAAAGCCTTGCTTTATATCTGATTACTGGTCCAATAATTTCTTTCTTGAATAAGGAAAAATGGGTGCAATGAATAAAGCGCAGCTGTCCTATTGCAGCGGCGGCGCCATTGAAGATTACAGCATTTCACAATCGTTCTTCTCTAGCAGTGCTGTCCAGGTTCAGTGTAATGGAGCCTGTAAACTGGGGAAATGTGGAAGGGAGGTCTACCAGCTTGTGTGCGGTAAAGTGTCTAGAAACCAGGGAAACATTTTCAGGCTCGTGCGCGTATTATTGACACGAATGGAGGTTTTTGTCAGGGCATAGTAACGCCGTCTCTCTCTCTCTCTCACACACACACACACACACACACACACACACACACGCACACACACAGGTGCACCTTTACACTTACTCTTGTTTGCTCTGCCTCCATGTTGTCAGGTTACCTGAACTGTGTTTTTACAAACTCTGCACCCTAGCAGTTGGCCGTTTTTTACGCCTCAGATTTCCTCCCATATTGCTGCCCACCTTCCACGTGCAGGTTTATATTTTAAAGAGTTGGACCCTAGAGGGGCTTCAGTATCATTTATTTCTTCATTATGGTTGTATGACACAATGTGCACAGAACCTTTGTGCATATTATTTTGCTTAAATAAGCCTTAATTTTCACTGAAAAATGTATCATGAAAAATGTAAGCCCATGAGATCAGGGGAAATAAAGTTTGTGCCTTGAGTTCAGTTGTTCTTGAGGATGGCTGTCACTCTGTGGTTGGTGATGTGGCTCTATCACCTCCGGAAGAACAAAACACAATATTATTGATGACAAAATTAATGTAAAGTGATGCAGGATGACTGACACACCGGAGTGAAAAAATCGAGAATAAAGCAAAAGCTTTATTAGCAATTCTGATCATTTTAAACTTTAGATCATATTGAGTCAGATAATGTGGACTGGGCTGTTGCCCTGTTTCTAAACTTTGGACAGACATTTAAGAGAAATAATATATTGATAATTTTTGAAAGAACACATGATTTGCAATGAAAGGGCTACTGATTATTTTTAAAAATGTAAAAATTGAAATTAAATTCTAAAATTAAAACTGGTTAAATAAACTATTTGAACTATACTGACATCAACGTTCATATAAATGATTTTGGAAAGTTATCTGGCTCAGTGCTGTCGAGGCCCTTGTTGTGACCATGTTAACTATTATCTATAATTGTGCTTTATTATATATAAACCTAAATCTGAAAAGGAACACATGAAGTGATGCACTTCTGAGACCTGTTTGCTTTTCTACTCTGAAATACTTTCTTGCTGATTTCTGTGCTTTAATTTGATGTAATTACACAATTTTACACCACATTAAAATATTGCATTTGAACAGGTTGTGCCTCATATAGTATGAGTATACTGGTTGTTAATAACATATGTGGTCCAGTGGCCGAGGATAAAATAAACCAGGTGAAATAAATCTTTGAGAATAATATTAGCCAAAGTCTATTTAAATCTCTGATGCTTTAGTATTATTTGCCACACAAGTTCCTATTTACAATTATTTTCACACAAAATGGGAAAACGTTGACAATCATTTTTTTTTAAAAAATTTTAAAGTAATTTACTTACTTGCTTTAATATTTTCTATGGTCACTTACACAGCACTGTCTTTACTCAGAAGGTGTTATTTATTCTTCCTAAAATCCCTTTCTATGTGTATACGAGAATGGGCAAAATATTTTACAATTACAGTGAATATTTTACAGAGTCCTATGCATATTTTTTGAAAAAGAACTGAAAGGTGACATTTAATTCATTGAAAGCACCGTTGCTTCCCTACCTTTTGAACTATAGCTTTTACACCTAAAATAATTCCCAAAAGAGCTGCAGTTAATAACCCAGGTGAGATAAATGTGCAGATTTAAGCAAACATGAAGTGAAGAAGAGGTTCGTTTTAGCTGAAGCTACCCAGCAGGTTTCCTGAAAAGAGCAAATAATCGCGCCTGATCTAAACGTGGGAGTTGACGTGCGGTAATGTCTCCTTGTGACCGCTAGATGCCGCCACGCAACATCCACCCCAACTCTCGAGTGAAAACGAATAAAACTGAGAAATTAGGAATTACACATATTTCAGTGTAGACAATATTTTCGATAAAAATGTATCACGATATATGTTTCAAAACTTTTAGGCATGAGGGGGCCCTCGTGGCTTAACACAAATGTAATATGTTGACATAAACGCTCCTTCCCTATCTTTATATTATCTTACAGGCATCGAATTAATTGACATGCAGTTCACAAATTGGCCTGGAGGTGGCAGCAGCACGTTAGGCTCGTCCTCAGCGGCCGGAAGTGAAGGGCGGCATCGAAATGGCTGGATTTATTGTGAATAAATCCTGATTATTGAAAAACAGAATATATTGTAATCAAATTAACTTTTATATATATATATATATATATATAGTCGTAATGATATTTGATTTTTGCCTGTATAAGCATCATTCAGTGCTGTTGTATATATATTAATTTTTACCCAAAAACAATGACCCTATAATATACTATAAGCTGTATTAAAAACTTTTTATCTCCTTGGAGACACTCATGAATTTTGTGTCCTTTAATCTATAAGCATTTTAACTTAAGAGTTCCCTGTTGGTGAAAGTGACACACAAATCACTAAAAATGAGAACTATCAGTAAACAATGATGCAGGCTTAAATTGTACAAACTGGGAACCTGTGACATACACAACAGTCTGTCTGGAATAACAGTCCAGTATATACAGTGTAGTGTGCCGCACATGTTTAATTCTGGTTATGTTACTGGTAACTGATGTTTTTTTTCCGGTAAAAATGCTAGAAAGATGAAAATGTCCAACTATTGCTATGTACTACTGCTAATAATAGAATAGACTGTACATTTTAATATACTTTCTAATATTAGTATTAGTATAATTAATAATTTCATTCAATTTATTACCTTGTTCTTTCATCCAAAATGAGCAACTTTTTCAACTATTGCACAGCTGAGAACTTAACTTGCAGCCAAAGCATCGGAGAGGCACAGGTTTATACTGCTGCTGGGTGCCATGTTGGTTGGACAAGTTCACTGTAGTTCTCATATTTTGGGGGAAAAGATGCCTCTTTAAGAAGGATGAGACATCTGCAGATCCACGCTCACAGCTGACAACATTTAACTGAACAAGGTCAGTCCATTTGCGTCGCTTTCTCCTGCTCACCTCGCACCTCCTCCTTGACACTGTGAACCCTTGCAGGAAGAGAAGCGAGAAAAGGAAGCGAGTTCTCGTCTCGCGGTGCGGCTCCTCACATTGCCGACATTTCGGTCAGACATTTTTCGAGATTAATAGTGCGGCATCTCCTTCATCCACTGTAGAAAGACGTCATCTCCCGTCTGCTGCACCTCAAGACTCAACATGTTTATGGCTTCAGTCAACATTCTGCACTAAACAGGACTTTTTGTAGGGGATAAACTTTTATTTTTACTCATTTAAAATTTGTTTTTAATCCAGCTTGAGGTTAATAAGAAAATGTTAAAATGAACATTTTAGTAATGTTTACCAAGATCTTTTATTTTCTATAGCTGTACCCAGGACTTTTTTGGCACTTGCCTATAATTTTTTATTTATTTATTTATTTATTTATTTATTTATTTATTTTTTATTGAGCAGATAGTTGAAAATGACTCGAAACTGACAAACACTGGACTCCCTGGTCCTTTTCATGCTGCCTTCATGTTTCCTCCAGTTATGTTTGTAATTAAATGTATTTCTATAGAAAGTCACTCTTGCGCACAGTCATCCATTTTCACTGATGCTATTCAACATATCTAATAACCACCAGCAGCTTATCCAGTCATCTACTTGGTTAGTAAATACTGTACAGGAGGGTAAATAGCAAAGAAGGTATTTAAGCCTCTGCCATGTCACACACCTCTAATCACTTGTGTGCAGTGAGATGCACTAAAACGTGTGGCCACGTAGCGTGTAAACAGTCTGAAACGGAGTTTGGATCCATCACTCTTCTTTGCTCCTCCACACTCCAGTGCTTAGATGTGTCTGAAACTGAATTTGTGTACACTGTGTGGATCTGAAGTTGAATGTGGAAATATAAATGATCTTATTGAGTATTGAATTTCTCTGATGGAATTGTTGAACTTTTAAACTGCTAATTGAATTTTCACGATCAGTTATACAAGTTGTCTAATGCTGTTTCAATTAGCACATTCAAGTTTTTGTAATGCAATCTCATTTCCGTAAATTTGGATTAAATTATCTTTGGCGCTAATCTTACTCCTCATTCCCCACAAATGGGCTTTCAAAATGAGTTTGAAACCTTTGATCTGCTCTAAACAGATACCAGTGTAGGGCCTTATCCTCTTGTAGAGGACTCCTGCTGGTCCAGAATGCAGCTTCTCCCATGGTTTTCAGCCCTCCTACTGGCAGCTTGCCTTCCTGGGTCTCTATTGTAAACAAGCCACAAAAGAAATAAACTTCTGGAAATCTAATATCTATAAATCTCAGTCTGTTTTTTGTCTGTTCTGTGCACAGCTTTGTTTTTCAAGACACAGACTTGAAATTTGGCAGTCAGCGAGCTTTTTAGGTAGTCAAGCTAATTAATTCCTAAAAGGCTACTTACTATTTTGAAAATTTAAAATTGGGGTTCTTTGACTAGGCTTAGACAGGTGGAAGTAAAGGCATCACCCATAGGATGTGGTAACATCACTTGCAGATGACCATCCATTGTTACTTACATGAAGGCAGTACAGCGCCCCTTAGTCCCCAGTAGAGGTGTTCTGATAAAGTCGTATCTGCAGCTCATTCACCGTTTTTTGCAAATAATTTTCTGTATTGCAGGTGTGTATGTTTCGGTTACAGTACTATTTCATTTTATTAGGCATATTCATCACACATTAAATTGGAGTATAAAAGTGTTACTGTAGTATACAGTGCAATTAAGCACCATGGGAAAAAACTACACTTAAATTATGCTTTTCACACCCCCTCCCCCATATTCTCCGGAACATTGAGGACAGACTTTTGCTAATATCTTTGTTCAAAGCAATTTATCGTGTTTTTTATGCAATAGGGTACTTGCAACAATTTACCCTTTTATACAGCACTAGACTCTTACTGGAGCAATTCAGGGTAAGTACCACGCCAAAGGGCACTAGAGATGGAGCAGCATTGAACCTCGGCCTTCAGACTGCAAGGCAACGGCCATGACGACTGCGCTAAGCATTCGGTGAATGTGTGTGCCAAATGAATGAATAAAGAAGTAAAGATGCTGTTAGCGCAGGGTAAAGTTGTTTAATGGTTTATACAAGTAACAGACAGAAACTCCAAACAAAAACTTAAAATGAAGGAAAAATTTGCTAAAGCTCAAAGCGAAAAACTTAAGTTCTAGTTTGTGCTCCCAGGTTTGAGCTCAGCAGTGCATTTTCATAAGCTGTTTTAGAAGTTTTTGTTGCATGGGACCCCTTCATATGAGGCATGAGTATACCTGGAGATGTAGCATAAATTATACACCGGTAAGCATGATACATTTATAATCTTCAAGTTGAATTACCCGGTGCTACCCATGTCAAAAAGTTGTAGCAGTGGAAAGATAAAAGAAAGAATAAAACATTGCATAATTACCAAATTATTGTACCATTAATGTGAATATTTTAAGACTATCCTAGCCTAGTGGAAGGTAAAAAACAAAAACATCTTACCAAACTTCACTGCCCTTAGCATCACTGATCAGTTTGTGTTTGAGAAAGTGTGCCTGTGTGTCGTGTATGATTTATTTATTTTTTTTGCATTTTTTCAGTACTTCCTATATTAGCTTGTGTATACAGTGCATGTGTGTGGGTGGGGGGTAATGTGAGTAAACTGATCAATGTGTCTTGAAACTGATCAATCTTGTCAGTTGTATGTGAGGTGTGCACTACCCTGTGTATGTGTGTGTTGGAGGGGGGAGAGGTTCTAATGTGGCCCATTTGTCTTCATCGCTGGAAACTGCCTGGAAGTACCCATCACTAATGCGTGTGTTTTGACTATGCAAAAATATAAACTGGGGTGATAAGTACCTGTATCCCAAGTTTCAAGTCTGTGGCTTGGTAAATAAAGCTGTGTATAAGGAACAAACAGAGTCAGCTTTTTTGCATCACAGTACAGAGAGATCAATTACAATTTTCCATTTCTGTTACAATTTATAACAATAATCAAATAACTTACATAAAATTTATGCTATACATATTCAGATAACTCTAACATGACTCCAGTATTTGTGTACAACTCTTCTGCATGCTATTACTAATAATATGGCTGACGTACAAATATGTTTGCTCCACCAATAGCCAAAAAATTGTTACACCCTTGTAATAATTTCGTCTTCCCTAAACAACAAGCTACAGTGACCCATTTTTTGTATAGTTTGTTTAATGAAACTGGAGATTTATTTAGTCTAAAGCAGGTTTAAAACGGTGACTTAAAGCACCTCCTTCTGGTTTAATTTGGTCATCCTGCCCAACACAGATCTTAACTGACACAAACTGCTCACCCGAGCCCGAATTTGACAGCACGACAAGGCTTGGCTTCATTTCTCCTTCATGTTACGGATTACGTTATTCGTATCAGTTCAGTTTGACGTGAGAAACTGTAAAGAAAAACACTGTTTTGCACTGCAAAAATGAATATTTCCAAAAACTTCATAAGGAGACGAACATCGCGTGCGAGCACCTCAGCACAGCTCGTTTCTGGAAGGCGTTCCCAGCATTCCTTGCGCACCCAACATGGAGGAACAGACAGTGGAAGTCCGCGGCGCCAACGGGGCTTATTACAAGGTAAACATTTACGACTGTCCCCTGGCCATTATCGGGAATTAATGGAAATATGTTTGCAGTAAAGTGACACGCGTTAAAACGTATCTGACGACTAAGCTGGCGGGAGTAAATCTGCAGTGTAGTGATCGGTTCGCCGCCGTGTGTGAGGACGTCCGCTCCCTGTTGTCTAAGTAGCCAAGTATCAAGAGTTCGCTACTCTGACGAGAAACATCATGTTCAACGTATTGCAATACAAGTGTGAGCTTTAGTGTGTTGCTGTGCGTGTATCTGTTGTGTTTTTGCGAAGAAACACAACACAAGGCGCGGATACTGAGTGTTATGTAGCTAAAGCTACCAGGCTAACTTCTTTGTTGTCGTCCTGTCCGGCCTAGACAGGCGGCCAGCTAGCCATTAGCAGGCTAGTTAGCCACAGTGAGCTTGTGTAATTTTAAAGCAGGCTGGCGCTCAGTTTTCCCTTCTGGTAATGAGTGGATTTCTTTGTAGTGTATTTTTTTTTTCGCTCGATGTGTTGTTACGAAAGTGTTTGTGGTTTGTGGAAAAATAGGTGTTACTGGTGAGAGTGCTAAACAGATTAGGCTGGAGCAGCTTAGCCGCCCGCTCTCTTCTTTCAGAACTGAACTTTTGTTCTTGGCGAAGGTGACAGACACAGATTTTCACGGAGGATTATTTAGGTCGTCATTAACAACGACAAAAATTGTGTAATGAAAGAGCTTTTTAAATTTGAGCGTTTTCTTGGTCCCGAGTTATTGTAGTTTGTGCTGGAACTGAGCTGTGCTGAAGTTTGTATTCGTAGCAGGGCAGCAGGTGGCACAGTGGTCAGTGCTATCACCTCTGGATCCAGGTTTGAGAATCAGCTTTTGCTGAGTTGTCTTAGTAAAAGTTATAAAACTGTTTAAATAACAAAGTCGCCGTCCATTTGGAAAAAAAAAAAAACAGCTAAAGGAATGCTGGAAGGTGATAAAAGACTCTTTGTGATCTTTAATGGTGCTGTTAACAGGTTGTGGCAATATTTGGTGCCAAATATGACTACTTTGACAGCATCTGGTTTTGCCAAAAGTTATCATCATCATCACAATGTTTTATTGCGCTCAAGTTATAATGGCAGTGCTGCAGGTGTTGATGCTCAGTACTGTTGGGGCCACATGAAATGATCCACAGAATGTGCATCTGCCCCCCTGCATGTCAGCTGCTAGCTGTCAGTCCTGAGGTGTCTGCGAGTTCAGCTTAAACGCTGAGCTATTTTTGAATCTTAAACGGTCACTGCTTGCAGGATGGAACTTGTGTTTGCCGTGAGACATTTATCTTTCCCTACTCAAATGTAAGATGGAAGAAATTATACCCAGGTCCTATTTGAATACTAACTACCTACTAAGACTTTGAGAACCTGGACATATGAAGGCTGTCACATTAGCCTTACAGTGTTATCAGTGTTATTTTTTGACCTGATGTTTGGTATTTAATATCTGATGATGACCATGCTGATTGCTGCACGATAACATCAGCTTTTCTTTTGCGTGTCCAGTCAAGTTACTTTTTTGTATTTTCTCCAGTAGTGAAAATGAGTGTTTTGTTTATGCTTAAAAGAAAAAGCAAAATTAAGTAGTTTTAGAAATGAAAGCAAAAATATAATATTGTTCTGTATATTATTATGGATTATGTTAGTATTTTAACATGGATATGTGAAATTAGAGCAAAAATGCAACAGAGCCCTACTAACAGCATGCATGCATGCATGTTAGTTGTTTGTGTGTACTTATCGTTTATATAATACAGCGTAAGTAGATTTGGGACTTTCAACCAGGTAGTCAGAATGAAATTTTATCCTAAGTTAAGGGCCAGCTTTATGCAGATTCTTCATGGATTTTACACACAAGTTGTTTGTAATTTTAAGTTTATATCACATACCATATAGACCCGCTTCCAAAATTTCTGTTTGGGGTGAATCTTCTTCATAATCAACTTCACACAGATACAGCTCAGTGGGAAAGAATAATATGATTGTCATATTGATGCTCAGTAAGTTGGAATCATAATATCAATGAAGGTAATAATTCGCTGAATGTTTTCAAATAATGCTTTACGTCTTGCTACAGGGGTTTGTCAAAGATGTCCATGATGATTCACTCACTATTGCCTTTGAAAATAAGTGAGTACAGTATGACTTTTTTTTTTTTTAAGAAAACTAATCAGAATTTTAGTGTCCTGTACTATAACACATAGGAAGATACAAAATAATTTAGCATGTTTCTGTATAATATGTGTAATCATGACCTAATTTGAGGTGAGTATCATAATTTCTGCAGATACATACAAAAGCTGTCCTGTATTTTTTTTTTGTGAAGCTGGCAGCCCGAGCGGCAGGTCCCCTTCAGTGATGTTCGGTTGCCACCCCCTTCAGATGCTAAAAAGGATATTGGGGAGGGAGAAGAGGTGGAGGTATGTTCTTGTAGCCTTTCCATTATTTGTTTGCTGTATGGTGTTCTAAATTCTAATAATATATTTTTAATTTCTGTTAGTAATTGTCCTTATGTGTCCCACAGATTTTCTCCAGAGCCAATGAACATGAACCTTGTGGCTGGTGGCTGGCTAAAGTTCGCATGATGAAAGGAGATGTGTGTAAACATATTCTGTTAGCTGCCTTTCCTATGTAATTGTAAATTCTAATTCTTGAAAAAATTTTCTTTTTTGCACAATAGCCATATTCTGACAACCTCTATTATCTTGTTTCTGTTGTTTATTGTACAGTTCTATGTGATTGAGTATGCAGCTTGCGATGCAACATACAACGAAATAGTCACTTTTGAACGTCTCCGGCCAGTGAACGTGAACAAAGCTGTGACTAAGAACACCTTCTTCAAATGCACAGTTCTTGTTCCTGATGACCTGAGAGCAGCGTATGTACATACTGCTAGTCAGCTTGGCCAGTCACAGCATATTTAACATGGTGTAATAAAGTGAGTCATGATTGATCATTTATTTATTTATTTATTTATTTATTAATTATTATTATTTTTTAAATAAGATGCGAAAATGAGCATGCGCACAAAGACTTTAAGAAGGCAGTGGGAGCATTTCGGATTGTTTACAATTCAGAAACCAGCCAGTTGGTTGTGTTGGTGAGTCTCTGACTTTTTTTATCACAGTATTTTGTTGTTGATTGTTAAAGTTCTTGCAATTGCATGAAGAAATACAAACTGTGAACTGGTTCTCATCTGTGTTTTTGTTTTAGTCAACAAGTGAAGCAACTGTGAAGAGAGCGGCCATACTGAGCGATATGCATCTGCGCAGCATTCGCACTAAATTGATGCTGATGTCTAGAAATGAGGAAGCCACAAAACACCTGGAGGTATGAATGTGATATTATTGAAATCATTTTTGGAAATTATTTTGTCTGACTGCTTTGTTTTGTCCTCATGAGTTTGTAAAACAAGTTATGCAATGAATGACATCTGTTCCGTTTGATAGTGAAGTTGTGTTAAGCTGTGCAGAAAAATACAACTGAAGGTTCTGCCTGTTACCAAAATTGAGCTGAATCCAGATCAATGGCCATTTTTAGAGCACAAAGCAGCTGGCATCTGCCTTTCAAGAGGAGTTCGGCGTCAGGGAGGACTTGATGGGGCTTGCTATAGGCAGCCACGGTACCAATATTCAGCAGGCCCGGAAAGTTCCTGGAGTCACTGCCATCGAGCTTGATGAGGACAGTGGTACCTTCAGGATTTATGGAGAGGTAACCCAGATCCTTTTGATGAAAATGGACAAGCCTGTCACATACATTTCTGCATTTTAAGTTCAGCTGTTGTGTTTTTGTGTTTCTGATCCAGAGTGCAGAAGCTGTGCAGAAAGCAAGGAGTTACCTGGAGTTCATTGAAGAGTCTGTTCAGATTCCAAGGAATTTGGTTGGTATGTGGATTATTCAGATTAAGATGTTGAAAGATAAGAAGATGAGTTGGGTGAATTGTTCAAAGTTTTGCATTCTAATGTTGACTAATGTTTCCAGGCAAAGTAATTGGGAAGAATGGAAAAGTTATCCAAGAGATTGTAGATAAGTCAGGGGTGGTACGAGTACGGATCGAAGGAGACAATGACAGCAAACTTCCTCGACAAGAAGTGAGTTGTTAATTTCTTCTTATGGGTTGTAATATTTATTTGCCTTTCTTGCTTTGCTCAGTCATATTTTTGCTTATAAATTGTTTATGGCATGATCTTAAAGCTTAAGTTTTTGGCTTTTAAGTGGAAACCTTTGTACAGACAACTGATCATTGCCCATAATTTTTTATGTTTGTTTTTTTTTTAACACAGGGAATGGTTCCATTTACATTTGTTGGTACAAAGGAGAGCATTGGAAATGTACAGGTCCTTTTGGAGTATCACATTGCTTACCTTAATGTAAGTGATGATGAGAAGCATTTCGGAGTGCTACATTTTGGCCTTGGTGATGAAAAGGAAGCACGGCACAGGTACTTTATCGTTTGTTTTACCTGCAGGAAGTGGAGCAGCTGCGGCTGGAGAGGCTGCACATAGATGAGCAGCTGCGCCAAATTGGAATGGGTTTCCGACCCACATCAGGTCGACCTGTTGACAAGGACCGTGGATACACAACGGATGACAGCACTTCCAGTGCTCCACTGCACAACAGCCGCTTTTACAGCGGGAGGGGCCGAGGGCGGAGGGCCCCCAACTACACATATAGCTATGGTAGCGCTGCTTCAACTTATTGCCAGAATTGCTAATCTGGTGTAAAATTAGTAGTGTACAGTCAAATTTGGGTTGCTCATATTGTAACTTTTCGTTTTGTTGTCATTGGTTGGCTTGTGTGGGCAGAAAAGTAGCATCTCCTCCTTAACCAGTAGGATGCTAGCTTAAATGCAGTGCAGTAGGACCATTACTCATAATGGATGAGTAAATATTTTTGGATAACCATATGTTTAACTTTTGGTCAATTGTGTTTCTGGGTGCAACAGGCACAAACTCGGAGCAGTCAAATGCCTCGGAAACCGAGTCGGAACGGAAGGATGAACTGAGTGACTGGTCCCTAGCGGGAGAGGAACCAGAACGGGGGTCGCGGCAACAGCGGGAGAGCAGGAGACGACCTGGGCCGGGGAGAGGACGTGGGGGCCACAGCAGCAGGGGTCGTGGTGGTGGAGGACGAGTGGGAGCCACTTCATCCATAAGCTCCGGTACTGCCCGCAGATAATTCCTCTTCGGTGCTCCTCCTCTGTGCTTTGTGAGTCCTAAATGTGGGACAGCGAGTGGCATGATTAACATGCCCTGAATTCATAAATGAAATTCACAGTGTTGTATTTTTTTATTAAATTGTGAAATTTTCTCAAAATTACTGAAATATTAAATTATTTAATTCATTATTACCTACCAATGCCACAGGCATATTGATATGTTGTTTCATCAATTCAAATGTGCAAAATATAAATATGACATTAAGAATGCATTGTCATATAAAATGTATTTTAAAGTGTGTGGTTCTTGTAACAAAATGCTTAGACTGACCCATGTAAAAATAATAATTTAGTTTCTAACTGTGTTCTGGGGGGCTCCAGCAAGAGTCAGCTGGGATGTTTGGTGACCCTCTTTCTGTACATCTTTTCTCCATGATGGAAATATCTTGATGGAATCTTTGTACATGTTCCTGACTTATGGCACGTAGGTTAAACAGAAAAAATGTCAAAATATGATGAAATGCAATGTACAAATACTTTAGTGATAATATTGCCACCCACAGCTTTATATTTTTGAAGGAGACCTGTACCTTTAAGGTCACCACAACAGGAGGGACTGCTTCACTTTCCTTAAACCTGTATATAAGACAAAAACTTGTAACAAAAAAGTTTTGCAATTGAAAGAGGCGTATGTTTATACTCTTCATACTACGATTCTGTCTAGTTCTTCGAGACCCTGACAGCAACCCATACAGCATTCTTGACAACACGGAGACGGACCAAACTGCTGACACAGACACCAGCGAGTCCCATCTGAATACCAGCCGGCGCCGACGCTCCCGGCGCCGCCGCACAGATGAGGATGCCACACTGATAGACGGCCTTAGTGAATCCGACAACACCTCACTCAGTGAAAATGGCATCGGTAAGCAGCACTCACCCATGAACTGGAGGTGTTCAGGGAAATGGGTTCGTGTCCCCTGCCTATCCTCTAGTTTTTCCTTCAAAGCACATGTACATAAATTTCCTTTTGTAGATGATGTGGAGGTGAAGAGAGAACGGCGTAACCGTAGTCGTAGGCGGCGATTGCGCGCTGTGGAAGAGAGGCAGCCAGGTAACAGGGGCAGATTAGGAGGTGTTTGTTCTTACTGCAGCATGGTGGAATGTGCTTGGCCCAATGGCAGCATGTTCAGTCACCAGAAGCCTCCACACTGCTCCTTCCTTTGTGCGTTTGTGTATGTGTGTTTGCGTGCGTGCGTGTGTGCGTACGTGCTCGGGTTGCGAGGGTCAGACGTGTCCCATGTCTTTTTGTGCAGCACGTTTTTATATCCCTTTCAGTTAAAATCAATTTCAGCCTTGCCTGGATTGTTGGGTTTCAATATCAGGAGATGTTTCTTGCTGAAAGTTGCGATATAGATGCATAAATATTCCACTCATGCAGAGCCTTAATTTCTTTCCATTAATAATGGCTGTTAACAGGCACCTGTTACTTTTTCTTTTCAGCTGTTACTAATTTTATCTAATAGCTTTTTTATTATTGTGAAATATGACATTAAAATAATGCCTTGCTGTAGTATTTTAAAAAGGAGCACTTCTAACCTTGAATCATTGTTTCCACATGATAACTTTTTAATTATTAATTATTTTGAAACACTGCATTTTCTGCTGTTGTAATCTTTTCACTTTTTAACTTTGTTTTGTATTTCAGTTACCGTGGCAGACTACATATCAAGGGCCGAGTCTCAGAGCAGGCAGAGGAACCCAAAGGATCAGAAGAAGACCAAACGAGATGTGGTGAGGCTTGAGTGACTGGAAGACACTTGGATTTTTTTGTCTTTGGGAGTGCATCCCTGTCACATTGGACAAAGGGATTGTTAGGATTAAAAACTAGGAACAAAACATGCACTGGATCCCCATATTACGAATGTTTAACTTGCAAATTTTCAAAGAAAACATTTTTCAGTTTGTTTTTAATCGTACTATATATTCAGAAATGTGTTTATTTGCTTATCAAGCAACACCTGTGTTCCCATACCAGACAGTAGGAATGTGGGACCGGATTAATTGAGCCGCCTTCCTCTTGTGTTTACAGTTTGTGTCTTTTGTGCTGGTTATCAGTAACAAGCTAACTTGTTAATTAGACACATAGGTTGTTGCCACTGAAAAAGAGTTTGTGGTATCAATGAGTTTTTATTTTCTATCATTTTAAGTCTTGTTTTTATTGTTATGGTCAAGGTTGATAAACCTTACAAAGTATTTTTATTTGCATTGAAAATTTTACAGAAACCAATACGTAAATAAATGTAGGGACATCTACATTGAGCTTCTGTTAACTGTGTAGATAACATTGAAAATGGCCAGGACCTTTCATCTCCATGCCTGTATGAGGTGACTGGTTTAGAATAGGAAGCTGTGGAGATGCTTTTTTTTCAGCAATATAAAATGTTATGCTGCATTGTGTTGGTGTTTTGCTGAGGCTGTGCCCTGTCTCTTGCCATATACGCTTCTGGAATTGGTTCGAGACCACCAAGGCCCTGCATTGTGTATTGATAAAGAATGGAACTATTATTCATAACAAACTCAAAAGTACTTGTTGTGAATAATAGTTTTTCATCATTAATAACTGGAACTATTAGACTTTTTATTTTAGAGATTATGTCTTAATCAGAAGTCTGTACACAGCATAACTGGTGAGAAAAATGCATGGACATCTGCTTTATTGATGACTTGGTGGTGAACGTGACTTTAGCTTTACAAACAAATTGAGGTCTGACTTTTGGTCCCACTTGTATTTGTAAGTTGAGCACCCAATGGCCACATTCACAGACAGGACAGTTTCCAGTGTTGTAAATTCAGTCACTTGTAAGGCTGCATTTGTGTGTATTTTAAGACAAATGTGGAGTGTTATCCAGAATGTGAGCTAAATCCAGTCTCCCCTCCCCTTCTCTTCTGGGACAGGTTGAATTTAGAGAGGACAACAGCCCTCCGTCAGTGACGAACGGTCCTAGAAATAGAGGTGACGAAGCCCAGAGTCCACCGCATGCTTCAGCTGAGAGAACCACGAAGCTCAGTTATCAAAGTGATGGAAACCAACAGGCTGTGCTAAATGGGGTGTCCTAAGCGGCTACCTGACATTTTGTAAGTAACTTCTACATTACGTTAGTGCTTGCACAAGCTTGCCAAAGATAGACATGTGGACTTCCAGATTTTTACTGCACTTTTCAGTTCCATCATAATGGAACAAAAAGGGGATGAAACCAGAACAATAAATGACAAACCATACACAAGTTACACCTAGTATGTTTCTGAGGACATGGTCAGATGTTGTGCCTTCCATAAGACAAAAAGTAAATATTGGCTGGCTGTAGAGCTCTTTTGTTGACGATGGGGACAATGGGAAGAGTCCAAATCTCCTACTGTTTGTTACTGAGGAGTGTTAGCTGCTTTTTTAATATGCAACCACTTCTTCATATGAGGAGAAACTAGAAGATGCAGTCTGAAATTTGCACTGAATTGTATTTTCCCAGTAAAATAATAATCTGGAAACTGGTCTGTTAACTTTGATGTCCATTTTTAAGTGCTGTTCTAACCTGCAAAGTACTGGAAGACGGGATTTTTTTTCTTTTTCAACTTCAACACTGGAGTGACTACAGAAGGGGCTTTGTTTCGTTTAGGCTATTTATTTGAAAGTGTACAGTATTTAAATTAAACTGCGCAGTAATTCTTTGAACACTAAAGTGACAAAGTGTTGATGCAGGTATAATTTGGACTACTGAAAGATCAATTTCCAGATTGTTTGTGTTCTGTAAACTGTTTGTCGGTCCTTTGGGTTTTTTAATGGTCATTTTGGTTGTTTGATGTGCAATATGTTTTGTATGCAGTTAGTTCTTAAATAAAATTTGATCTTCCACCTTGACTTGGGTGCTTTTTTTTTATTTTATTTTAATAACCTGTTGACCAGTCTATTGTGAACTGAAGCATAAACCCACATTTAGTCCCTATAATTTTTTTTTATTAATCCTTGTGAGTATCAAATGTTACCTGTCCTGCATTTAACTTGAATTTGCTTTTTGTGCAGGAAACCATATGCACCAAATCAGTAATCATGGTAATTTATTGTACTGAGAATCTGTAAGTTGCAGAAGGCATCCTGGAGTAAGTGGGTGGTAATTCAGTTACGTGCGAAATAACTTTTTTTTTTTTTTTTTTTTTTTTTTTTTGGAAAGGCTAAACAAAGTCACTAAAATGTATAAATTAATATGCTGACGTGTGGAAAAACCTCAGAATTGGAATTCCAGCAGTTTGTAATCACACAATGTGGGTTTTTTTTTTTTTTATTTTTTTTTTTTAATGTATTCCCAGCATTGTTTGCAATACATTTATTTACAAAAATGTGATCAGTTTCTTGCCTTGGTGAAAAAGGTGCCCAAGAAATTTTTACAGTTATTCAGTGCTCTTGCAAGCTCTAGAAAAGCAAATTCCATGCAAATGAAATTTTGGACATAACAAGGGTTAAAGGTTGTAAAACTGTTGAACAGGAGGTTTTTTTAAGAGAAAGGTTTGCAGGTAGAGGTGAATGTATTAAAGAGTTTTAAGGAGACCAAAACCGTGTGTACCACTGATGTGAATCAGAAAAGGGCAAGGGGGTTATACACTACATGCTCATTTCATTGTTACCCAAATTAGAGAGACTAATGTAAATTCCATCAGTTGAAAGTGCTGTGAATATTTGCACTTTCTCATATATGAGCAAGCAGGGTGGCACAAAGCCTTCGTGATTTTTTTTTTTTTTTTTTTTTTTTTTTTTTTAAAAGGTCTGATGTAATGCTTTGTCGTTTCTCACCAGATGCTAGGAAGATTTTGCTGTGGTTAGAGCCCTGCCCTTCTGTTTGGAAGTTGTCCAGTTCAGAGGGTCTCCTTCAGCACCTGTGAACAACGTGGCCGCATACAGTAGTACAGTGACTGATACACTGAGTAATTACCCTGCAGTGTGAGCAGGCAAATCGGTTATCCGACATGGTCACCTTGGGAAAAGTGACAGGTAAATAGTATTTCTTTGAGATGCAATGTAGATGTTTGTGGACTTGCGCACACTCATTTACATTCAGACATAAAAACTTCACTGGGTCCACCTCTTTATGTCAGTGATCTCAGGAGTGTTTTTATTTTTTTATTTTTTTTTATTTTTTTTATGTTTAGCCTGGATTGCAGAGGTCTTTGCTTGATGGCACTGTGAAATGCCACTGGTCTGGCTAAATTATTTCATTTCACCCAGCTATCCATGTATCATAATTGCTTTCAAATTACAAACCTGCGGATCTGGCATGTGCTATTGTGAAGCCCGCAGCCACCACGCCACTGGCCTATAAACAAAAGCGGAAAAACAATGGTGCTTGATTGCATAGCCGCCCTAACTGGTAGTTAAGGAAAATAATTACAGTTTAATCTGCAGACATGAAAAGATGTAGAGATCAACAATAGCTTGTGGCATTTCATTTGCATATTATTAATGTCATATTAAGCATTTTATTTTTTGTAACCAGATAGTATTTTAAGCATAAAATTAATTTCAAACACCATTCCAGTTTCTATTATAGTCATTCGTGTGTTATTTTAGCAGTGAGAACTGTAGTGCACTTGCGACTCCCATTCTCTGCAAACCAAAAAGTATGTAATAGTAACAGGCAAAATGACAGTAAAACAAGTAAACATCTCTATAGAAATAGACCAAACCTTTGTCTTGTATAGGTAGCCTACAGGACTTAGCCAGTGGTGTGTCCCCTCTTTACCTCTTTGCAGACAAATGTATTTCAGCAATACTGTACTTCTGAATGTATAAATGTACTGAATTATAGCTTTGTTAATATGTAGTGATGAAGAAATGTACTTCCCAAAAGAGGGTATAAATATTGGCTTGGCTTTTTGGTGCAAAAACAATGCACACAGATTGTGTCCCAAGATGTGTTGACGTGAGTGAAATCAGTCAAATTATTTAAAAATGTTTAGTAGCTTAGTTTCCTGGTACTGCTTGGGCCAGAAAGTGGAAAGGTATACAGTACTAAACAAGTACTACTGTAAAGTATCGCATTATAAAATCACCAAACTGTACCACCATTGAAGTGGTTGTATTTAGTGCGTAAGTGTTATTACTGCTGTTGAACAGACGGATGGTGTAGAAGGTGACATGCTGGATTGTAGTTTAGTGGAAAGGGAAAAAATAGTAACAACATACATACTGTATAAATCATCAAACTACATTAGCCTAACATCACAAATGATGTGACAAAGCCAATGTTTTTTTTTTTTTTTTTTTTTAAACACAATCCAGTTCAAAAATTTCACAGTACAGCACAGCTTTCGTCTGCAGTAAACAAGGCAAAAAGTCTGAGAACTCTAAACAGCAGGACAGTGGTGGTGGAGCCTCTGTGTATGAGTTAACCTCAGCAGGGTGTCAGCTGCAGCTTTGTGCTCCTGGTAGCATCTCAACTGGCAAACAGGTCAGTAAACAAAGAATGGTCCAAAAAGACATCAACGACGTGTTTGGTTTGCCAGATTCTGTTCTTGGTGCTGGACCAGTGGCCCAAATGATGATGTGGAACCATCTTTCTCACCGTCTGCAATCCAAAGGTTGGCAATTAGCTGCAATGGTTGCCAAGTAGCAGGTATGAATGGGATTTACCCAGACAGAACTGGGTCAGAGAACCTGGACTGTAAGCGCTCTGCCAGGGAAGGAGCCTGAAGAAGTGAATGAGGCGCAGAAGTGTGGTCTCATCCTCACTTCGTGGTAAGTTGACTTGGGGTCCAAACATTTACATTTTTATCTGCTCAAGTGCAAATACAGTCAATCAAATACTGGGTGGTATTCCTTCAAAGGGTAGGAAACTGACCTCAAAACACACTTTATAACAATGAAAGCTTTTTTTCAATATCATTTTGGAGTCCATGCATAAAACTTTGTGAAATTTATGAGTTCTTCATCTATTATTGAGCATAGTGCTCTCGGATTCAAGTGGACAATTTATATTGTAACCTTATTGTATTGATCCACATCTAATGTGCTGAAATACAAAAAGAAAAATGTCACTGTGCTTTGCTTTGTGTTTTTTTCAGTTATCCATACTGTAGTTTTGTGGGAATCCCTGGCATTAGCTAGACTGCTGTTTAAAAGTACAATTGTACACGGTTCCGCAGACATAGTGGAGAAACTACTGTACTTACAGCAACGGACTGGCCTTGAGCACCTTCAAAATATTCAGCAAAAGGCTGCTATTCTGATTCAGTGCTGTGTATCCTTACAAACTCAGCAGGTGCCCCTCATGTTGAGGATGTTTTAGTTTTTTACTTTTAATGTGTTTTCAATGTGAGCATAAAATTGAATATGTATTTAAGGTAAACTGCTGATGCTTAGTCAGTTGTCACTGGATTACTGGATTACCTAAGAAAATATCATTCATTTGAGGGAAATTATGGCAATGCCTATCTCACTGTAAACAGCTGAATCGAGTGCGAGTGAAGGCAAGCAGGTGACCTGTGTTTAGAATTAAAAGCTCATGAATTTGAGTCTTATCACTTGGGAAGAGTACCTTGTGCAGCCTCGCTTAGCTGTCGTACATTAAAAATAGAATGAAAATGGCCTCATCCAGAACTGATACCGAGCCCTGAGTCAGTCAGCCTGCAGAGCCGCATCCAGAGCCACGTGGTGTCTGGACTTACATTTCTCAAGAAATGCTCTCTTTTTGTCACTCAGGTGGAGAGAGGGCAGAAAAATCTGACATCCCATCATATCACATGACAGTCGCCTCCCAAACTTACTGCATGTGGAAGAGTAGTTGGGGAGCAATGGAGGTCATGAAAATATAAGTAGAAAAGTGCAAAAAAAAAAAAAAAACCAATATTCCTGTCCTACCCTTTTACTCTTTTCTGTTTCTGTGGGAGATTCAGCAAATGTTCTTGATTTACAGGGTTATTACCAATCAGGTTTCTAGAAAGCAGCTGCCTGTTGCTTGGTTTCACCCTAGCATTTGAAGAAGACATTTTTTGTGTCATTCGTGTTTTGTGAATAAGATTAGTTAAGAACATCCTGGATTTAATGACATGACACATTGACAAATTACAATTTTACCTGAAGAGCCTGAATTACATTTTGAACAAACCTAATCATAAAATAAAATAATTTCCTGTGTAGGCTGGATTCAGTGTGATCTCGAGCATCCTGATGAAACATCATTTACTGTCTCCCCTCCAGCCTGGTCTGTGGTGGGGAAAGGATTCAGAACATTCTGCAAGTTTGTAGGTAGACAAAGGAGTTTATACAGCATGTGTATTTGATTGCATGTAGATATTTACATCCTCTTCACATTAATCTATTAAAAACCAAATCCACTGAATGCTTTGCTCTCACATGTGAATTACATTTATACATGCAAGCACAACAGCTATGTATAACCAAACTTTATTACCATGCAATTTGTTGAATTTACTAAATTTGCGTGTGTGAGCATCCCTCGGTATCATTGTTCTGTGTATGACTCTTGCTTTTCCAAGTATTGCCAGAGACCGAGTTATACATTTTCAAAAGACCGAGTAGCCTTTTTGGAGTGTAATTAACCTGACTACACAAAACCTTACTTACAGCGAGAAGTACCTGTGTGCCAAATTTCAAGTCTGTACCTTGAAAAACAAAGGCGTGTATAAAGAACAAAGTCAGAAACTGAGCTTTGTTGTTCAGAGATGAAGTCACGTAACTCCAAACTTATTAAGGATTACACTAAATGTAGGATTCATTTTCAGCAGGATGGATTGAGAACATAGTTGCCTTCAAAAGTAACATGAGTGCTGCCAAATAGAGGCAAACTCAGCAGGAGAACTTGACTCAGCTGACAGGGGTTCGGGCTAGGATGCAAAGGCTAGGAGGAGTATGACCCAAACATGGGGAACTCGAGTCTCCTGACTAAACCCGAGTTATGCTCGAGTCGTGAATTTGATGACTTGCAACTCGCTTGGTGATCATTCAAAAAGACTCGACTTTGACTTTAGATCGATCCCCCGGAAGGACTTCACATTTTTTCATTAAATGTTTATTTTTCTTTCTTTTACAACCTAACGTTAGTTCTTTTCTTTCATTATGTGAAAAAGACACTTTTGTCTTCCTCCTCCTTATCGTTTGCTGACCCACGATTGGGTGACGCAACACGCACTGGTCAACGTCATTGAGCGGGTTTGTGGCTCCAGAATCAGTGAGGCTGCCACAACAACACCCAACTTCATCCGCCATTTCAGGTGCCATAACGAAAAGTAACGTCAGTTCTCCTTTGTCACACAATTGTTAGCTTGCGACGTTAACCTAGAGCTCCTCCGATCATGAACGCGGGAACCCCGAGTCTCTCAGATGCAAAGCGGGTGGTGGTACAGTACGTACAGTATATAAGTTATAAAACACATTGTACGTCTTTATAGTCATAATATGGCGTAGCCTGTTGCTCATTCATATCGAAGGTGTTGATGTTACTAAAATAGGTTTTTGCAGTTGCATTTCAGTCAGTAGAGATCCAGTAGCCCCGATGCCAGATTAAAATAAACTTGTTTCTGAATGCGTAGGACAGGGGTGCACAAAATAAGCTTTCTGGCAAATGGCTGCATCAAATGCGGGCGGTAGAATTGGAAATGACTCGACTTGCGAATTGCTTGACCTGAGCAATGACTCGACTTGGCTTGCTTGATTCTAAACACTGTCAACCTGAGGCTCGAAGGTTAAGCTTGAGACTTGCACATGTGTGATTTACTCCCACCTCTGCTACAACCCAAAACACATTAAAAAAAAAAAAAAAAACCTGCAAGAGAATGGTGTGAAATACCTAGAAACCACCGCTACTTCTCTTCTTTGCAGCTGAATTTTTTTTGTTTTCCTCTCCTCAGCTGCCATTTGGCTGCTTATTCTATTAGTAAAATTGCAACTATGATTTTATTGCTGCAACCAACACTGTACTTGTAGTTAGTTATAACTAAAACTGTAAATATGATCTCTCCATATGACCTTTTGTACTGATGTTGTTCAACATTCTTTTGAAGCCATTGTCAACCTGTGCTTTATTCTGACCATTGCAATCCTTATAAGTTGCCGAACTGCTGCAGATACGTATGGATTAATGGGAAAATCATCCACAACTTAATTGTGCACAGATTACACACAGGCACCCACAGGAAGATTTAAAGGGCACCCCAGGCCCATTCTTAAAGTATTAACTTGGGAAGTTCGCTTTTGTATAGGGAGAATGTAGAGGAAGGGATGTAGTTGGGTACACTTTTTTTTTTTTTTTTTTTGCTTCGCAAATGTGCCGAATTATGTCGAAAGGGGGGGGGGGAAATTATCATATACATTATTTGGTTTATCATAACAAACTGTGAAAAAGTTTGAGGGAGGGGCATAAATACTTTCTGAAGGCATTGTGCGCAAGTCCTTGGTCTCCTCACATTGAAACAGAAATTACCGCGGTAATGCTGTTCTGTCAAAGGTCCGAATTACTGGCCCGCTCATTTGCATAATTACAACGATTTCTACCATCAACGGTAGTATGGAAAATGTAAATCGCCGTAGACCTGGGACAGTCGGAGAAAGTCAGGTTTAATGATAAATCTGTCCTTCAGGAGTCAGGCAACCTAGCTTGAGTTTCAATAGGATTTAAAAAGCCGACTGTGTGCAGAAATTGGAGTCCTCCCCCACCCCCGCCACCCCTGAATCATATGGAATTACAGCGCTGGGTGCATGTGCTGTGCTGCTGTGCCTACACACAAAAAAGCCCAAAGGAAGCTGCTATTTCTGTTGGTTTTATTAAACCAACCAAGCAATTTAATTCTTTTGTTCAGGAGAGTTCTACTTCATTGATTAACAAAAGCAGGGATATAATTTTTTCAGCCTTTTTGAAAAGCCTGAAATGTCAAGCCTTTTAAAGCAGATTATTCTGCCTCTGTGCAGTGAATACAGCCAAAGTAACCTTTTGTCTACAATTAAATATTCCGGCATAAATATAAAAGAAAATCAGAGATGGGAAGATTGACTCACGAGAGATTGGAGAGGTAGATTCACACAGCGATAGTGCAAACAGCCCGCTTCTAATTAAATATGCCAGAGAGTCTCAAAGCATTCGCTTTCCGCCACAGAGAGAGGAAGCTGCCTAAGAATGTAAGGAAGAAAATATATCACATCATCTGTCTGTCCACAGCCTTTCTCTGGGCATCTGAAGGTATTTCACCTTTTTTTTCATAATTAATTGTTTGCTGAAATATTGAAAGGTTATGCCTTCTGGGAAAAGCAGCAAAATATAAGGATATAACAAAAGTTGTGAAATTGTTTGTGATGGAGGCTCGGGATGATTGACTGCAACAAAGCGAGACTTCAGGGAATGCTTTCATGGGACGCGTGTTTGTTCTGCATTTTATGCGATGCAAGCTGCCTTTACTTTTATTGATGGGGGGAAATGGTGTTCCCTCTGCCACCAGGCTTGGCATAAATCTGTAACGTTTACCCAGCAGTGGGTAGTTTTGGTTAACGTTTTTTTTTTTTGTTTTTTTTTTCTGGGAATGTAAACGTTGTTAAGAAACAGACTTTGAAGGGATTTGAAGGATTGTTATGCTCCTTCCAGGTTTGATGGGGCATTGCTGTGAACATGCACTGTTTTACTTGCATTTCAGCGTGCTTTCCTTTAAGAAGGTGTTCGTATTAAAAAAAGTTTATTTCTCAGGAAGGTACGTGTGCTTTTTTTTTTAAACGCCATAACTGGAGCTTGAACCTGGTTACATAACAAATGCTGGCAATTTCTGCCCTTTTTCCGGCACTGGCAAAATTAAAAACCGACACTAGATTTTCATCAAAATAACACTGATTTGCCTTCTCGCCAATTTGATAAAAATGAAATAGGCCATTGCAGTAAATGATGTTGAGATGCACTTTATTTTTGGCTGTGTCATATTTTACATGGATACAAATACGCAGTTGTTATTTCTTTTGTTAAAAGACTCCGGTCAGACGCCAACCAGTTATTTGACAAATTACTTAATTTATGTTTATAAAGTAGGAATATAGATTATGCAAATATTAAAATATTGTTATTGGGAAGTATTGTGACAGAGTGCGTTTTTATATAGTATCTACCAGTGTTAACTACTTAAGAAAACTTTTTGTAGGAGTCTTATAGAACTTTGTTTTCAATAAAAGCGATGCAATCTGTGCAGCACCCTGCTTTCTATTTCACGTTAAAGATGGGTCCCATGCAACAATAAAATGTTTATGATACCTCTTTTAACAGCATTTTCAAAAATTGTACACCGCTTTTTAGTCTAATAAAATGTACAGCATATACACAGCAGATGTAAACTAGTCTGATGTATTTGACTATAGTACAACTGTACAAAGTCCCACCGCAAAATATTAAGATTCTGATATACATCCTGAGAGGAGAAAATGCAGTATTTGTGAGAGTTTTGATCAATTAAACAGGAATGTATTATAAGCGCACCATTCGCTTAGTGAATTTATATCAATGTTTATTCTACCATTAAACCTAAAAGATGGAATTCGGTGAATATTACGAAAAGGCAGAAAATCAGTGCAATTGCTCAGATACATAAATATATTTTTTCAACGCAAATGTTTGCCAAATGCATGCCAGGCTGAACAATGTAGTCAGTTGCTCAGCTGGAGAAGAGCGAGGTGTGAAAAGGTGTTGCTGGAGACGCTCGGACACACGGCGAACTTAACCAGGTGGGGTCAGCGAGCCTCCGCTTGATGGCTTCGGCGCTCGTCACACTCACATGTCCTCAGTTGCTTCGCAGCACCACCTTCAGCTACGTCACAGACAGATGGGTTTATATAAACCAAAGCCCATACATGACCCTTGTCCTATTTCAGGTATGGAAGCACCTGTAATTGGGATTTGTACTAATTGTGGAACCCTTGCAGAGTATTTGAATGCTTGAATAAAATCGGCATCATGTTTTCAGAACCATTTTAAATGCTCTTGTGAGTAATACATGTAAAAAGACCGTGAAAGACTTGAGATACTCAAGATCTAACAAGAACTCAAAGTTTTGTTTCTGTCTTTTTATTTTAGGAAAAATCAGCTTTAGTGACATTTATACAACAGTTCAGTATGCATCTCCTGTACATTATCATGACTCGTGCGCTCCTGGATAACCCTTAAGCAAGACGAATTTCAATTAAAAAAAATTTTAAAAAGGAAAAATAACAAGGATAAAAATATATGCGTTTTAAAATCGGTCCTCAGGGAACAGAGGAAGATTTTTAGCTCCTTGGCACAAAATGAAACAGTTTCGAGTCTCGGGGTTAAAGGGATACGATGACATTTGTACAGCAGCGCTTGTGCTGCGTTACTGCTTTTATTTCACTACAGATTGCTTGTGCAGAATCTTCTGTCCAGCTGATGGGCTGCAGGAGAAAACTTGTGCAGATGTGTGGCACGACAGTCAGTACTGGTGTTAAAAATATGTCCTTTTCTTTTATTTTGCTTTTTAACTGGGTGTCAGAAGGAAGGCAAAACGAATGAGTTTGAGAGAAAAGAGAAAATATTGATGGTGCCTCATGAGTGGATGGCTGTTTTGTGCTGTGTCACGTTGCTGTTCAAGTTTTAGTCTTCGGTTTGGTGGCAGGTTGATCGCATGGCAGGCGAACACAGGCTGCTGGGGCCACTTCTCCTGACCAAATGAAGGCCCTTTAATGTGAGGGCTGCTGTCCAAAGTTTGCCCATTTGACCCTGAAGCCTATGCTGGGATACCATGGTTACGGCGGTGTGAGGTTTCCTTTCTCACAGCTCAGCCGGCGTGTGCGGGAGCAACGGCCTTCCTGGATGCCGTGTTGCCAGGCCGACGGAGGACAGGACACTCGCGGGTCCCATTCGCAAATCTGGCATTATGCTGAATTTTACTTTTGGAAATGAGAGTGCAAGGTTTGCAAATGGGAAACAAGAATTATTTAATCAAATTGTACCTTCACATCCAGATTTGACTTTGACTGCATAATGCAATCCGGTAATCCCTTTATCAAATGCCCAGATGAAGTGGTTATATTAGAAAATATATTTCTGGCTTTTCTATATCTAGTTTATTTTGGAATTGGTTCATATTCTTTATCGTTGGGATGTAATAATTACCGGCCGTATGGCGCAGAAATATGGCTGATTAACGCTGTAGAGAAATGGTTACGGGAACGAAATCAGCAAATTATTTTTTATCTCTTACGGGCATATCGACATAATTTTATTTTTAAATAAAATTGCTCTGTTCAGCACTTGTAACACTACGGTCCGAGTTATGTTTTCCGGATGTTCTTTTCCAGGTTACGGCAGTGTTTTGTATTTTCCATTTTAAAAAGGCCTTTGGTTCGTGGAACAACCCTGCAAATTGTGAATTTTCACAGTTCTGATTCCGTTTAAATGGCTGGAAGATTAAAATGAACTTTTTTTTTAATTTTTTTTTTTTACCAATTTCTGTTGTCATCCTTCAGCCCTTTATGAGCACCGCCAATGCATTCTGTGGCCTTGTTAGGCATTTTGTTTGCATAACCCTGAGACCGAGCGATCCTGTTGCGCTGAACCCCGACTAAGTGACACGTGTTTGACTAACACGAGCGCAACACTTTGGTTTAGTGAAGTGAACATATCAGGACCGCGTCAGGCTCCCTTCATCACCTTGACGGAGCGAACGGCGCATCCATGTAATGAACGCTGGCTTCGCTCGGTGGTTTTTGTCTGCTACCTGCACGCGCTCTGCTTTCTGTCTTCTGTGTACGGGCCTGGGAATGGGGAGCGGTTTGCGTTGACCTGGCTGGGGTTCCGCTCCCGTAATTTCGCACTGTGGCTGAGAACCTATAAATGGCAAATCTGTCGGTCCACTTGCATAGAGTTGCTCGGGGTAACTATGCACCGCTGCAAGTGCAGAGCCCTTTTTGGGGGAGCTGGGCCTGCTCTTGGTGCTAAATGGGTGGAGCGGTGACTTTGGCAGGAGCTTGATGCTGCAGGGTGCTTCTAGAACATTTTGGTCCTTCCGTAATTACAGTGTAAGCATGTGGCTTTTTATTAAGCACCGCGATTTACTCCTCACGCATGCCGATGAGCCTTTCGGCTGACACGCACCTTAGTGGACGACCAGCTGAGCGTCTTGAAATCTTAAGTGAAGAAAAATCAGGAGCGTTGCATAGAGTACGGAGATGTTGGGAGGGGTCCGGCATGGCCAAAATTCAGCCACTTGATTTGAACCGAGCTGCACCGTGGCGCTCGGTTGCTGCAAGGTTTGCAGTTTTGTGAAACGTATGAGAAAATGTGGAAAGAAAACTGTGTGGGGAAAACCGCCGCGTAGCCTTTTTCTGAACAACAGGTGAGCTGTCGGTTTTTACAATGCATGGGGAAGTAAAAATGGACAAACGCAGCCTGGTTAGAAATGTGTTTTTCCTCTTTACGTGTCCTCGCCGTTGAAGTCTGTAAGACTCGACGTTGTACAGCTTCTCCAGAAGACAGGAGTGGCAATGACATTTGTCCAGCTGTGACATAGTGAAATTATAACATTATTGCAAATGCATGTGGAGCACAGTCCTTTAGTAGAGAAGTAGAGAAACATTTAAAAAAATCATACAGTCACTGGGACACTGAAACAAATGGCAATCTGGATCCTTGTTTGGCTCCCAGTGTAAGGAACAGGGCGGCGGGGAGTCTGGTGGTGAAATAATGGGATTTCTTTCCAGATGGGGAACTGCTGCCTCTGTAAAGGAATAAAGGTGTGAGAAGTGTAAAGTACATAAATTGCTTTGGGTAAAAATGCCTACTAAGCAAATATGCAGTGGAGCGCTATGCCGAACAGAGGTGTGCAGCTGGATGGACCAGAATGAAAGAGTTTTAAACATACAGTGACCTGCAAAGAGCAGGTCTGCACATTTTAAATTGCTTTAATAAAGGGATGTTTGTGTGTCTCAAGCCTCAGAAACTGACACACTGGAAAATGTAGACGTTCTTTGTGGCGAAGCCCACTTGCGTACCCGACAGGTACCGTTACCTTTTACAGACACGCTTAGTCCAAGTTTTGACGACATTCGGGCATTGTTAGTTGATGTACTGTGCTTCGGCAAGATACCGACATCAGTAGTTAAGATATTTTGGTCATTTGAAAGCCTTTGAGTTGGCTCTCGGTTTGGTTCGCTTTCGCTAATAACCACTTCGCACCTCAGGACAGACACAAAGTAGCTGGCGCTATGATAAAGCGAAGATGAAAATTAATACACGTTTTGTACGGCAGGTTTAACTGTGAAAATCAATGCACATTTTGCACAAACCATTTCCGTTGAGTAAATGTAGGAAATGCAAAGCTCTCGGTGTTTGCAGGCTAAATGTAAATGGACGGCACGAAGGCCTCCGATTATAGACATTAAATACAATTAAACACCGCTTCCGTCAGACTTTGCTCCATTGAAAATGTGTAAATGGTAGGTTCAGTGTCTCACAGGTGCTCTTCTGGGTTCGGCTGAATGACTTCCCCTTTGCTTTGAGTCATACTGCCGGCTTTTGTGCTGCCTCTCTACCTACC
This sequence comes from Heterotis niloticus, assembly GCA_018136845.1. Taxonomy (NCBI): domain Eukaryota; kingdom Metazoa; phylum Chordata; class Actinopteri; order Osteoglossiformes; family Osteoglossidae; genus Heterotis; species Heterotis niloticus. The sequence continues at coordinate 14,940,004 of CM030903.1, read as the reverse complement.
GTGGCGAATGTTTATGGTGCATTTTTTGAACAACTAAATGAATATGTAGCATTGCCATGTTTATTCTGTATGGACGCGGCATCAAGACCGTAACCTCATCTGCAGCTAAAGCAGCCGAAATCATCGCTCACGTTGCTAACGCCAGCCGTATTATTCTCACTAAACAATACGCCGAAAACTACGTAGTGCATTTTCAATTGTGAGTTTTAGTGTTAACATCGTGTTTGCTCTGGTTTTTCTTCCCTGTTGAAGGCCTGCGAGTGGAATTAGCGTGACAGCCGGCCGTCATGCCCAGCGCTTTGCTCTGTGCACCTGTTAAGAAATAAAAATAACAAACCCTACGTGGAAAAACGCCGTTTAAGGCTCTCGCAGCTGCAAAGTGCTTCCGAAACTTATTATTCATATAAATGAGCGAGAGGAAAGGATGCTCAAGTTCCGTTTGCCCTCCGCCTCGCCGCCTCGTACAGATGAAACCCGCTGCCAGGCCTCTTCCTTTCACGCTTCATCTTCTCTGAAGCTGTGATGTTGCGATCAGGTTCGGAATGATATGGCATTGTTCGCCGTTTCAAAACATTATTTGTTTCCCTTTCCTTTGCGTCGGCTCCAGCGCGGTAATTATGTACCCCGGAAAACAAGAACTGGCTGAAATGCCCGTTGGGCCATTGAGACGGAATTATAGGCTGTGTCTCTTTTCTCTCTCTGCTGATAGAAAGTGTTTTTTTTCTTTTTTTTTTTTTTTTGTACCGTAGACTGTGTGTTTAGTTAGTTTGAACTGTTTTGTTTAGAAGAGGGTCTCTGCAGGCCAGCCATGTGTGAGTTTCTTTGTTAAGTCCTCCCTTGTCTTGAGGATGGAAAAATCGATCAGGCCTGAAGCAGAAGTTTAATACGTGGCCCCCTCAGTCTTTTGTCTAGGTGAATAGCACATGCTGAAGGCCACGGGCAGGTTGCTATTAATATGACAGCCTACTCCATATCCGACTATAATTTATAATGAAATACCTAATCTCTATTATTTTGATCCAGGCAGGCGATTCTATGAAAGAAAGAGAGTGAGGGAGGGTGAGAGAGCGGGAAAAAAAGCTTTTGAGTTCCTTTTTACCAGTGTATGAGAAATGGCAAACCAATAATTTTTGTCAAGTTTTTTTTTTTTTTTTTGTAGCCAACTGAAATGCTTGTGGATTGCCACAGTTTAAAAGGCACAGATAAAGCTCATTCAGGGCGCTGAATGAGTACACCATCTGTTTTTTTATTTCCTCCTTTTTTTTCTTTCCCTTTTTCAATCCTTGTAATCAAATTTGAGCAAAATCAAATGGGGGGTTTTCAATGAAAGTACCTTTTGTTGATCTGAAACGAGCAAGTAATTTACAAAATGCCCTTCCTTTGTGTGGGAGGCTAAAGGAAAAAAGAAATCAGTAGCTTTTAAAGCTAGGCCTTGCCGCGACTGTGAGGATAATGAAAGCCGTCTGTGTTGTGGGGTAGAAAGCATTTCAAAGGCCGGCCTGACTCAGGGTTACAATGCTGAAAAACCCGTGTGTTTGTTTTGTGAGGAAGACTGAACTTCAGATGCACAGTCTAGGCTCTGAGGCTGAACCTGAGTGAAGACAGCTCTGGTGGCTCACAAAGCCCACCGCTCCTGGCTGACCGTGTTCTGCTCGGAAGGTTTTTATTCTGCACGCGCACACAAAAAAAAAGACAACCACAATCAAGTGGGGGAACAAAATGAGGACTCCATCTCGACTTGGACACTGTTTTGTAGCTCAGCCAGCTGCGTGGTGCCGGGAGAGGAGCTCTGCCGTCTTCCTCGTGGGCTCCTTCCTCACCGCGCCGGACTACCCCGTGGAAAGTGAGTTCCTTCCTTTTCTTCCTTCCAGCTCCACTTTGGACCTACGTGAGTGCTGACAGTCAGATGTCTGTGCGGTACCGTGCTAGTGCTGCAGCGTCTGGATTTTTCTGCCACTTGCTGGTACTTTTGAGTGTTTTCTTGGATCCCTTTAGATGGGAAATAACAAAAGAGTAGACGCTGCGAAACCCGGTTGACGTTAAGTTGGCAGTGCTTGGGGACGGCAACCTTGGTGGCATCGCTTTTGTTTCTTCGTTGAATTAGTGGCACGTGCACAAGTCAGTCCACGGGAGTTAGGAGTATTTTCACTGCAAGCTAAAATCCCTACGCTGATAAATCTCGGATCCCGAGCTCGGGTGGATTTTTTTCTGCCATGTAAGATTATTCACTTGTGCAGGGGACTTGCAGATCGCAGCATTTTTGAGGGAGGAAGGAGAACGACTGTATGACCCGTTACAAACAACCGCCCGTGTTTTCCCCCAGACTTGTTTATGCCGACCTTTTTGCAAGTGACCTGGTGCGGTTGCCCTCGGTTTTGTGCCGCTCGGTTTGTGAGCAGATGTTCGCATTGTGCGCGAACGCACTTGGTCTGGAACACACTGGCCGCTGCATTTCAACACCGGTGGACCCACTAGGTGTTTGTTTATGGTGGTGGTGTGGTGACAAAGCTAAGGCAGTGGACGGATCCTGGGTTTTTGTTTGGGCCTTTCATGCTGATGTGCTGTTGTTGTTCTTCACGTGCAGCTGCTGTGTGGTGCTGTGAGCCGTGCCCAAAAAAGTAAGATTATTTCGTCATTGACTTTAACTGGTTTCTTCATCAGTGGTTTTAACTATGCAGGGGGACCAGAGCACGTGGTCACTGACGGTTTTGCTTGACCAAGGAGTGGGAACTTTGAAGAGGAGTCAACTCTTCACCCAGCTTTGTCACGTTTAAGCTGAGCGTGTATGAGATTCAGGGGTTTTTGCTGATAACACGGATTTTTTCATGCATGTTGTCAGCAGCCTCCAGTGTTCGTTTATTAGTATAAAAATAAACAGAGCCGTGTCTTTTGCCTCTCTTTCTAAATCCTCCTCTTTCCCAACCAGCATGACCTGCTTTTTGGTTAGATAACAAAAGAATCGAGGAAAAATGTATTTAAATTAACTTTTTTCTCGCTTGGCATATTAAAATGTCAAAATTTGCACTGGAACAAAACAAATTTGTTTGCAAACCCCAAAGGAAGGTCAGCGTTTGCTCTCTACTGCCCCCCAATGCAAGCTTGCCCACATTGCGCCCTTTTCCGGTAAATTTGTACAGTTGTTGGATCCCGTTTGCTGTCGGCTGTCAGACGATAAAGGTTGTACCGGGAGCCGAGTCACAGCTTTCGGGTTTTTCCGCAGTTTTGGCGTCCATATCTTTTGACACTACACACCTCTGAATTAAATAGTGTGACCATTTTTCATTTTGGTTGAAGGTGGTTTCATTTTTTTGTTGTCTGTCCTCTGTTTTTTCCCCTCATTTTTTCAGTTTTGCTACCTTCAGCTTCCTTTGCCTTCACTATTTAAAGCCCAGTTGCTAAATACGTCCCACTGCTGTGCCTTATTATGAAACGGGGGGCACGGTAAATTGGCTATAATTTCAGGTGATGCTGTTCCCATCCTTTGTTCCGAGGCTCTGAGGCGCCAGCTCTCTGTACAGTGTTTATCTTTTTCCGCATCCCTTATTGTGGAATCAAATCATCAATGCTGTAATAAAAAAGAATGAAAAATAAAAAGCAAGGCAACTTGTGCATGACCAGGAAAAGACAATGGGGAGGATCAGAGGAAACGGGTGCAATTAATGGGGATTGGTTGCCGGCGGTGCTCGCTCACAGCTGGCACACGCGGCGACCAAGCCGGGGACAGCGAGCGGGACGGTGGCGGCCGCCAATCGGGACGTGCGTGGCCCGGGCCTGTCAGCCGCTGATGATGGCCTTTTCCACACCGGTGCGCCGGGGCCTGTCATTAGTGCCACGCAGCATCGCGCTGCACCCAAAGCCTGTGGTTAGCCAGCTGACCCCTGGCGGCACACAGCAGCGCTCCCTGTCGTGCGCATGGTGACTGCGTGTGCGATAAAGCGGCAGTGTGACATGACCGAGAGCTGCGCCCGCTTCTTCTCTGCCCATTATTTCATTGGCCTCCACTCGAGTGTGGGGTCGCGCTTCCCTGCCCCGGACACGCGTGCCGGGCGCCTCGGTCACACGGGAAGCCCGATATGCGGCTGCACCAAAACCGTTAGTTTGCCGTTTGCGGAAAATCTGTGCTTTCATCACCGTGTTGTGGCTTAAAATGAATCTTTGGTCATGGGAAGAAAGTGTGGAAAAATGGCAACTGTCTGAAAAAGATGTGTAGTGCGCATATAAATGTGTACAGTACAAGTACAGTAATACCTCTATTAGTGGCAAATACAGCACCGTTCCACATAGTGCTCTTTTGTTGAAGCCCTTTGTGTAATTTATCACCATAATTTAACAATTTTATTTAATGAAAAAAAAACATTTTTGTGAAATTTTATGCTTAAGACAGGCTGTATTTATTTGCTATTATTAAAAGTACGAATGATTTATTCTGTACTATGTTGCACATGTGCAGTTTTCAATCTCCATTTCTGCAGTATACGGTATTAATGACCTTTTACAGTGTGGTTCACTAAGGATTTTACGAGAATGGATTCAGAGGTGCCGCTGCATTTTATATACAAAGAAAATTTTAAAAACTGCAGTTTGTGCTGTGCATCTGAAATGGCGCGACCTAGCAGAGCTACAAGCCATGTCCTGCACAGTGTTTGCATGTCCAGGTTCTCAGCCTTGAATGAATTATCTGCTGTTCGACGGATCAACAGAAAATTGATAAAGAAGATGCTTTAATTGTCAGGTTAAAACCTTGACCTAAAATTTACATTGTCTGTTTATTCCCCCACATTTTCCATGCCCATCAAATGTGACTCTGCCCTCGTATCTGTGAGCTTAAGGAACTGTCATTTTACGTCGACTAATCTGATATCGCTGGGCCTGCTTAGACCCTCCGTATAAATACTTAAGCACCTGCAGACTTTAAGTCAGGAAATTAAAATGGTTTATATGCAAACCCTGGCAAAGCAGGCCTAACCTGATTTAGGTCTGCAACCCCCTTTTGCACCTGAAAAGCTGCAATTAATATTGGCAAAGACCTAGCAAAGTCAGGCCCATGCGAATCTTAAAATGTAAATCAAGGGTCTTAAAGTGATTTTACAGGTTGTCCAGGAGACACTGGAGATTTAAAGCCCCAATCTTGGTTCTGCAGCAGTCGTAGGCCATGGCTGATACCCTGCCCATGGCTGTAGTTCATGGGGTTCCGTGGTAGCGACAAGGAAACGTGGGTGTAGATAGCTACACGCTCACACCGCAGCCTTGACCGCGCTCTCGTGCGCTAATTCTCACGAGGAGAGATTATGGAAGTGGTGAAACCTGCTACAGCCTCGGTGCGCTTCGCAAAATGCAAAAAAGCCCCGGTTAGCGTTCCAGATATTTTCTTTTGCAAAAATAATGGCGTCCTTCATAGAGGCATGATTCTGACTTTTCGCTGAACTGTACATAATAAACAAAAATCATTTTGACTTGGTTGTAGGCAGGGTCGCACCTGGTGACAAGTAATGCCTTATTTATACTGCGTCTAATTTCAGTCACCTTTTCTGACCTGTCTTAGGCCAGTAGTGCCCCTTCTTTGAAAATGATCCTGCCTAAAAATGTAGAAAAGTTATATACAAAAAGCACTTATGTATAAAAGATGTTTGCGCATTTTTCCTTTTGCTGCAGAATTAACCAGGATTTCATTGAATTTCAAATAGTCATTATTGTGCAGTCACACCCGTAGATCAGAATACTTCACTGCGCGTTTAAGCTGTCGGCGTTTATTGTTTATATTTTATGCACAAATTTCGCCAGAAAATGAGATTATTGTTGCCCTTCCGCCTATTGTGCCGATCTGACTTTTTGACACATTTGTAAGCCTTCACACACAAATTGGTATCTGCTACTAAATAATCAATATTCGTAAAAATGAAGACTCTGCATTATTTTAAAAAGTTTTCCTTTCTCGTACTGATCGGATGTGGCACAGCCGCGCTAAAATATTAACATTTATCATCATGTTTACATGACGGTTTTTTCTCAATTGCAAATACAGCGATCAGACTTAAGGGTGAACTATAGAGAGCGATAAAGAACGGCAGCTCGTTTCGCAAACCGATCAATTTATGTAGACAATGCATTAGAAAATTGATCCGATCAATTTCTGCATAAGAAATTTATATACATTATCTTACGTTTCATTTCGTGTTTTACCACCAGCAGATTAGATTTGGCAATTGTTTGAATGAATCGGATGTTTGATGATTTCAATCGTTGCAGTGCCATACAGCAATCATACAATATTTTGTACACCGCACATTATATATGACTATACTGAATATATTATACTGTCTTTACTTTTTCTGTCTTTACTTGTAAATGCGCTTTTTTTGCTTCTACATAGACTATATTTCAGTTGTGTGCTGGACTGACGTCCCATCCAGGGTGTTTCCCGGTGATTCCGGCTTTGTCTCTGGACCAACGTGACCCTCACCCCGACAGGATAACGGATATTTTGGATGAGTGGATATTTTAATAAGGTTGCCCTTCCGGTATCTTCTGTGGTCGGTGCCTTCCCCGCGATGCCAGATGACACATCTGGGGCAGCTGGACGGGACGAATTCAGAGAAGGACGCATGCAAAAGCCTCAAGGAGGCGCTGTCGCTGTCAGCCTGGCGTTCCCGTTATTTACATCCGTTCCCGCTTTTACCACGATTTTTCCGAGATTTAAAATATCTGCCCCTTGCGTGCCCTGACAAATGAGCCCGAAAGAGGGACACTTTGCTTCTACAAAGGTGACGCCAGATCGTGGGAGCCCCTGCGCTGTTTGCATGCCGTAATTGACGCCCGCCAGGGTGAAAACTATCATTTTGACAAAGCCAGAATGGACCGGGGGACCACGTGTGATGGACGGCTTCAAATGGGAAGGCATCAGTCACAAATAATTGGGCGCTTTTGCTTGTCTCGTAGCCTTCGGGATTTTTCCCTCTCCCTCCGAAGGAGGCTGTGCCCGCAAGCCATTAAGAGGTACCACACTGAGAGGGCAAAGCGAGGGAAATTTGTCAGAAACGCCTGATATCTGATAAACAGCAGCAGAAGTCAATTTATGCCGGAGTCTTTAAATAATGGCGCTGATTATGAGGCCGTGAACGGCAGACTCTATAATTGTCTGTCATAAATCTTAGTCGCCGGTGACAGGAGCACAATGACAGAAGCCATCTGTTTGAGGGCAAATGACTTCTGATAAATATCAGCTCTGCTGAAATGTACTTGGATGTGTCTCAATATTTTGGAGAGCCTTTCACATTGGTTCCTGAAATGTGAAGTTATTATTAGTTTGTATTGATTTTGCCACCCTTTTTAAAGCCGCAGACAGAGAATCGAGGCCCGGGCTGAATAGCCTCTCCCAACCTCTATCAGATTTACTCTTCACTCGCAGATGCAAGACCGAGTGGGGCGGGAGCGTGGGGGTGGGGGGTAATCGCGGTGCTTTTGTTGCCGTTAAAAGCAGCCCCGCAGAATTCAATATGCTGACGGGCCTTTTAACGAAGCGTTCGGAAAAATGGCTCCCCGGCTTCATCGGGGGCGAAAGAAAACTTCGTAGCCGAGCCTGGAATTTGACATGCACGTTTTTTTTTTTTTAACCTGTGCGTCCGCAGAGCGAAGCGGGACGATGCCGCGCGCCCCGCCAGAGAGCGGTGACGTTCCTCACGGCACATCGATTTCAGCAGCTAAAGTCTCGACGCACTTAAATGTTGATGCTTTTACTAACAGCCATGTGCTGCGTTTCAGGATAAAAACAAGAGCCGGGAATGCTTTTTCTGGGAAGAATCTTCACCGCATTAATGACTCCGCTCAGGTGGGGAAGCCAAGGCCACTGTCTGGACCAATTTGGCAAAATTGCCTCAATTGTTTGGCTCAGTTAGTCCTTGAATGTACGGAGGGATCTATTCTGCACAAGAACCTTAATAAACATATGTTATTTAATATAACTCTCTCTATATATATATAGTCCATATTTGCATATATACATAGTTCTATACTGCACATATGGATATCATATCTGCTTGCACTGTATATACACTGTGTATAAATGATAAGTACGTAAAAGAAGTTCATCCTAAAAAACAAAATAAAAAATAATTAAATTGTAAATATTGATAGTTTTTTTTTTTTTTTATGTTTTCCCCTATGTGTGGTACCTTTCCTCCTACCAGAGGCCTGGAAGTGTAAGGTACAGTGCAGTATTTTTGCTGCTCTCCTAGAGTGCTCCTGTCACCTGCTTTCACCATATCCTGTGTGTATGTATTTTAGTTTTCATTTTGTCATACTGGGCTGCGTATACATACAAATATACAAAGAAATTAAATATATATACTCAGCATAACATGAAAAAATAAGACTAAAAAGTAGGAGGTGAGGGATGATGCAGCATTTGCTTACCAAATGTACAATTATTATAAACATTTTCTTTTGTCAGTATTAAATGTTTCATACAAGTGAATCACCTTAAATATTCAAATACAGCATTTTTTAAAGAACTGTTTGTGGTCTCCTGGTGAAAATTTTGGAAAATGTATTAAAATAACACTGCGGTGCACTGGACTGCCCTGCTCAGAATCCAGGCTCCCGAGGTTCAGTTCTGCACCCATTACCGATGCGTGTGATATTTAAGGATAAACGGGATGCAGAGCGCACACCTCCGAACGCCGAGTTTTTATAAGTGGCGCCGCGAGAATGCTTTTTAATGAGCTGCTAGGAAGACGCTCGCGCAGTCGCCGTCCTTTTATCTCCAAGGCGGTGGTGCGAGCGTGTCGAGGCGCACGAGGCCACTCTCCCGAGCCCTCTTCTCGGAGAGCCACTCAAGCCACCCCATGGAGCAGAGCCTTTTATTTCAATTAATGTCGTCTCTATCAGTGCATGATTGTAATGAAAGACCTCTGCGATTGAGGCTGAACTCGCCCTGCATTCTGGGACATCGATTAGGCGCCGTTCAAAAAAGCCACAACGAGTCCCAAATCATCTTCCAGTCAATTTTCAAATGAACCCATTGGCCTTTCTGCTGCGCCCACCATCGAGCCATCGGGAAAGCGCCGGTGGGGGGGGGGGCTCTTGTGCACGACGAAGACCCCGTTCGCGGAGGGACGGGGGTCACGGCGGCCGCGATTTGGCTCGAAAGCGGCGGGATCCTCGGCGAGGCGCTGCCGAGCAGCCCGCGCCACCGTATGCGCTCGCATTGTGCGGCGCTCAGCCAGTTACCCACAATGCTTTGGGTACAACTCATTATAACATAAAGGGATCTCCTGGGGCGCGCATTCAGACACATTCTTCAACAACTCATATTTTCGGTGTTTTCGTAAGCCCTCTGCAGGTTTGCGTTGTTTTCCGATGTGCGGCAGGCCTGCGCTTTGCAGTCTCGTGCCGAACTGCCTTGGTGCGCGGACAGCGCGGCCCTCCACGTGTAAGGGGGAATTGTTAGTAATTAACAGCTGGCACCATGGTGGCGGGGGGGGTGTGTGAGAGTTGTGCATGTTTCTATGGAGACAGCGCCACCTACAGACAAATAGAGAGCGTGCTTTAGCAGGGCAAAGCCACACTTTGTAAAAGACTGAAGGAATTGAGGATTAAATATTCATAGGAAGGGAAAGACTTCCCAAAAGAGGCGCTCATCTGAACCTCAGTCGGCCTGAAAGACAACGCTGGGCAGCAAGAATGTCTGCGGCTGTGGAGTAGAAATCTGTCAAAAGTTCTCTCAGAAACACTCCCTACTCCAAGGATGAGCGTTCGTGTGTTGATCTGACATTTAAACGTGTTTGTTTATTCCTCTGGATTTTTAGGACGTTGCGTGTGTGCGTGCGTGTACGTGTCGGTGGTCTGCGAGGTGGTGGGTTCACGCATCGTCCTTTCTTCTCGCCGGTGAGTGAACGCGGCCCCTAGAAAACAAGCTTCGTGCGTGTTGTCACCACACCCTTTATGATCCCGGGGATTTCTCCATCTCATTTACGTGTGTAATTGAAACGATTCGCACCTCATATTCTGCCAAATCTCTCCGGCAAGTCAGCATGTGTGAATCGGGTAATTTCACAGCTTGTCTCCATTACTTGTATTTTCACAACATTTCCTGTTCCATTTATGAAAGGGCTTTTCTCTCGCAGGAGGAAAAATGCATCAGAGCGTGATTCCCCCCCCCCAAGAAACATAAACCGAGTTGCAGACAGGCTCGCAGAATAAACAGGACTTGTTTGCACATTTGCTCAGGATGAGCAATTATTCCAATAGATGGCATCCAAACACCAGTCTGCAGTGTTCACAGATCAGCAGGGCTCTGCAAATTTGCCGTTTGCTGCTCAGAAAAGACCCGGGACAGAGTATAGTACATCTCTCACTGCGGTATATTTCACAAGACGTTTTAATGGGCCTAACCTGAACACTGGCCCTAACCACTAAAGGGTAGTGATAGTCGGGATAATGGATGTGTGGGCATAAATAAAAAAAAAACCTCAGTTATTTATGCCTGTATGGATCGACAGTAGGACTTCCAGCATGCTGACGTTGTGAGGATTATGTTGAACCGATGTCAACATTTTCTCCACACGCTGCAAGGGCCCTGGCATTCATTCTAATTTCTAATAAAGAAGACGTATGGGTCAAAGCAGCTGGACGGGTTGGCTGTTTCAGTGTCACGGACGCTTGTTTTCACATTTATGACTTTATACAAAATTAATGGCGCTGCAACCGAAGGGCCTCGGCGCAGCGAACGGGAGGGCCGCCAGTTGGACAATGGCCGGTGGGCGTGCAACGAAGTGCACTTTCCGGCACTTTCCGGCCTTGGTGCCGATGGGCCGCTTTTGTGCTCTTTTTTCCCCCGCTGGAAGCGCATCCCTGAGGCTCGCTGCCAGCGAGAGCATCGCTCACAACAAATGCGTGTTTCATTAGCACGCGGCGCACGCTAATCCCAGCCGTCCCCTCCATTACAGAGCGGCCTTTGTGTGGCAGAGGTCAGTTGCCGGATTAGCGCTTTCGAGCCCAACTTTGTGTGCTTTGCTACTGGTAACAAACCGGAGCGAAGGGGAGAGGCTGTAATTGAATTTGGAGACGCGGCCCCGTGCGTGCGTCTTACGAGGACTCGGGAATAAATATTCTAAATTCAAAGATTATTTGGTGAATTTCTAAACTGAACGCTGCAGACAGCTAGCGAGTGTCAATAAAACAGGGCCGCTTTTAACACTGAACTTTAATACGATGTTACGCTGTTTAACAGCGGCACTGCGTCAGGCTGAACCGGTCTGCTGGGAAAATGCAGAAATACAGCAGGGCCCCGTACAGCTCTTCCTGCATTTGAACCATTTAGGGTTTAGATTTTATATTTGCACTTAATTCACCGTGTTGGATAAAATACAAGGCGGTTGTCCGGGCAAGCAAATAAGCGGTAAACAAGAATGTCCACTGACCGTTTAGTGTTTTGCTGCAACGGACTGGTAGGTGCGAATGACTTTAAAATTGTCGGCTAGGGGGCCGCTGGGATTTTGGTCGCGCGCCGCTCAGTCCTCAAAGTTTAGCGGCGGAAGGGGGGGGAAGCAAACATCCAGGGGGTTGTTTGTGCCCCGACAACGTTGTGTGAGGCAAGAAGAGGCGCGAGCCACATTTTGCTGCTTCGCGCTCCTTCCATTTCCAAGGTGACGGCGCCGCGCTGCTCGTCATCTATCCGTTGTAGCGGTGCATTAATAGGGGCTCAATGGGGAAAAATAACAAGGAGGAGTGACAGTTTCTCCTTCACGTGAGGGCTGCCTGAGGGTCTGCTCGTGCTGGAGCTTTATTTGACAATTACCCCTTGTCAGTATAATTAAATGATAATTTATAAAGTGCGAGAGGGCATTATGACGAAAGGCAAATAGGTGCTTATCGGAGCACTGAATAACCCTCATTTGCTCCAGTGGCAATTTCCATCTCTCCAACTGGCCCTTTCCCTACTTCACTCTGTGTTCCCAATAGAAGCTCGCAGCTTGGAGAAAAAAGCCTCCTCGCACTTTTGCTCCATTTTAAATCCTTTTCAACCTTTTATTGACATATGAAATAATTTGCGAATTCATTATCTACAGCCGTGGCCTCGCGAAACAGGTTTAATTTAACAAGCACGTAAATGCGGCTTTCACTGCCCCATAAACTATAAATAAATGGCGGCAACTATTTGTGCAATTGAGAAACGCCCAAGAAACGGCAGACATTTCCCGCATATAGAACACATTCCTTTCCCCGTTTTATGTGCGGTAATAACTGGTGTCCTTATGTTTGCGCTCATGAACTTCCCTGTTTTTGCTGCTTTTATGGTTGTTGCACTACAGAAGACATTGGCTTGCCGTGTGTGCTGGGCTATAGAAAATAATTAGTGCTAAACAACCCAAGTGGGCTTCCTACCGCATGGAATAGCTGATTTAAAGAATATTGTTGCTAAGAGGCAGAATTCAAAGAGCTGGCTTCATTTTCTCGCTCTGAAGCGACTGACTTTTCCCAGTAATGTTCAAACGCTATTATTATAATAGAGGGCATTTTCTGCATCTCTTTTTTTTTTTTAAAGCAGAATCCACCGCTCCTAATTTTTATCTCATTTTTGATATTGAGACGGCTGTGATTTAACCATGTTATCGTACTAAAGTAAGGTAATTGTGGCAATGTTTTGATTGAATACAAAGAGGGGGAAAAAAAAAATAGCTGCTCCGGGCTTTTCGGGTTCAAGGGGGTATTGACAGAACACTATCATTTGGTGTAATTAATGTCTGCTTCCTGCAGGAAAGTGGATTATGGTCCAACCTGGAGACTCAAAAATCTCTGCCTTTGTCACCCATATATCTTTGAAAAGGCCTTCCTGATCAATGATAAAATGACATCTATTATTACGAAAGGCAAATTAAATAACCTGCATAGAGAACGGTGTAGTTAACCTGTGCTGAGGGCAGGGACGGCACATGCATTCTACATTTTCATCATTTATAGACTTAATGTGTTTGTTCTGCATACCTGGACTGAGGTGCTGATCATCCTTAGCGCTACTTACAGAATTTTTATTTTGATTTAAATTTAGTTCCACGTAAAATGTTTTAATTCTCAGGGCTCTGCAAATTTAAACTTCTGTTATATTTGCTCACCTTTCATTTCCCAGCTTGTCAGAAAGATTCTCCTGATGCTTCTTGTTCCATTGATGTAAAGATCTGCTGCACATTTGAACTGATTTTACTTTTCAGAGGGAACGCTTAAGAGCTGGCAGTTTGTGCAAAGGTGGCTGTTTGCGCTCCGCTGCGTATTTCGCAGCCCTTTTCGAATAGAATTCTGTCACCGCCTCGCGCCACCCCAGATTTACGCGGTTATTACAGCACTCCCGAGGTAAAACGAAAAAGAAAGTGGGCCTTACCCTCATGCTGCCACCGCAGGGCTCGCGGAGAGACCGCCGCTGTTCAAGGAGCTGCGCCGCAGGGCCCGAAGGGTTAACTCCGGCGCATCCCTTCGGCTCCGGCGAGGCGGGATCCACCGGCGTGCCCGTCTCCACGTTGCCAGATCTCGCAGCAGAGATTAGAGCGACTCTTCTCGCCCAAGTGGCTCGTGGTGCGGCTTAATTCATTGTGGCTTCCAGTTCACTCCCTCCTCTGCTGTACAATGGACTGCATACATTACTGATAAAATTAGCATAGCCTTATTTTTTTTGACACTGATGTGGATAAATGTTCAGCTTTATTCTTTTGCTATATTGCCAAAAATGTGTTACTCGTTGCCAGAGCTGTGCAGCTAAATGTAAAATTATATCGAAGAAGTCTAAAAAGGAGACATTGCGCATTTCGGAAGACAGGACAGTAAGAAATTGGTCCGCTTGGGTTATGCAAAAAACAGCACTAATAAACACCTGTTGATAATCTTATGCTGTAAATGTTACTGCGGCGCTGAGATGTGCACATTCCCAACGGCGTAACAGCTTTTTCCTACGCATCCAGAGGCGGGGGGTTTTATGTTCTGGGCTGGACAAAATGCACTGTATTTGTTGGTAAATTTCGCAGGGCTTCCGTTTCGCAGGCAAACAGCCGTGCGTCGGAATAATGGATTCGAATGGATCGGGGTCATTAATTTCCTTTGGCTCCGTCGCTGTGGCCCTTCCAAATGCCACTTTGGATTAGGAAGAGTCAGGAGGGTGTTGTTCATTTTTATAGGGGAGGCTTCGCTACAAGGTTGGGTGAAGGCCCCCTTTTTACGGATTAACCCTCAGCTGCACATTTGTGCCGCAAGCGGTAATTTCCTCCTACTGCCGGGCTCTTGTTGTTTCGGGGGGTCAGGAACGAGGGGGGCCGAGGGCTCTCGAGCGCACACTTTACCCGCCTCCGATGCTCCCGATTCCGCTGCCGCTCATTCGATTCGCTCCGGCTTTGGCGGGAGAGGTTAGAAAGCACTCCACCGCAGTCCCAGAGGTGCTTTCAACGTAACAAGGGGAGTATCTGTTTCCCAGAATCAATTGCCTTCTTAACTGAACAGCCTCGACCATCTGCTCGGGGTTTACCACCGGCTCTGTCAAATCCCAATATTTGCCGAGCGCTGATCCCGGGGCCCTGGAGGACCGGGGGGGAAGGAGTTCGCCGAGCCCCGAGGCGCTCTGGCACGGCCGCAGCCGCCGCTCTGGTCACGGGCCAACCTGCTTTGGTTAATCATCGAATCTGCGCGGAGGCAGCGGGTTCCCATTGTCACGGCGACAGAGGAGAAGCCGAGCCAATCGCCCCCGGCGCCTGCCTTCATTAGTCCAGCTGGGGAGATACATGCGCCTGTAATCTCACGTCTTCATTGACTACATTAGGCCCTCGTGTCTTATTTATTTCCTCTTTGGTTGGCTAAGTAATTAATTTAGGCAGAAAGCAGCGCTGTGGGTGGGAGGTCCCTGGTTCGAGTTCAGGAGGGGTCCCGCTCTGCTGTCCTTCATCGAGATACTTAACCTGCGTCACTTTGTTTCATTTTTCATTTGATTTATTTTTCAGTCCTCCATTTCCATTTGTGCGCTTAGCTTCTCCACAGCGCATGTTTACCTTGAATGACCCGAGTACTGCAGGATGCTGTCAGCTCTTAAGCTTTTGCACATTCGTTCCTGAATAGCGCAGCTGCAGATATTTGCTTGCTTAGCAGACGCTTTTCTCTAAAGATTCACGTTGCAAGGGAAATTGGAACTATTTACCCGTTTATACGGCTGGGTATTTTTTAACGGTGCAGTGTTGGGTAGCCAACTTGACCGAGTTCACAGGAATTCACAGCTCTAATCACAGCGCTACCTGCTGGCCGGCTTCAGTGCTGCGCTCAAATAAGTCACTTTAAATAAAATTGAATGCAATCCACGCAATAGAATGATAAGAGCAATAATTACAATTCACTGCGTCTCTCCAGCTTTTACTCGGTTTTTAAAACCCAGCCCCCTGCGCCAGCCCTTTCCTTCCCAGCCTGGGCGTCTCAGTAATTACATTAAAAGTCATCCAACAATCCTGTGAGCATAAATTTTAAGGACTGTTTATGTGTCATTAAGCAGCGGCTTTTCCTTTCTTTGCTATTTCATGGGCAGAGGAGGCCCTGAAATCCACCTGACGTTCAGATTTCAGGCTTTTGGGTCAAAAGCGCCACACATTTTCCACTGCAACACACCATTAGTCTTGCCGGTCGCAGAAGAAGAGGACTTGGCTGGATTTTGCTTTCGCAGGGTCTTTGCTTTGCCTCTTGTTTTGATCCTTGAAGACAATTATTAAAATGTCTGCCAATGTAAATATATCACGGAGTGGCTGCAGCTTCAAAATTCTCAGTCCTGTAAACCTTGGCCAACGCCAGTCAACAATTGCTAGGGATTCTTCCCCGCATTTATCGACTTGATAATCTTTAAACTTGTTTTTGGGCCGTCGTTTTCGCGCGGGAGAAACTTGCTGCGGTCGGCGCAGATGTCAGTGTTGCAGTCAAGGTCAGCTGGTGGAGCAGGGTGTGAGAAAATGGCAAAGGAGGAAAACCCGCCGCGGTGCCGAAACTTCTCGCACAGGAAAAAAAAAAAAAAAAAAACACAAAAACAGAAGAGGAGAACCAAAACCCGGGGGGGGCTAATAGGGTTAATTGTTATGTAAAACGTCCACAGTCGACTGCAGCCCGCGTGCTGCTCCCCTTTATTGTCCCTCAGGGGAGAACCGGGCCCAGATGGCATTTTCCTGGAGGCTGTGACCCATGAGGGGCTGCCGGGGACGGAGAACAAGGTGCATCTTCTCAGACTAATTAATTTACTATTATAGCACCTGTTTGAGAATAGATAGGGCTGGGAAGGAGAAGGGTCCCCAGGCACAGCGGTGGGCTCACTGGTAAATGGGTTTGAGCTGATTATATTAAGCTGATGCTTTGATCATCTGAATGCGTTAAAATGGAAATATGTTTTTGCTGGCGGTGGACCTCAGAAAAGGAGCGGCGTGGGGATACAGCCGATTACGTCCGACTGCAGCATCACATGAGGCCTTGCTGCAAATGAGAGCATCCGGCTAAATATACAGACGTACACAGTTTTAATTCCACGGTGTGTAAGCCGGACACTCGTATTTGCCGTATGACGCACCAAACGTACAAATGTACGTGGAATCTCGTAGCGTACCGTCTATATAACAGCTGTACTCTACCAGCTCTTTCTGAACAGGAAAATGAATTACAAAAGGTATAAATAACGTATGTGTTGCACTGCACACCACACCTGCGATTGCTGTCCTATGTGTGAGGCAGGGTTACTTATATATGATAATATTTTTAATAATTCATTTCATTGTGGGCTCGCTTGCTCTGCTTTCTGTTTGTTTTGCTGTTGCATTTTTGGCCTCCTATCCTTTTGCAGCGACAGTTCCTTAACTTTATTCCAAAGTACAAAGCAGCTCCGCTGGGGGCTTTAACGTCTGTATTAAAATCAGATCTTGTTAATAGGTCTTTCTTTTTCTGTGCCCATCCGCAGCCTCCCCTTACATCCACCTGCTTCTTGCCCAGTCAGTACAGTGTCTGGAGCTTCACACGGCCTCAAACACGGTAATATTTGGATGCGTACCCAGCCTGCTCGGAGCGGAATGTGCCGGGCGGGCGGTGCGTGTTGGGTGGGGGGAGGGCGCTGGGTGTAATGAAGCATCCATGATAGAATAATAACGGGTGAAACGGGACGCTCGCTCCAAACACTGCCGGCTTGTAAATGGATTTGGGATATGCTAATCATGCCCTCACTTTCACTTCATTCGTTTCCACCCCGGTGCCCCACAAGGATTAACATCATTTATCAGTCATGAAACACCGAGAGACAATTTTCACCAACGAATCGGACAGCAACTCTGCTTACGTGTACCTTTAAGTTCTGCGGAGAAGTGGGACTGGAACCATGAACTGAAGGCAGAGCTGCTTTGTGATATTTGTGCTCAGGTGTGGATGCACCTTCTGAACTGTATATTAATGTAAAGCACATATTGGGCCAGCTTACGGCTGCCGTTTTGGAAACCCGGTCACCTATTCATTTATTTATTCCTCTATTCACCTACTTATTTCTCTCTTTCCATCTTCTTCTTCTTCATCTTTCGGTTGCTCCCGTTAGGGGTCGCCACAGCGGATCAATTGTTTCCACTTCTTCCTGTCCCCTGCATCTTTCTCCGTCGCACCCACCACCTGCATGTCCTCCTTCACCACGTCCATAAATCTCCTCTTAGGCCTTCCTCTCTTCCTCTTGCCCGGCAGCTCCATCCCTAGCATCCTTCTCCCGATATATCCAGCATCTCTCCTCTGCACATGTCCAAACCAACGCAATCTCGCCTCTCTGACTTTCAAACCGTTATTTCTCTCTCTTTCCATCATTGTATGAATATGTGCTGTACATGTGTAAAGTGTGTACACATAAGATATATAATTAATATCTGATTGTCGTATTTTTCATTATTATTTGTTCCTGCAACCAAAGCAATGCCTGGAATTAATTTAGTTTTATTAATTGATTAATTAATTAATTAATTCATTCATTCATAATAAAAATGGCCACAGCAGCAAGTGTTTAATTTTAGTTGTGTTCAGAGGATCAGGTTGCTGTTGCGGTGATATTTTTAAAAATAGTTTGTAAGTAGAATGTTTTATTTTCATATTGCGATGGCCTCCAACACTGCTGCAATGTAAACAAATATGAACATGGATAAGCAAGCTAGCCTGGCACTATTAGCAAATTTGTGAACTTGAGGTCTTTTGGGCCAGTTCATCATTCAGAATGCTGTTCTGCAGTTCATTCTGTAGCTATTTTTTTGTAAATACTGCAAAATTATCGGTGTTTGGTGTTGGCGTCTCAGTGGTACTGATGTCACACACCTCCAGGGCTGTGATTTTTTTATTTTATTTTTTTTTTTGTAGGTTCAAATCCAGTTCAGTCTGCATCACACTTTCATGTTCTCCCCATATCTGTGCGGGTTTCCTCCCTCTTAGTTTATTCCACAGTCCAGAGATATGTGTTTCAGGTCAACTGAGGACTCTAAATTGCCCGCAGTGTGTGTGTGCTGCACTGTGCTCTTATATTGTTAGGTAGATGCTTGAAACCCGCTGAGTGCGTGCACGTCTGCTAAATACAACATAACAGTAAATCATAATGTCACACCTGAGCGTCTGTGATCCAGCTGCCGCTTTACTGTCATTTTTCAGCATCTTTTCATTGTTCTGTTTTTACTTTGTGTTTTTTATGATTAATCAGTAGTTTCTTCACAACGCTACTCTCCATTGATCTCCCCTGCTTCGCACCTTGTAGCTTACAGCCGGCAGAGAATGGAGGGCTGCTCGCTGCTCTGCTTTCTGCTTCTTGGGACCCTGAACCCACAGATTTGTTTTCTTCTGGACGTATTTTGGAGAAGGAGAAGGTACATAAACCTTTGAAGATGATGGTCTCATTTACTCCCACGTTTGACTGTCGGAGGCAGGGCCGCTCTCGGTGGCGTCTGCATCGTGTGTCTAATGGTGGTTCAAAGGCAGCGCTGCCTCCTTCTGCTCCGCTCCGTACTGGAGATGTAAGAGTGTCCTCCTCAGTGTGCAGCACTTCCTGACGTTGTTCTCTCCAACTGTCTGCCACGTTTACATTTTCTGTACCGAATTAACTCCACATCTGCAGGATTTTGCTTGCATGATGTAAGGAATTGACTCACGCTGACAACTACGCATGCAGTGCTGAACCTAAACACTTCTTGCATTAACTTTGCAATTATTAAACATTCCTGTACTCAGGGTTTATTATAACAAACACTGCAACGGTCGCGTTAAACCTTGATGTCCTCAAATTCCTGTTAAAAAGCAGTCGTGCACCCCTCTTTTGCTTGCAAATGGGTATTATTTTTAATAAAGCCTAATGTACACTTTCTGGTACCATAAACAACCACAGCTGCTGCCTTTGCCATCCAGGTTCAATTCCACCTTCCTGATGTTGTACACTAGAGCAGGGTAACGTAAAAAAAAAACGTAACCCATCTGCATAAAGGGGCAAATCATAGTAAACACCATAACATTACCATTTTCTTAAGGGGTAAAAAGTGTCCGGAAAATAAATACAGTCTATAGAGAACGTAACCTTGCCGTATAAAGTAGTGCAGTTAGTTGATACTTTCTGGCTTAGTTAGTGAGTTTGTTAACTGCTGTAACTGCATGTAATGGTAAACATTTTAATATTTTAATATTTATATCCTCAGCTCGTGCTTAGCGCTTATAAGGCTGATTTCCAAACACAGTCCAACAGTCACAGACGTGATGCAGTGTTACCTTTTCCTCGAAGGCCTCGGATTCAAAGCCCATCTCCTATTGCAGTACCCTTGATCAAGGTACTCACCCTAAATTACTCTGGTGAAAATGACCCAGCTGTGCCAGCGGGTCAGTCGCTCAAAGTGGCTTAACATTGCAAGTCACTTTAGAGAGAAGCACCAGATGAGTGAATAAATGCGAAAATATAAGCGAGGCCTCCTGCATCCCCTTGGTTGATCTGCATTCTTGGGTGACTGCACTTCTTTGCTTTTCCTTGTTCCGGTGGCCTTCCGCGCATCCACAGGCAACAGTAAGTTTACATTTCGCTTGACACGCCGCCTAATTTGCTTTGGAGGCCAAAGCGCCAGGCCTGCCTCTCCGCGCTCCCCACCCGACACGGCTGAGAAGCAGCCCCCGTATCCCAACATTTATTTTTGCAATTTCTTTCTTCTCTCCTTTTAAAATCAATATGAGCCGTGCGCCACAGTGATTAGAGTCCAAAGGTTTCCCACTTACCTTGCTGTGAACAATGAGTTGCCATTGAATAGGCAGCATTCACATGGTTAGGTTTTAATAGTCATCCGGGGTGATATATTGGGGGAAGCGGAATCTCTTGCACACAAACCACAGCCTGTATCGCGCAGAATTATGCATCCCCAGTTGCGGCGGGATAATGAAGGTTTCCTTGGCTTAATCTGCCACCGCAGATGGTTAGTATAACCTGCATCGCCGAGACAGAGCGCAGGGCTTAGCAATAATAGCAGGAATATTTTCTGCACCAAATCAAGAATTCATTTCCCTTTATGCTCCACCAACAATAACTTTATTGGTGATGTGTGTTGCGGCGGAGGCTGGCGAGGGCGGCGGCTTGCGTCCTACAGACGGAGCCATCGTGTTGGTTTAATTGCAGTGCAAATGTGGAGATATCGCTGCGCCCTTAAATCTCATTTGGCCAAGCGCAGGAAAATGACGCGCACGTGGAAGGGAGATGTTTTCCCCCTTTAGGTCTAATCCATTTTTTTCTACATTTCGTGATTTTCCGACAAAGCACCGCAAGAGCAGAGCACTTCCGACTCAGCAGTCTCCAGCATGTGTCACCGTATACACTGGTGCGCGTGATACTTTTTACCCAGCTCTGCTTGAGTCTTCCCTATTTTGCTGTTTGATGCTGGATTTATTTAAACTTTTTTCCACACTGTATGTACAGGGTGATTCAAAAGAAGTGAAAACTTTTTAAAATGTATTACCATCAGGTGAATGTGTAGTCTAAAGCAATCTGTAAAGTAAATCATGTTCTTTTCTTAAGCTTACAAATGCTTGGTCGCCGATTAATAAATGCATGAAATTTTATTTTATTTACAAAGTGCTAAACGCCTCTGAATTTCAATGTGTCCGCACCTGTATTTGTCTGGTTTGTTGCACCACTGCAAGCGAAGACTTCATTGTGGGCCTAAGGTTATTTATATTTATACAAGCACTCCCATAGCCACTGCAATTTCCCCCAACTATTTTCTGGCTCTTTAAAGCGTATTTAATTTCCTGAATGGCACTGCAAAATTATTTCAACATTTTGTATTATTGCATAAAGAAGATTAAACCAAAAATCTTGACTGCTGTTCATGAAGCTAATAATGTGCTTTGGGTAATTGAACAAGTGCAGAAGTGTTTTATGTGGGATATGTTTTACCACAATATCATCAGCTTGGCAGTGTTTACATACCGTAATAACAAGTGCCATCGTTCGGGGACTGACGAATTCACAGGCAATTCGGATTTGTCATAATCTGCTTTCCCCTGGTCCACATTTGTATAGAAAACACAAGATTTCATTTTTCTGTAATTGCCTCTTTTAATTCTACACACCCCAGGAAGCCAAGATTGGAAATATCCAGATTTGGGGTCACGCTGGGACTCGGACAGCAAAGATTGGAGGGAGCTTGAGATTTTACACTGGAACTTGAGTTGCTAAGAAATTGTTTGAGAACGGGAGCGGAATGGCCTGCACAGACACGATAAAAAGTGAGGCATTAAACGTCTCAGTTTTAGCCCGGCCAAGTGATGTACATGGAGGCTCCCGGCTTTGCTAACGTGCTGCTGACAGCCCTTTGCTTCTCTGGCACTCTCTGCCTCATTGTGCTCAAAGAATGCCACTGGGACGGAGCTGACATCAAATTAAAACTTTTGCGCAAAATTAGTTTTCCCCCTCACAAACTTTTCTGTCTCTTTATGAGAGTCTGGTGCTGTGAGCTGTGGGTAATATTTGCCGTCATTCGCTCTGATGCAGACGGCCATGGGCTCCCTCCCTACCGCGGCTCAGCCGAGATTTTTTGTTCCTGTCGCGCCAGTGACCCGCAGGTACCTTCCTGAACATCAGTACACCGTTTTAGGGAGGTTAACCCATCACGGAGGCCGAAAAAATCACAACCGGCGCAAGTGACCCATTACTCTAGGATCATTTTTCGGGCAGAGAAAGGTGATAAATCACGAGGTCCGGTGTTTAGGTGAGCTCTTGGCTAAGAGTGTGAAGCCTGACTTGGTTCCTTCGGGTGGGGGGAATTGCAGCTCAGTTCATCTTCTCACGCCTGGAATGAAAGTGGGGGGGTCCAGCCACGCAGCTGAGTCATTCCAAGGAATCATGCGTGAGATTTTTAAACCTCATTTTCACATCACAGTAATCTTGTCGTACACATAAAAATATCAGATAAAATATCAGATTCTGGCAAATTTGAATGAGCTCTGTACATGCAAATTAGCTGAAATATGGACCAGCTTTTTTTGTTCCGTTTCCTCCGGGTGCTCTGGTTTCCTCCCACAACCCAAACATGTGACTCGGGTTAAAATTACCCTTAGTGGCTCACTATGTGTGTGTGACCGTGTGTGCTTGGCTGCTGTGTGAAAGACAGGCATCCCATTCAGAGTGCAGCTTTCCTCACCGGGGGCCCTGTGATTCCAGGAAAGACTTTAAACTGCCGTAACCCTCACCAGTGTTTAGGAAAAATGAGTGATGTTGGCAGTTTCATTTCGTCAAACTTCCTGCTACTAGGGAGGAAAATAACTTGTGATTTGCATCTGAAAATAAATATTTTTGTTATTGACAGTTGTATAATGTACTTAAATTAAGTTATTTTTCTTTTCATTTAACACAGTTTCATCTTCGAACCACCACAAGCACAATTTGGTCAGGTGGTTAATGATAGTCAGTGAGAAAGTGGTTTTTTTTTAAGTTTCATTTTGCTAGTCAACCAACAACTTTTTTAAAGTTTTTTTTTTTTGAAAATGTATTTAAAAATACATTCCAAACTGCTTAGTCATTCTAGTATCTGGTCTATACACAGCAGAGCTAAATTATTAAAATGCTATTTTTGAAAAGCTGGTGGAAGACTGAAGCTGAAATACTACGATGTTCAACTTGTTCAAGTCCAGATCCAGGTTACAAAAGCATGTTGATCAGTAGGCGCGTGCTGAAATCTTTTCTACTGTAATTTTAATGGACGGCCAATATAGCCATCGCTGGCAGTTGATCATTCCTCTCAGCTAATGCAGTATTGATGCAGGAAGAAGGAAATTTGCCGAAAATCTCTGGCACATGGCGGGGGATCTGCTGTACCAATTAATGTTGACCACCATGGAGTATCAAAGGGAAGCAGATAACAAAAGTAAGCATTTCCAGAAGAATGGGCCCCAGCAATTTGCAAAGTACTTTAAGTGTCTTAACTGTCTTTAACACGCAGAGTTTGGTGTTGATTGGATGCTTTTAAAAGCGGCCCCTCCACGTTCTCAGGCTTGACGCTACCGGCTACGCTTTGCAAGGTGGAAATAGAGAACAAATATGCTACTGAGCTGTGCTTCCCATCATCTCCATAAAAAGCATAATCTCATCCTGGAGTGGGGAGAAAATGATCTCATTTTCTTTTTTAATTCATCCGCTATCCCTTTACCCAGGCTGGGTTCCAGTTGTTCCCCATTGTACCTCCAGGCTGCCACCCCCCCCCCCCCCACACCTGCTCACATCACACAGATGTGCATCCAGTGAGAAGCAAAACCAAAATAATCCTAGAAAGGAAAGAAACAATTAAAGACAATTTCATGAGTGAAAAAGACCATCTGCTGCATGTGTTACACCGGTGTGGGAAAAAGGAGCCGTGCGGAGCTGCCAAATTTTGTGAGAGTCTCATGAAATATGTATATTTTCATTAAGTGCTGCTCTTGTTCTGCGCGGAAGGTGTAAGTGTATCGTGGGGGAAAAACATCGGGATGGGGGGAATCGCTTGGGTTTTGCTCACGGCCTTCCTTTGCGCATTAGTTAATCTAGCATGAATTCGAAAGCGATGAGTCAGGTTAATGGAGACGGGATGAGATGAGCCAGATTAAGTAAGACCTCTGTTAATCTTGAAGGAAGCTGTATAAGACTACAGAAGCCAAAACTGGCAACCGCGTGTGAGAGAAGAATGACATGGATGACAGAGCCACCAAAAATCATAAAGGAAGTTGCAGTGTAGTCATAAATAATGTCACTTAGAGCAAATGCTGATATTTAATTTATGTGAAGTACACGAGGGCGCTCACTGCCTCGCGGCACCTGGGAAGTTTGGGTGTGGCTTCAAATCCAGCTCAGTCTGTGTTGTTTGCATGGTCTCCGTGCGTCTATGTGGGTTTAATGCAGATGCTCTGGTTTCCTCCCACAGTCCAAAGCACATGTTTCAAGTTAATTGGTTAACCGAACTATGCCCATAGGGTGTGGCCACCCTGCAATGGATCGAAGTCCCGTTCAGGGTGTAGTAAACTTTTCACAAACTAACATGCAGCCATGCCTGTGTGACATGATAGCAGAATGACTTTAGAAAGTGAACACCATGTGAAACTGTGTGCTACAACATGACAGGGCACAGCCAGCAGCCATCTTCTTGTGCCTGTTCCACTGTGGCCCTTCCTCTCTCCTTTCTCCCATCCCTCTTTGACTAAAAAGGTCTTAGTTGATCACACTTTTACATGATGCAGAGATGCAGCAGGCTCATTTAGCACAGCTTCCCTTTATTGTGCATCTCACAGAACTGAACTCAAAAATCCTGTTTACTGTGCACATTTGCTCTTCCCAGCTTACCAGTGGAACAGTCACAAGAGATCACGTATGCGATTCCTACATCTCGCTGTCATCTGGCAGAGAACACTGAAGTATTTAAAAAAATGCTACAAAGGTGCTGCGCTTCATCAACAAACAGTTTAAAAGAAGTTAGCGCAGGGGGACAGAATTAGAAACAGTCGATGTGTCACGAGTACGATCCGATTTATAACCGACGAGACCTACAACCGGGCTGTGGGTCCCTAACCCGAGGACAACCTGTAAGTGTAAACACATGCATGATATGTTTATTGAAATGAACTTTCTCATTTTTTTCCTTATTAGGAAATTCAGAAAGTTTATGAGTTATCGAGATGTGGCAGCTTAGAGCCATCAGCCTGTATAGACACAACTTAAATAAACGACCCTCTTAAAAAAAGCGAGACTGTTATATGTTAGCAGGTAGTGACCAAGGTTAAAGACATGATCTAAAGTGGAATGAACCAACGGAGGACATAATAAGCCCAAACTGAGATATGTCACGTGCCGCATCGATGAATAAACACTTGTCTTTGTGTGGCCTTTCACTTCAGCGCAATTTACGCTCCCCAAATGGCTGCAGATCCCCAGGCTGTTGTCTGGTTTCACTGTTGCTGTGACTAAAAGACTGAAAGGTGATCTCATACCGAAATGCCAGGCCACCCCAGTAAGAGACATTCAGAGGCCTGTCTGTCTCCCTGAAGAAGGCGATGGACCCCTTTTCGACCAGCCTGTACCGTGTTGCGTCCCTTTGTCACATTTGTGCATGGAACCACACAACCAGCGAGCTGCTGCATGAGCTTAACACGCAATGCTTTAATCAAGTCAATAATTCATTTCATATCTCAGGAAGGTGTGTGTGGCACCGTCTTGTATTTCCCCGGCTACATTCTAATATAATTTAGTGGTGACATTATCTCCCGAGTTTACCACCTTTAGGAAATTGGAGGCAGCGGTGTGGAAGAAGTGTGTGCCGCCTATTCAGCTGTCTCTCGGAGGAACACCGTTTGGGGGTTAACTTCCCAAGACGGACGCTTGCTGGCCTAATCGGAACAGGATACGCTGCTAGAGTTGCCTCGAAGGCCATTGGAGACTTCCCAGAATGCTACTCTCTCTCTCAGTTTCCCATCCCCTCTGAGACATCGAGAGCCTGGCGGACAGGGTATTAACGCCAAGCTCACCTGGGCCATTTAAATGTTCGTATAACAATAAGACGGGCCTACTGATGTCATTTTTCATTACATACAGTATATCACTAAATATCATCTAACATTAATTTTATTTTTGCACGGATGTTTGGTTTCTGCATTAAATGGGCCACAACTGCAGTTAAACAGCATGCGGATGTCAGTAACATAGCCGTGATACAGATTTCCCAAAAAGTCACACGCGGCTAAAAGCAGTTAAGATAAAAGTTTGCTTAAGGTTGCGACTGAGCCAAGTGATCAGTATGGGCACAAAATCGGTGTGTACAGTAATGCTTGTAAAATGTTCAAGGTTGTTTCCGTGCACTTTAAAAGGTATATCGCAGTAAATGGAAGGTGACCCGGAGTAGCAGCTACTGAGACGAACGCTCTAACAAAGTAGTTTGCGCTCAACTCATCCATAATGCAAAGGAATGTTGAGGCCGAGGTGAGAAGAATTTTAATTCGCTTGGTGTCACTCTCAGCACAGAATATGGAGGCCAAGGGTTTGGAAGGAAGTCAAATTCAGGTCTCCTTGGCAGAATAATGCAAATACAAGAAGAAATATTCTGTCGCATGGTATTTGCAGGCTCTATTTGCGTGTAAAATCTTAACGGTTTTTCTTGAAGACGGCGGCCTTGAGTGACCGAAAGGAAGCACTTTTCAACCATTTCTTTTTCCCTTTTGATGGCAGTCGGAGGTTTTCAAAGCTTTCCAACTCGGCTTGCTGAAGAGAAATGTAGAAAAGTCAGGCACTTTGATTTGATTTTGAGAGAAAAAAAAGTGCTATTTCCATTTAAACCATTTCAGTTCCCCATTTTAGTTCTTTATTTTGTTAACATTGAAATGAATGAATTACTCATTATGTACTAGTAATGCTCCATTTTTATACGTTTAAATTATTCTTGTCCACTAAAACCGCTTGAAGACCATATAAAATTATTAATACATTTTGTAAATAAATATAAAATAATGATTGTATAACTACCGTGCACATGCTTGTGGATGTTTTTAAAAACTATAAGTAGAGAGAAGGTGCAGCCCATTTTGTTAAAACACACAAGCTGCCCGTCTGGGTTTGTTTTTGTGTCTTTTCCACGATCGCACATTTAAAATGAAAATCGGGCCAACAATTCCTGTGATCGGTTGATTTTTTTTTTTCCTCGGGGTGGGCTGTTTATTTGGTATTAACCTCACTATCTGATGTCTAATAAGAGGTACAAATTCAGCTCTGCCCTGATATGCAGTCTGATAGCTGTGTTTGCTTTGTTTCATATTGAGATGCCTGCTTCTGCAGTTATCTGGACACTCCCAGTGAAGTGGGTTTGCTGCTTTCGGTTAAATCTCAGCTCTGCACTTAGTAGGACAGCGCATCGCTTCACTTTGTGTTTCCACTGCTCACCCAGCGCTAATTTTAACAATGTGAGTTCGGAAAGGACGCAAGAAGCAGTGCGACGTTTTAATAATTCATACTTTGCCGTGACGTCACTCAGACAGCGAGCTGCTTCACCTGGGATTCAGGTCTAAAAGTAAACCACAACGAAATATGGGGGGATTCAAAAAGAATCGAACACCTTCATGAATGTATTATCGAGCAGCTAAATATCATATGAACCTGCATTTCATTGGACATTTGAAAGAAGATCCAAAAAAAGGAGAGCTGCCATGCAAACTGGGATGAACTACTTCTTCAGTTCTTTTTGAATCAGCCCGCATTGCAAGATGTAGAGGACTCCTGCCTGCCAGGACTGGAGCTCGACACCTGGAGAACAGTACAGTTAAGCACAGTAAAACTGAAGTCCCGTACTTGAGCAGCATGCATTTCGCAGGCGCCGACGTCCCTCGGTAGGCACCCGGTATGACTCCAGCCGAGAGCGGGGTCTGTCGACTTAGAGAGACTCATTCGCCATGCCTGGCTCAAGTGAACCGGGCAGCCGAGGTGCTCCGCTTCAAGGGTGGAATCTATTGAAGTGAGGGTGTAAAATGGAGTTTGTTGAGGTAGTCACTTTGTTTTCATGGTGCTCTTACTTATCCAGGCTTTCAGCTCTTCTCTAAGTCACTGTCCTACCTTCCCACTATCCCATTATACTTTCAGAATGAGATGCGGCACTGAAAATATAGGACTACTTATTGCTTTTCCACCGGTGGTAAAAAAAAAATATGGAAAAATATGTTATATAATACAAGGCCCCACCCCCACACACAATGAGTTGTATCCCTCAGTGTAAATATTAGGATGGCTTCAGTTGTTAGTATAACAGGTCGCTGCCTGTGTAATTACACACAGCCCCGTGCTCCGAATTTACTCCTCTTTTACCGCATTTAAAGCCCCCAGCTAACAGTACACACAGCCTCAGCCCCCCGGTGTACCTGGCCATATTTACACTGTTCTGGCAGAGTAAAAATGGCTTTCTGCATGCAGAGGTGAAAATGCTGACACCTGCATCTGAAAGGAATAGCGTATAATTTGGGGAAGAGCTGCCGCAATTTTGCAGGACGCCCGTGTTTCAGTTACAAGAAGCATCACTGACAAAGTACACGGTTTGCTGCGGTAAAGTATGACGGCGTGTTTAGGGTTTGTTTTTAAATTGAATGTTGCATATGCATGTATATAATAATCCCTCTATAAGAAGCGAGACAACTAAATGCAGCTCCACTGTAATTTCTCCTTGTAAAATTTTGCCCTTTATTTGCTCCTGCTGTGTCTTTTCATCCCCTTTTGTTCAGTCTGTCTACTGGGCGTAGCCAAGTATTGCACTGCTTTCATGATTCCTGATTCCAACTTGAAGCATGGGATTGTGTGTTGCATGGAAAAGAGAGAACAAAAATAAAATAAAATGATAAATAAATCAATAACTAAATCGCCAATTTGTATTATCACAAAAAAAGAGAAAATCCCTGGGTCAGTATGTATCTTGCTTCTTGAACTGCAGGACCAATACGGCAAAATAAGAAAAAAACGTTGTGATTAATACACACCATTTATACTGTATACATATAAATACGCATCTATATTATGTATAAAAATACTCTTGTTCAAAAAATGTGCACGGCAAATTTCTTTTATAGGATGAAAGTGTATTCAGATTCAAGGAGCTGTGTGTGAATTTACTGCTTTGCTGTACAGAGAATTTGGCCATCAGGTGAATGCTAGAAACGATGCCATTCCCGAAATACTGGCAAATACAGAGAAAAAATGCATTTGGAGATTATAGATGCAATAAACTCTTGTAAGCAAAATCTGCATTTTATAGTCGAAACAACCCTATATGGAACACGCTTCCTGTCATGTTTTAACTAACAATTTATGGTCAACGCTTTAAGAATTTATATTTATACTTTGATGGCCATTAAAATTTCCCAAAAATAAATCTTTGCCTTGCAAACGGAAATTTTGGCTTTAACACGTTTATGCAGAAAAGCCTTTGATATTTTCATCTAAATCAATGTTTATTTAACCTTGAAAACACATTTTTATGGAAATCAAATAAGGGCATGGCAGAAAACGTGAAGAAAAGGCGAAAACGGCAGAATCCGTCAAACCCGAGGCCCTCCGGAGAATTTCATTAAGCGCGGCGCCGGTCATGTCATTGCGCCGAGACCCACCCGTCCCTTCTAGAACATTATCAAATGCACTAATTTCTGTGGCGAGCCCCGTGTTTATTGTGCGGCTGAAATTGAAAATGGTTGGTAATGGAGTGCACCTCAATCCTGAAGCAATTCGAAAAGTAAATGACTTGCCTCTTTTCAATGGCATCGACTGTGGGGAGCTTTGTCCTCCTCGTACCTAATCAACCCTCGGCGTGACCCCGGATCCGGCAGCCCTCCCGGATTAATGATAAAATCCTTGGTTCAAACAATTATTCGACCTGAAATGGCTGTCCGTTTTACTCTGAAAATTAAAGAATGTCAAATTAATTTCTTCTCCTGACTCCCAGCATGTTGTAGAGCACCACTTATTTCTGATCTCTGCCCCATAAACTTTGATTCTTTACATTTTTTTCTCTCTGTGATGTCACACACACCCCTTTATTCGGTGGGCTTTTTTGTACGGTGCGTCTGGCTGCAGAGACGCAAACCGGTGTGAATTGCGCGTGAATGGAAGAAAAACAGCCGTCTCTGGAGAAACAGTCAAGCACACTCGGTGGCCACTTTGTTAGGTACACGCAATCGTTTGTAGGCCCGGCTTGACCTGCGTGTGGTCTTGAGTCGCGAGATAAACGCGCAGACCGGGTCCACAGGTCTAAATGTCATCTGAATGACCATTAGAGTGGACAAGACCTGTGGTCTAAGTAACCTTGAACACAGTTCGGTCCCTGGTGCTGGTCACTCTGGTTCCAGAATTTCAGACTCAGCTGACTTTGCAGGATTTTTACACTACGGTCCCACGAACATGATGGTGTTGTACCTCGCTTTACCACAGTAACCTGTACTGCCCCAGTAGAGCACCTCTGGGTTGAGCTGGAATGCAATGTTAACTGAACAAACATGGCATCAAAACATCTTCAGGAGCAACAGAGCTGAAAGTAGCTTGGACACAGAACCCTGTGGAAATACTGCAGGGGCCTGAATCCCACTGCTCTGGAGTCAAACGCGGCTCCTACCAAACAGGTGTCGATAATAAAGTGGTCCGTGGGCCTATACTTGCAAATATTTCCCACTTAATATGAAGATGCTGGTGCAAAAGATTAGAAAGGTGCCAAAACGGCTCGATTTAGTGAATGTGAACAGCGCTTCGCAAAAAAGCATTTTCACATTTTTACTTTAAAAAGCAAAAAAGTAGAGAAGTGAACAGTTTAAACTAATAACAAAACTAAACAAAGTAAAAGGTGTTATAATAATTTATTCTGTATTCACAAGATCATGGGAAGGCCTATTACCATCTCTTGGCCACCAGGAGGGGGCGCTCTGTCATGTTGCGTGGCCCAGTTGGCAGGTTAGTGGGTGGCGGAAGTGACAGTCAGGCAGGCAGACAGTCGCGGATGCTTCGGCTTTTTGCTCACCAATGAATTATTCCCTTTACGGCTGAAGTGCGGCTGCGAGGGGGGCCTCCCCTCTTATCTCCTATGCATCCTGAGGCAGCGAGCAGCTCCCGCATGGACCTGCTTGCCTGATCCCTCCAGTGAATCACGAGAATTTCGGGAAGCCCAAACAAAATGAACAGATTATATAAAATATAATTACAGAACCTCGTGATTTATTAAAATACAGCAGGGAAGCTGTTCAGACCTCCGAACGGTGACCGTCCAGGCTCCGTCCTAAATGGCTCGGACAGACCTGGCCTCAGTATTAAACACTGCGCAAAAGATGCAGGCTTTGTGTCCGCCGGTTTGTGAAAAACGGCCCAAGAGGACTGACGGCGGGATGCGGTGACACTTGAGGAAATGTGTTTAGCGAAATGGTCAGGGATATAAAGACGGAGGAATAAGGAAATGTATTACCATGGAAACAGTTTCAGTTTCATCTCAGCAACGGCGAATAATTTGCCGCATGTGCACCTGTGTGTTTCCAAGGCTGCAGCCGGTTGCGCTCACAAACCAAAAAATAAAACAGGTTTCCTATGAAGACAACTATGTACAATCTGTTTAGAAATGTCCTTTAGTCATGTGTTAATCATTTACTTGCCTTTGTATACAGTTTCGACGCAACAATACTTCACGGTCAGACTTCTGTCATAGCTGATGTGCATATTGTACATGTATACATGTGTATGAATTTGTGCATAAATTAATGTCCAAATAAATATTGTTTATAAATGTCCAAATAATACCCACAGTCAGACGTATATGGAAAGAATGCGAAAATAAAGGACGGGAAAAAGTTTTTAAACCTCCGTAATGCTGCTGTTTGTCAAACTGCCCAAACCGAGGCAGAGGTCAGAATATCACGCATTTTTCATAATAACCACAGATTATTATTTATTGCTCACTAGCTAAGCTTCTCCACCTTAGATCTGAAAAAAGGAAATAAAAACATCAGATGCTCAGAATAGGATGTATTAAATTGTGCACAGTTGGTTATATAATTTATGTGTATGCATGCATTTTTGTCCATACAGCCTGCAGATTAAGAGCCATGGAGCCTTTACACAAGAAGTATTTTTGAAGGCATGTGCACAGGTGAAATACTTTTGTTACATGAGTGAGGGTACACGACTGCTTGTGTGTAACGCGCATAAAAGCGGGATTCTCTGCATGAACTGAGGTCAAATTGTTGCTGAGGACAGGAATCTTCTCAACAAGAACGTTGTCTGCTGCAGTCCTTTAACCTCCTTGTAAACTCATTCAGTCTCACTGTAGGCTGTTCAGCCACGAAGGAGCATCTGTTGTCTAAGATGAGTCCAGGTGGATGCGGGTGCGTTATTATTAATGCTTTAGCACTTATATAAGCATGAAAATGATGACTTATGGGAGACGAGCTGCAGGCAAGAAGGTCAGACGCTCTCCAAGGTGGAGAGATTATCTAGCATCACTAACCAGTTGAGGACCGTAGCTCTGTACCTGCATTTAAGGTAAGCGG
The DNA here is from genome assembly GCA_018136845.1 of Heterotis niloticus. Classification (NCBI taxonomy): domain Eukaryota; kingdom Metazoa; phylum Chordata; class Actinopteri; order Osteoglossiformes; family Osteoglossidae; genus Heterotis; species Heterotis niloticus. The sequence goes on along the minus strand of CM030903.1, from coordinate 14,907,472 downwards.
CTTACCTGGAGCTATAAGCAGTGGTGCTCTTACCCCCCACTGTCCATTTGTGGGTGACGCTGTTTTAGAAACGTATGCAGAACTCAATATTGGCATTTTGGGAAACTGAGCTGAGAAGTTGCATCAGTGAAACGCTGAGTCTGTAACTGAAAGCTGACTGTGAGAATAAAGGAAGAAAACAAACCTGAGTGAAAGTAAAACACTAAGTGGACCAAGATATCCAGAGGTCCCCATCCAACTTTCAGATCAGTGATATTTAGGAGTTTTCTTATTAATTTTCCGTTTCATATCTACTAATCTACCCATCCAACCAGCAACCTCTTTTTGTCCTCTAGTCTGTGTACTGTACTGTGTACCACGGTACAGGAGGGAATGCACTTTGTTCTCACTGTGTTCCCTCATTTGTCCATTTGATGGTGGGCAAAGCAAACCATAACTGAGATTTAATAAGTAAATACAAGCGGAATAAACTGTTTCTAACAAGTCTGTGGGGGGGATTAGCTTTAACCGTTTGTTCATTTAAAGTAAATTTATTCACATTTACTTTATAAATGTGTGTATTTGTGTGTTCACTTAAAAACTGTTATAGTGGGTTAAATTAAATTAAATGGCTTATATTTGAATATGCAGGATATTTAGACTCCTTGCCATGATATAATTCAGAAAGAGCAACCGAACTGTTTATGCTACTAAAAACATTTTTTTCAGCAGTTGTCAGTATTTCCTGCCTCAAATGTTTCTGTAGTATTGAATATCTAACAAAGTTTCATTTTATGGTTCCATTTGCTGCTCTTTTTCACAGCTGCAGAGTAATGTGGTGCAGCTTTAATTCGGTAATTTTCACTATGTCTTATTTGTTTGAATATGAATTATGAATATGAGAAATGGCAGGGTGCAGAGGTGTTAATAATCCCGATCCCAGACACAAAGAAAACAACACTTTCTTACTATTTAATCTGAGCCAAAAAACAGGCCGAGAAGGAATCCGATGCGGAACTCAGCCTATAGTGAAAGGAAATGTGAGTAGTGAGGGATAGAAAAGAGTTAATTTTAAATAAAAATGTTCATTTATCAGTTTCAGGACAGGAAATTTAAGTGTAAAATGAAAAGGGATGCAGATGCATGGTTGCATGAACAGAGCCCCCTGACACTAAGAACGCATTATAGACAGATTTTTAAACAGGTTCGCAGCAAGAGTGATTAAAACGACTTGTAAAAGTTAAGTTTAGGGTTATTTCTACGTGATGAGCTTTTATTTTTCCATCCATCCACTCATCTATCACTAACCGTTGCATCCTGGTCAGGGCCATGGTAGTCCAGAGTTTATCCCAAAATCACCGGCTGTGAAACTACATCCTGTCTGGGGTGCAGTCCGTTTCAGAGACGTAATTTTTGTAAATATTTGCAAAATATATATATAATATTTCTAAATATTATTAATTAAGAATTGCAACCAATATTTGCATTTAATTCCAAATGTGTAACAGTGCAACTGGAATTGTGTTGATAATGCAAATACTGGGCATACACAAAAATGGGAAACAAGCACTTTCATGAATTTATTATTTTTAACTAAATATCGCATGAACGTGTAGTCTAAACTGATTTGCAAAGTAACTGTCAGTTTTTTCCCTAGCCTTACAAATGCTCAGTATTCTACAGATTCGTATGGAGCCACCCTGCATGTGCGTGTGTGCGCACGTGTGCAGTCGTGTCAGTATCTCCCAGCAAAGAGATGTGTTTGCTTTTAAGTCATTTCACATGACATTTAGATTATAATGGGAAATATGAAAGGATGTCACTGAACAAGCGGTTTGGTTCCAGCTGTTTCTCAGTGAATTTTTTGTTATCGAGACAGAAAATGTTTGACAATTTTTGGGAAAAAAAATCCCCCCCCCCCCCACAGTACTTTACCCTGGGAGTACGTTTCATGTTTGAAAAAGGAAACTTTGCAGCGATTTCGACACCACATTTTCCACATCCGTCAATCTTTCGCGCCATTAGCGTAATCGTAAACGTGGGGCAGTTTGCCTCCGAGGCGCCTGTGTTTTTGAGAGAGGTTTTTAACGCCTTTTGGAAGGAACAAATGTCTTCCGTGCTGAGGAAAGACAAACTGCTGCCTGTTTTGCGGCTCATGGCCCTAGAAGACTGTCTAGAAGTAGCAAAATAATTTTGCTAATCTTCCCAATTTAGCCGCGCGCTGGATGTGTTGTGGTGAGCTGTCATTTCCGAAGAGACGGGGGACGGTCACGTGGGTGGCGGCCACTTCCTTCATTATGCACCGGAGACAATGGCGTGTTCATGGCTCCACTAATTATTATTCTGAGAATGTACCAATTTGTTACCTCCAAAGAGACAGTGAGCCGGGGCCCAGAGTGGGGCCGCTTGCCAACCGCCGCGGTCCAGCTGAAAGGGGCTCTTTCATTCAGGACAGTGGGACAGCAGTGACCCCCAGTGCAAATGAGGCCGGGAGGGGTGGGGGGTTGGGGCGAGTAGGGGGCCGGCGGCGCCGCCGCATTCGCCGGTTCTTTTCCAGCCTTTATTGCTCGCACCAGCAACCTGAGTCCAACCATGACTTCACCTCGTGTCACGCTGGGTCACCTGCATCACTCCCATGCTTACTGGGCATACGAAACCCCCAGCGGTACAGAACCTTCAATCCAGCCATCATCCTTAACCGCTTTTTAATGGTCAGGGTAACGGTGGTCCAGAGTTTATTCCAGAATCCCTAGCTGTGAAACCACAATCCAGGACAGGACACCGGGATGTTGCAAACACCCAACTTGTGCTTCTTAAAATGATGCGGTTGTACAAACAAACCAGGTTAACTCCCTCTTTGTGGTACTTTTATTCACAAAATACAGAATTAATTCTTTTTTTAGTGTAAATCTCACCGAATTAGGGAATTAATTATTAATATTATAGGGACGGGGATTCAAAATGTCAGAAAAAACCTACCTAGGCGACCATGTACAATAAACAGATTAACGGTTGTGTGAATATACGGTATTTTTCTTGGAAGACTGGAATTAAGCGGTTATAAAAACGTTGAGCATAGAAGTGGAGAAGCAGTTTAATCAGATTTTTTAAATGCCGTTCACTTGGCGGAGTTGATGAAGGTGGATCAAGCAAACAAATGACTGCGTGAAGCAGTGAAACGCGTACTGCGTACTTGGTGAACGTAACACACAAACACGGGCCGTCTCAGAAATATTTGTGGCATCAGGCGGAGCCACAGGGACGGTGACGAAGTGAGGGCTGTTTGCTGTGACGGTCGGGTTCAGCCGTGTCAGAAACCGGGGTTAATAGAATGGGTGAGGAACAGGAGCAGGATGGAAGCCAGGCGGAAAGTATTAGCTGGATACCCATCTGAACGGCGCACCCTGCTTTTGTACCATTAATTGTTATCGTTTTTAATATTTTACACAGTCTTTGTGACTTGCATTTGGGAGTGAGTGACATTTTGTTTAATTTAAAATTTGATTTAATTATTGTGGTTGTTTTTCCCAAACCGTGACAGATGTTAATAATAGAGGTGTAATGTTTGACTTACCTTATTTTATTGTAGTTATTTTATTATGTATTTTATTTATTAAACAGAACCAGTGCAACCTTTTACAACAAAGCTAAGAATCAATGCCGCTGGTATTTGGTTTAATGCATGCATGGATGTTAATAATTAATGAAAAAAACTTAGAAATGCAAAAGTGAATACAAAAATATGTAGCGTTGGTCACTGTAGTAAAGACCGTATATAGAAGGCTTTATAAATATTGTATTTCGCTGGGGGTCCCATATTTTCCTAATATTGCCATCATTATTGTTATTGATTTATCCAACAATATTTTCAGCATATTGTCCACAGGCCTCCAATGATATGCAAATACTGTACATTTAAAATTATTTGACAGAACGCAATGATGCCGAGTTGCCAAATTATGACATTGAGTAAAAGCACACAAAAATGTTAAAGTGCTCCAAACCCAACAGCAACTTGATTTAAATTCCACCGTCTGGGACTCTGCTGGTTACAAAACACAATCTGCTACTTTAAATCTTTAAGGCAGCTATTAATTATCACGAAAATATTAATATCTATGCTAATAATAATAGTGGTAAATTTTCCCAATAAAAGCATATTTAATGTCACGATGGCTGTGCTTCTTTTTCATGTTTAAAAAACTTTTTGAAATGCATGTTGATGAGCCGTCACTGAAAAAATTCTTCAGAATCATTTAATGGGAAAAACAGCAAATGCATTAAAAAATTTTTTTTACAGCTACATAAATAGTAACGCTGATCAAAAATATTGCTGTAGTTTGAACCTGATGCTTATAAAGCATTAGTAACAGACATAAAAATAGAGAGCTGACAGTCAGACAGCACCGACACCGACCAGGATACATTAAATCTGTGCATTTTTGTTTAATACCCAAGATGCGAATTAAGTCTGACCTGGCAAACAATGTGATCGTCTACGGTTGTTGACCGTACTCTGAATCATAATTTTCATTTCGGCAGTTATGAGATCCGTTTCAGGTTTCAGTTCAGGTCTAAATACGTAGCAAAATGCAGTCTTGATGGAAGCTGTTCTTACTCTCACAGTTACCCTGAATATGTGTATCTCCTTCTGATTTTGTGCAAAACAAGGGTTTTGAATGGATTTATATGATGACCTTTGCTCATTTACGTATTATTAGCACGGCTCATCGTCACGAATTCAGAGGATGTTCCTGCATTCGTCACATGCGGTCGGTGACTAACAATGGTGACAAAGACTGACTCACGTGACCGTGAGATAAACGAAAGACTGCTCAGAAACACGCGGTCATCTTCCCGGCTTCGGGGCCAGCGTCGGTCTTGTGAAGCTCCCAGACGTCCTGCCAAAACTCGCCTGGTCACCAGAGCCGGGCCTGAGTCAGCGCCCTGACCTGTGACACGGTCCACCTCACTTATTTGCACTCCGGGCCTCGTCTCTGAGGCCTCTCTGTGTCGTTCTGAGAGCTGGATATTGTTTGTCAGAGCCGAGGGTCTGTTTTGGCAGCAAGCGGCCCAGTGCTCGGCAGGCTGACTCATTATGACATAATCCCACATTAATCCCATCCAGTATTAATAGTTTGTGACAGTGTCTGTGGTTCGCTCCACTACTTCTACTGGGGTTAAATTACTGAGCATCGCTAAGCAAATTCTTTGTATTCCCATGAATGTCTTCAGTCAGGGGTACAAATGAGCCTCATTAACTTTAGAGGCAAATGTAAAAACACAGAAAAACACTTAGATTCATTGTGCAGCTGAGGCTGCTTGTGGTCAGCTCTTCTTCAGCCGCGCCGCGTTTGGGCCACGTGGGCTAATACTTGCTTTACTCAATGCTCATAAGTTTGTATTCATTAATATTCACATGTACGACCGAACCCGTGAGACCTACAAACAAGGCTGACCTTTGCTCGCAGGCATGCATCAGATCGATATTAATATTTATTAATTATTTGTCGTCAAAGACCTACACAATAGATTATAACTTTTTTGTGGTTCGTCCGTGTTTGACACCATAGAGGAAAGTATGAAATCGTTGTCCATTGTTGTAAAATATTTATGGTCCGTAACATTCATTTTCCATCCTTCCTCCTTATTTTTCTTGTGTCTGGTGTTATTTCACCACATTTAATTTCCCAACTGAAATGGCAGCAGCCATAGGGCTTGACAGGGTGCCCCGCTGCGCAGCTAGCAGGCAAATGCAGGTACCAGCAGGGTTTTTGGTAATAACGCAGAGGTTAACAGGGCGGTTTCCTTTTTTCAAATACAAACAGTAAAAGGCCACATTTGTGATGTCTTAAATGATGCTGTGCAGTACAATAAAATATACTCCCGCGTTTCCATTGAGTTTACATGCAGTACGATTCAGCTCGAGCCTCACAAGTCCCAAGTGGAGTTTCCTCCTTCTACACGTGTTCACCCAGGCTTCTTCCCGCAGCCCAAACACGTCTGTTTCAGGCGGATCGGTGGCTTTATGCAAATTGGCCGGTATTTGCATGCGTGTGACAACAACTGTTTGTGACGGCCACGTAATGGACTGGTGTCGCTTTCTGGATGTTCCCTCTCACCCCTCACTCTCTGCTTCTGGGATGGACTCCAGACCATTGAGCTCTTGCACTGGACAGGCAGTTGCTGATAATGGACAGAGAAAAAAAATGGCCATTTTCTGCGGGTCAAATGACCGGCGTGTTTACGAGTAGAAACACTCAGCAGCTGTATCCTGACACACCAGCAAGAGATGCCAAGCCATCCACGCCGTGCCGGTTGTACTGGTTAGGGTTGGGCTGCAGGTGGGGAACACCGTGGTACCATCAACAGGAGGCACTGCTGGCCCCCACCTCTCGAAACGCAGGGGAATTAATATCTTGCCTGCTGTGTAATTCAGGAGGAGGTCAACAAGGCAGGCTGAACCAAAGAGAATGAGGCTGCGCGCGTGACCCACACATTAAGGCCACATTAGGGAGACGCAGACCCGCTCCGACGTTTACCGCAAATGACTGGACATGAATGGGGAGGCGTGGTGAGGGAGTGACTGAGCGCCGCACCGTAGGGCACAGCTCCACTTTGTTCACACAGAGCGCAGTGTGTTTGTCACCTCCCAGTGAGACCCCATCAAGCTGTCATATCGCCCCCGAAAAGCACCTTTCAGACTTGGGGCAACACTGGGAAATGGAGAAGAATAAAATACCAGGCTAACAGAGTTTTACTCAGTGAGGAAAAACAACAGGGAAAAAATATAAAGATACATGGTTGGTTGCAAAAGGTTGCACAGACCTTGCTGCTACGTAAAACGGCACCCCTAAGAATAAAAAATTTGCATTTAAATGGTGAAATAGAAACTTAGATAAAAATTTTAAATAAAAGGAAAATGCATTCTTTAATTTCAAGCCAACAGTAACTAATATGGCATTATAATATATAGGGGATATGAAAGATTAAACTATGCAAAAATAAAGGAGGAAAAATTAATATATAATCAATAAAGGTTGAAATACACAGAATAAGCTAATGAATAAATAAATAGAAATTCAAAGTACCATATAAATAAAAATAAAAAGTAAAGGTGTAAATACATGAACATAAATGGATTTCTGCATAGACAGATCATTTTAGAGTCCATCTCTGTCCTACTTCATCCACATGAAAGTATACATCACAAGCATGCATCTGTAAATACTTTTTTTACCTTAATTAGTCATCTGTGGACTTACTGACTTATTTACTTGTTCATACAGTTAATTTTTGCACATTACTGTCATGTCCTCATCTCACAAAAAAGTAGATGAGCCCTCTGACTACTAAGCGATACTGAAACTGGAGTAAATGTAAACTCTTGGGGTCAGAGAAGCAGGCCATGGGTCTCAGAGGACAGTGCGTGGATGTTGAGGATGTTGCTGGACCAGCCATATGCCTTAGTGTAGTTATGTGTCCACAAGTGGTTTAGGTTACAGTTTCACCCCTGTCAAGGGGGCGGCAAGAACTCCCCACCCGGGACCTGAACCCAGCACATCCTGGTCAAGGTACGGTGGATTCAACACTTTGCATCTGCTGAGCAGTGGGGTCGTGAGGCCAACTAATGCGGCAGAAATATAGCTTTAGAAATACTGCCATTACTGATTCCTCTGGTGTAAGAAAACATTATGTATGACTTGGATTTTTATCCAATTTTGGTCTATTTTCTCATCCTGACATCCTCAAATGAAAAACAAAATGGAAAACAAGGAAATTCTGCGTGAAGGTTTTGTTCCAGTTGTCCGCATGCTGCCAGGTTCCATTACCATGTTGAAAATCTCAGCAAACACCAACTAACAATTTTACTTTAGGACCCGTGTGTTGTGGCTTGAAGAATATTTCAGCAATATTTTCTGGGTTTAATATTATTTGTACAGATTAACGAATCCGAATAAATTCCGCCGCCAAAGTTGCCGCCGTCTGCCTATAATGTGATCTCTGCTGGAAGCAGAAGGAACGGCCGCTTAAAGTGCGTTTATAATGACATTTGTCTGAGTGCAGTGTAAATGTTGACCAGTTATTAGCGCGCGGACGGCGGCGGCGTGCAAGAGGAGGCATCCGCCGGCGAGCTGGCAAGCGGGAGCGCAATTTCACCACCGGGCCTCCTTTGTGCGGCTGGAGCTGCGGCGGAGGCGAGTCGGAGGAGCGCCAAGCCGGCAGGTGCGTGCCACCAAATTACTGTGGGCAATTTGCATTTTCATCTGCTAAGAAGCGTGCCATTATCATATCAAAGGGACTCGCGGCAGCATCCAAGCCTGGAGAGACGTGGCACAGCCTCAATTTGAGCAATTAATGCGCGATGAAGACACTTGTCATGCTTCCCAGAGTTCGCCCGCATCCAGGTGCATTGTTCGCGCCCGGGGACGACGGGACTTTCGCGGCTCGGGAAGAGGAAAACGCACAAATTGCGGCACGCGGGCCACCTTCTCGAAGCCGGGGGTTCTCGGAAAGACGGAAGCCGTCCCGAGCGGTACTTGCTCGCTCGGCTTAAATTTTCGGGCATCTCGAAATCGCTCCGTCCCTTATTCCCAAAGCTCCTTCCCCTCTCTTGTTGGAGACGCGACGGCGGCACGGCGAGCAGCGCGAGCGACGCGCCATTTCAGGCGTTTCGCCGCCACGCGTGGGCCTAAATGGGCCTTTTCCCTTAGTGGTTCCCTCGCGCCAACTGCGCTCCACGGGGCCGGCGCGCGTCCGGCCGCGTCGCGCGTCGTAAACCAGGTACCAGGTTACTGCCGTCGGCTCCGCTTGTTTTGATGACAGCCCAAGAATTTGCACACTTTTTTTTCCCGCATCAATTTGGTCGCCATTACATTCACATTAGTGTTCAATCAGGGCCATTACTGTACTTGCTGCCCCCTCCACCCCCCCGGTTTAGGGACGGTCTGTCATTTAGCTTTTGAGGAAGTGCCTTTGTAGGAGTTGCTCTGAAGCACTCTACATTTTCTTTGGGGCCGGCACTTACAAGACGGCATTAGTCACAGCTGCTCTGCGCGATTTCCATTCCTTCCCGCGCGTCGCATCTCTGCCAAGTGCCTCTGAGTGCCTCTCGCATTCACAGAACCTCCTGCCAGATCACATCCTTATTTTCTAGGACAGTCAGCTGTTCCCTACCAGCTCTGAATTGCGCTTGATAGAGTGTTTTGTTTGGATTCCCCGGTAAAGCCGTCTGCGCGGGATAATACGCCTTGATAATATATAGATTTGTCTGTCCATTCACGCCTGGGTGTATCGGGGTTTACGAGGGCTAAAGCAGGACTCCGCGCGCGGGATCGCACGGCTGCGCCGCGGTAAATATAAATGAGACGGATGCTTCCGGCGTCCGAGGAGAATCTGACACACGTAAGATGCTGCTATCTCTGCGCGAGGAACCGCCTCTTCGATAAGTCACGGACGCAGCTGCGAATATTCCTGCGGAAATTTACCCACATCAGCGTACATTACAGTCACGAGAGCCCCGAGATAAATCCGCTCATTTGTGAATGTGCGGCGTGAACATTCGGCCCGACATCCTCGCGCGCGCCAAAGAATTAAGAATATTATACGGAATTAGCGTTGTGGTTTAAGGAGCGCTTGCTTCTGTCGTAGCGTTCAAGTGGGGAGTTTGCGTGCCTTACCTTGTCGCACCGAGGTGCCAAGCGCAGCTTCTGGGAGGCGGCTCTTAATAAGGCTGCGCTTTAATTTGTTTGTAACCGTTTGATTTGTCTTCGTGCCCGCTTTTCATCGCAAATGGCATTTACCGAACAGAGCCACACATGACGCCGCGCAACTTGAGCGCGACGCGGGCGCCGCTCCATCTCCACCCCCACCCGCGGCCTTATCTTCCGTTCTGATGATATGCGGCTTTCTGGACCGTCTTTCCTGTGGGCCCCGCGCCGATTCCTGATGTTTGTGACAGGCCACGATAGGGGGAAAGCTCTTATCGCCGTGGGGTTCGGAGGCCTCTCTAAATTGAAAATTGCAAATGAAATCCGGCAGGCTTAAATTCATCAGCTATTATGTCAGATGACCTTTGGCTGCTGCTGATAAAAATGAGCGAATGTTAGCTCTGATCCAATTTTCGCCACTAACCATTCCTTTCACTTCATTCACAGTCAGACAGCAGACTGACTGCAAGTGAAAATGATAGGGTTTCAAGAGAGTACCATTGTGTTGCAGATTAAGATTTTCTCCCCCTATTTCCTGAGGTCGGCCTCGCGGTCCCCTGTCTGGTATCTCACCATTGTCCAATCAGTCTCAATATCTGCTTCACAGGACATGTAAGCCATCCTTACAGATAAACACTTACGGGGGAGATGTTGGACTTAATGGTTTTGCTTCAGAGGTGCCGAGGGTCACCGTGTACCAATATTGACTGGCACATGTTAGTTTAATCTGACATTCTGAAGGAATGTGACACTCCTCTCGGCCCCCGAGTTCTGGCGCGCTTCTCCCGCTGTGTTTGCGTCCCGACTCTGCAGCTTCTCCTCTTTCACCGCAGAATGGGTTCGTTTCGGCTACACGCTGCAGCTTCCGGTTTGCGGACTTGCTGAACTACAGCTATTTCGTAATTGTTATTTTAAAAAATCTTTGTTTTAATGGTATGATGGGAAGAAAAAACACTTTTATGCAATTTTATTCAGTATCGGTAATATTTTAGGGAAGAGTAATTAAAAATTTGCTCCGCTTCAAAGTTCCTGGGAAAAGGATTGGGGAAACACAGGAGTTATTCAGTTTCACTGTATTGTAAGTGTTTACGATCCACTTGGGAAAGATGGGAAATTAATACTTTTGGTTTCATTACACTTTTCATTTAAAAATTCAGTTTTACCGTGACGAACGCCTGGCGCTTTCATGACTTTACAGGCTAAATCAACACTTTATGGATTCAGAGAAGATTTCTAGCTTTGTTCCGGTGTTTGAGTTTTCGGGGTTCGCCGGACTGTCCGTCAACAGGCAACACAAGTGGCAGCTTCATTGATGCCAACAGCTGGTAAACCAAGGACTGCTCACGCCAGCCAGGGGGAGGTTACCTTCCACGGTCCAAATACACACGTGCACGAATGGGTATGTGTGTGGGAGTGTGTTTGAATGCCGCTGTGATGGATTGATGTCCCACCCAGGGTGTATCTACCTCACAACCTGTGCTTCCTGGTTAGGCTCCACCCAACTGTGACCCTGTACTGGGCAGGTAGCTGTGAGCAGTGAGTCGGGAACAATTTCAGTGAAAAAGTAATGACTGTATATTGGTTTTATTTATGTACAACTTTGAGAAACCAATCGCAGTTTCTGTCCCTTCACTCAAGGCTTAAAAACACAGTGTGAGTTCAGCATCTACTCTGCTGACAACCATCCATCCATCCATTTTAATCCAGGGTCATGGTGGTCCAAAAGCCTTTTCTGGAAGCAGTAGGTGCCAGGATATGAAACTGTCCTTGGATGGGACACCAGTCCATCACAGGCTGACCACACACACGTCTTTGGATTGTGGGAGGAAACTGGAGCCTCAGGAGGAAACCCACACAGATAGGGGGAGAACCTGCAGACTCCACACAGACCAACCAGGTGCTGACCACTAACTGTATTTTTCTTTCAGCTCAGCAGTTTGTTACGTTTGCCCTTGAATCTCCATCAGCTCTAAACTTCTTACCATCTTAAAATCAGTTTCAGTAGTGCAGCAGAGTGGGTGGCCACACTTTGGTGCCGGTAAAATGCAGGGTGGATGATAGAAAACTATGACATGACTACAGCTTAGAAACTCTTCCCAGAAAAACACTGAGTAAGAGAACAGGGGCAGCGGAATATTTCTGACTCCCTGAACTGAGGTCATTGTCAACTGTTCTGCACGGAGAGAAAACCCACGCACCGTTGGATCTGTTCGCCTTCTGTGTGCCTGTAGCTACTGTGCCTTCATTTTTCTTTCATTTTTACCCGATTTGGGAAAACAGCTAAGATTTTTTGCAGTTCTTTCGTATACTTAACATTTAGCTAAGGTCTATTGATAATTTCAGCCTTTAACAAAGTTCACGCTAAATGCCGACAAAAGAGTTTTTTCTGTTAGGCAGAGTGAGCACAACAGCTTTTTTTTTTTTTTTTTTTTAAATTCATTGTAGTTTTCTCAGTGTACAAGCAGTGTTTCAGTGCAATTATTCAAACATTTCTAGTTATTCAAGAACACGATTTAAAATTTTTGCCATGATAGTAGATTTCTGAACAAGTTATCTGTTATCTGAACTGCTTTCAGATCAGCTACCAGCATCTTGCTAGTATATTCTGTGGCAAAATGAATCCTCTTCTGCAGTAAACAGAAAGTGCTGCGCAAACGTACCACTCGCACGTTTAACCAAGAAAACAAATATGACTGATAGTTTATCAATAGGTACTAATATGTTTACGCACTTTGTTGTGACTGAAAGATTAAAGCGATTCATTTTTGATGCTGAAGCCTTGCCCTGTTCTTGTAGCTCTTATGTATAAATATATAATTTATACATAGTTTATATATAATACATATATAAACTATGTATTATTACAGAATATAAATAGGCGAACGCATATATATATATATGGGTCTGTGTGTGTGTGATTGTGTTCATGCTTTTGCAAAATTATTGTTTAACAGAAATAGGAGAAATAGTTTAATTTAGGCCAACAAGTGACAGCTTTCAACAGCCAAGTCTTCTTTTGCTACTGGGAGTTTTTTGTTTTGTTTTCCTCTCCTCAGTTCTCACCTGGCTTATTTAGACAGCAAACTCTCTGCATGGTTCATAAGCAGATTATCTCTGTCAGATAATTCCTTGTGTGCTGAAACCCTGACCTTTGCGCAGCACTCCGTCACCTGTTGAGAAAAGCAGTACATAAAAATAAACTGGATTTAAAAGTGTAAAATCCAAGATGTCACACGCACGTCAAAATACGAGCATAACAGCATAGGATGGGTTCCAAAATATTAACAAGCGAGGGAATGATACACATGTATATTAGTTGCTGAGTGATGTGCAGTAGGTTATAAACACAAAAAAGGGGCATATTGCTACCATGTAGCCAAATTATACCTTCAAGAAATGAGCGGTGGCAGGGGGGTGTGAGCCACAAGCACACGTGCGAGCGCCCGTCACTCAGCCTGCGTCCCTGCGGTTCTCATGAGATTAGGGCCCGCCCACAGCTGCGACTGGAGAGTCCAGATTACACATCGAGGTTCGGGCTGCCGCCTTGCACGCCAAGGCCCCGCCTCCTGCGGTCGGGTTATTTACCCTGAATCGAAGCAGTAAAAATTTCCCTGCTGCATAAACACTGTAAGATGCCTTTTAGAAACGCGCCAGCTAAGTAAATGAACGTCGTTGTTCGGAGTGCTTCATCTTTTTTTCTTACTTAACTTGAAGTTGCTGAGGAAAACGCCGTATTTTCACTGGAGACTCCAAACACTTGTGCCGTTTTCGTGCCAAAAGAGACAAGGGACGCGTTTCACTACGATCACTGCGCCGCCTGCGCGCTGCACACCCCAGCCGAGGGATCGCATTCAAATGACATGCTTGGCACTTTTTTTTTAATTTATTTATTTTTTTTTTTAAAATCGCCGCTCGTTTACGTCAACATTATTTAAATACGCGAAGCGACGTCAAATGACGTCCGACTTTCGCTACTCAATCCGTTCGGGCAGCAAGCAAGCAACCCCCCACCACCACCACCTTCATTTAACCGTTTACTTACATGCCACAGCTCAGCGCCTCCCTTGTCCCGCACGCACCTGTGACAGGTGCTGATCATTAATGAGTTATTACGCCAGTTTATTTGGCGGCTGACAAGTTGCAATTTGCCCCTGATTCGACTCGCTTGTCAGGTGGGAATTACGGCGGCGCACATGTGCCAAAACACATCACCCTCCCGGCGGCTCCCGCTCCCTCTCGCGTTTTCCACAAACAATATCCGGGACTCCGAAGTAATAAGGCGGAATGTATAATTAATTACCCAGCTTGCTCTAATTGGGGATGAATAAGTTGTGTCCCTCTCACCATCACAAATGTGGCGATGGGTAATACCAGTTTATGCTATATTAACTGCAAATATGCAATCCTTGTGAGAGCACTTTCCTTGATGAATTTGATGAATGTGGCAATAATTAGCAGAGACAGATGAGAGCTAAATTGCTACTGACAATGTAACGCTATCCAGCTCGAGGGCCTGGGAACATGGCAGGCTAACATGGCAGGGACCGGGCCTCGTTTCTAATGAATGGTCTTTTTGCCAGTGGGGAGGAAAAAAGAAGGGAAATGGTAATTGTTTTCGTCAAAGGCTGTGGGGAGCTATCAGGGTAATAAAGTTAATTAGCAGAACAAACAAGCTTTCAGCGCTTTGCTGGAATTGGGGGGGGTCGTTCGAGCGGAGCGCAGATATGAACCGATGAAATGATAGCGCGAGATCTTTTACACGGGAGGAGTGCGGGGAAAATCAATCAGGCCTCTTCTTCTTCCTTGGCCGGATATATACATTTCAGATTGAATGTGAAATTTGCCTCCTTTCTTGCTTTACTGTCTTCGTCCCTCAAATTTTTTGATTTTTTTTTTAAAAATCGTTTTATTTCCCGCCTTTCCTCGAGAGCGGACCCCCTCCGGTATCCGTAGCTTTCGCTCGGTCGCTCTCCGAATTTAGGCAACGCACCCTCCGCTGCGTCTGCCGTGACCCCCCCCCCCCCAAAAAAAAAAAAAAAAAACCATTAAAAATAAAAGTCAGGGAGCTGAGGTTGTTTGAAACACAGTTAGGAAAACGGGGGTGTTTTTATTAGCTTAAACATGATAGAGAAAATCTGCAGTCTTTTTGCTGTTAGTTGGGTTAATGCAAATGCATTCTGACAGGTCGTTTAACTCGGGTCCGTATTCAACAAAAGGGGGGTCAGGAAACTGCAGGACAAGCAAGCCAGCTGACAGTCTCAGTTTTTGTTTTGCGGTTGAATATATTCTTAAAAATATATTGTTAAAAATGCACTAAATATTCCACATCACACCTGTGCTGCTCCATACACATGGATATGACAAAATTGTGACTTTAACACAATTTTAACACAACACTGTAGTTATTGTTTTATTTTCCATGCACTTGTCAAAATTTACAGTATAATTCAAAGTTTTTGCATGCAGCTCCAGTAAATATGCTATGCGGCTTTGCTGTTTTTCCACACGTACAAATATAATATTATTAAACTTGATGGCATGCGTTTCGTAGCTCACATATTTTATTTTACATTTTATGTGGAAAAACTAAATTTGAACTAAGGCCTTATATTCACTTAAATCAAATTTTGCGTGGGTACTAAATTCTGTGTGAATGTATCAAATTGCAAAGGCAATAAACAGGATAAATTGCTAATATTTCTGTTGAAAACTTTAAAATCTTAATGACTACTTAATAAATCCATCCAGTAGAATGCAACAGATAGGGAACCAATGTGACAGCATTTTGATGCTGAACTGGACAAAAAATATCATTTGAAAATGGGCAGTAAATCTGAGCAAAACCATGATTTATGTAACAATAAATATTGGGGAAATAACCATACTCGGCGGTGCTGATAACAGTCGCACTATAGATGAAACAACCCTTTTATGACTAAGTGCCTAATGGTAGACATCATAAGTTAAAAAAAAAAAAAATTGTTCATATTCATGCATTCTGTAAGACCCAAGGACCAACAACATATTTAATAAATATTGCATATTTAATACTAAAGCTAGTGACAAACTGTAAAATACTTTAACTGCAATTTAATATTTTAACCAAATGTTTGCCAATTTTCAATGGCATCAGACAATCTATCTGTCCCATAGACACAGCCATGAAATATGGAAAATATGGAAATATGGAAATGGTCTTTGGAAAAAAAAACAAATAAATAAACATTGCGTATCAGTACAATTTATCTGAGAAACAGTTAAACATTTAGCTTCAATATATCATTTATTTGGTGTGAATTATTTAAAGGAGCTCATGAATTAGTGTGGATTATAAGTTTATGAAATCCAAATACGCGAGCATTGTACCGCTTTTACGACGCATTTGAGCACAGGACCAGGACATTTTACCACTTGGGCTAAAGCGGACTTTGTGGTCTGGTGTGCTGTGGTGTGACCACACGTTAAATGTCAGAGGCCGCCGAGCTTTGCAGGGAAGTCCTCCACCGTGACCCCATTCAACATCTGTGTGCGACCAGGGAGACCGCCGGTTTGGCTGCGTCGTTTGTCGCCGTGCGCCTCATCGGAGGCAAAAGCAGGCAGCATCGACCACACGCGGTGAACCCTGAGGTGTCATGTATCCCGCCGCCAGGCATTGTTTCGTCCTCGTGTGCCGTTAGCCGCATCTCACCGGGGACCGGCGATAGCTTATCAAACCCCAACCAGTTCCCCTTCATCACGAGCAGATAATAGAGGCTTTCAATTTGTCAGAGTGGAACCATGGGAAGCGCTGGTCAGCTGACAGCTGGATGGACAGCTTGACAGCTTCTGGAGCATCATGGGAAATAGCTGTCACCTGATGCTCGCCGTCCGGCAAGCTGACCTTCTGCATGACGGCAAAAACAAAGATTGTGTCAGGCGTGAACTCTGGCCTTCCGAAGTGAGCTCTGTCACCCCAGTGACCCTGGGACTTGGATTAAAAAGGCGGGATAAACCTAAACGGTTGCGTTACCCCAAGAAGCGCTATAATCCACCCCCTTGACTTGAGGAAATGTTTATAGCCGCGTTGGTTTTTTAACAACGGTTTTTAAATCTCAAGAAAATGCAGCGTAACGGAGTCGTAAAGACCTCCCAACAGCTGGTGTCAGTGTGGCTCTTTGCTTTGGCTTAAATTCTTCTTCTCTGGTCAGCGGCGCAGCAGAAGGGATAAAAGCTCTTGTGCAAGGCGTCGACAGTGAAAAATGCTATTAATCCCAGCAAAAATTGCTAGGCTCAATAAAAGAGAAAAATAATTCAGAACTGTTGCTTTTACGAAAAAGGTCAGCTAATAAATTTGCCACAAAACCCTATAAATCGGTAAACATTTATCCAGGTTAAATGGTTTATTTGCAGTTCAAGTGAAAACCCATTGAGTTGGTTTTGCAGTTATGAATATTCTCATAGCTGATAGAAATGTTTGGCTTTTTCTGAGCGTCACAGTTTGTTTTTGAGAAATTCCGCAGCCATTTTGCCGACGTCTGGGCCGCTTCACGCTGCGGACCGGTTCTTTCGACGTTCATGTAGGGCAAAGGAGAGAAGCTGCGTGTTTTGGTTTCGCCACGTCCTTCAGGCAGGGCTGCTTTGCTCAGCGCTGGCATCTGCCCATCAAACCTGCTGCTTCACTTGGAATTGTCAGGCTCCCTCAGGTCGGGCAGATGTTGCGTTCGGAAAACCTGTGGGCCCAGTATTGTCTTTCTGAGGTGACAGGCATCGCCTTTTCGCTTCTGCACTGCTGTCTCTCTGTTTCAGTGGTGGCGTTTGGAAGCACAAAGCCGCTTCATTTGTTGGGGAAAATGCTGAGGAGTGCAACATCTGTTGAGTTCACAAGACAAGCGGGGCTCTAGGGATCAATAACTGAGGTGGTCAGAACATGATCTGCCCAGAGTTTCTTGGATGACGTACATAACAGTTTGGGCAGTGGTTTGTCCTCGCGCACTTTGTATGTACAGCGATTGATTCTTGAACTTCAGAGTTAGACACCAAAACATTTTACCCCAGGGGGCAGCTGGGTCCTGTGTTTGGTACAGGTGGGCAACTTCAGCTTACAGTTTAGCATAAATTTGTTGAAAGTACACCACACACATTAAAAATAAGAAAAATGAATAAAAACGAGTTAAGAATTTTGAAAAAAAATGGATAATAAATTGAATCATGGATAATAAATTCTTACCTTTGTGAATGATGTCATGATACTGAATGTGCAGTTAATAAAATTTTGATTTATGTTTCGGATCTTAATCTGCAATTTTTTAATGAATACTGGTATTTACTTATATGGGTTAGGGTTAGTGGTTAGAATTATGGCCATGCCTGTGCCTGTGCAGAACACAGTTTCATTGGTTAGTTATGCAGTTTTGGACAAAGTCGCGGACATTAAAAAATACGTACTTTTGAGCTCGATGCTTAAAGCGATGATGATATAAAAAGTTGTAACAGTTCTTAGTGTGCACTGTCATTGACTGCAAATGATGTTAACTCTCATTTTGGTTTGGTGTTGGTATCTGATAAGGAAATGCTATCCTACAGGATTGAATATTTCCTTGTAAAATTGCAAAAATAAATTAACCAAAACACACTTTCTTTTAAAATTAAACCATTAAAATTAATTGTTTTTTTTTTGTACCTACACATTAAGGCAGTTTTAACATCTGGTTTTATTTCCATGCACCATTAGTAGTGAACTTAAGTTTTGAGTGGATGACATGTGAGCAAAATGTTTATCTGGAAACATCTTTTACTGTGGCAAACTGTGGAGCCCAAGGTGGGAGATGCCTGCATGTCTCATTGTGATGGAAGAGCACAACATATTCACCAAGGTGCCAACGACCGGCCTTTAGAAGCGGCTACAAAAGCTCTTTCTCCCATTGCCGAACAATGGCTTTGCATGGGGTTTCCACCCCATTAGTGTGGGCCAGACTGTCATGCAGATCCGCGCCCCTCCTCATGCCATCGCGCCTTTGTTTTAGATTCCTAGCTTGGGGGGAAATTTGTCTAATTGCTTGACAGGTTCTCATTCGGGAAGAGATTAGCACACATTTAGCAGAGTTACGCATTGACTTAGCAGGACCACAATTTGTACTAATTTGTCAAAAGCAAAAAAAAAAAAAAAAAAAAACAGCCCATCTCTTAAACACTGGATTTGTTGAAAATCTTAAGTCTGTTATAGGTATCAGTTTTGAGGAGAAAGCACCCCTGAAACCTCTGGGGGCAACAGGCTGCAGGCGCCTGTTTTGTGAGACTTCTCTTTATTTCCCAGATTTGCATCAGGATGCTGCTGAAATTGATCAAAATTATGTTTTTGGCCCATCCCTGAGCATTTTTTAAAAATGCATATATTGTTCATTGATGTGACAAAAGTATTTTGTGTTGCACACTGCTTTGCATGTGCTTTAACTGAGAACATTAGAGCATGTGTCCATGCATCTACCTGTACAAAGAGAACAGTACTACGTTGGGTCCAAAGCCATGCATTTTATCTATTAAATAAGTCTTTCCCGCTGGCTCAGAAAATAATACGGAGAATTTTGGAGACCCAGGCATTAGGAATTGTGAGTGTTAGCAGTTGTCCTTGGGGGACGCACAGCAGGAGCAGCTCCCACCTGTGAGCACGGTGAGGTTGTCAAACACAGCAGGTTGCCGCATGTTGGAGCTTCTGTTTAACTCTCTTTAGGCTTCTAAATCATCTGCAGACGCCCACTGCAGCCTAGTGAGAGGCGATCCATCAGCATCACGGTGCTCGCTTGTCTGTGGCCCTCGCAGGCCTACCGTTAAATAGTGTGCAACTTTCCGCAAAATAGCCAATAATGTCGCGCAAAAGAAAAGACTGCATGCACTTTCATGCGTAGCAGGAAAGACATCAATTGACATTCAGTTATGTTTTTGCACTTCATTTCCAGGGAGCGCCATCATGCGAGGTTTACAGTAGCTGTACAAGTGGCAGGAATGGGATGTAAACCAGCAGCCCTATATTCCATCACTTTAAGCGCCTCTACGTAAGTCAATGTTTTAAAGAATTAGTACTTCACACTTTTGTTCTTGGAAAACACATTCATACCATTGATTGATGAGCAATTGATTTATTTGTTGCGCTCAAGTAATTTCATACTTTGCAACCGCGGGGTACATTTGTTCATTTTGCAGCTTCTTTCTTTACCAAAATACCAAGAAACATTTTCTCATCCGGAGATTTTATTCTGTTTATAAGTCTAATTTAGTTTGTTTGTTGCCCTGCATACCTTGTAATATTAGTACTATTTTCACTTCCTGATAGTTTGGCTGATGTATACATTGTTTTACAGTGTGATTCGCTAAGTAGACACTTGCTTAACCTGTGAATGGTTCAGGTAGAATTTTGGCTGCTTATTAACAGTTTGACTGAATCGTACACCCAGGTAGCTGATAATGGTCACGACAAACAGGTATCCACTTAAGCATTATCGTTCCTTTATTTATTCCCTTCATTAATTTATTTTTCATTTATAAATATCAATATAAATGTGCTGTTATTCCCTCAATGTGGGAAATTATTTTAGTGTGAAAAATGGTCTGAAAGTAATGAAAACATGACATTAAAATAAGGAGTAATCCTCATTTTTGCTGAAGGACAGAGTCACACTGAGTGAGACAATGGAGGGGGGGGGTCTTCATTTTGAAAGCTAATGTGTTGGAGAAGGGATTTTCACAGATGACAAAAGGCTTCCTCCTACCAGTAAGCAGCTTCTGACCCCGCACCTCACCCCCTATACACATGTAATCACATTCCCGAAAGACGCATGGAGAAGCCCTGGGGTTGGCAGGTTGGTGCTCAGAGGTCCGTCAACACCCCCCCCCCGTCAAAAACACGTAAGAGGATCATGTGAGCGTGTGATCCTTCTGGCATTAGAGGAGGTCCTTCAGATGAGAGGTCCACCTGTGTTCATTCACAGACAGATGACATTTTTTTTCTTTCCTTCCCGCTGATTCTATTAGGAGACCCAAATCAACAACAGATAGAATTACAGAATATCCTGAATTTATTCAGATTCAACTGAAAAAAATGGGCAGCAACACCTGGATGGAACACCAGTCTCTCTCTCTTTCACACACAAATACACACACGCACTTTGGGGAATTTATGGTGATCAGTTAGTCTGAAATCAATGTCTTTTGACTGTGGGAAGAAACTGGAGCAACGAGTAAACTCCACACAAGCTAAGCTGCATTCGAACCCACGCCCGCCACCAAGCACCACCCTACCATCCCAGTATTAATTGAGCTTTGCTTAAGTTTTAGGAGCGATGATGTAAAATGTGAATAGGCAGTTGATCACTCTGTACAGCATTTACTCTGTTGTCTTCAGATTTTGTCACTTTGCATTTTGCTCATGTAAAGTTTCCTTATGTGTGCACTGTCTGCTGCTCTTTTTTGCTGAATGTGACCACATGCGCATCCTCCCTGCAAATTCCTAGCATATGGAAATGTACATATATGGTAAATACATGTGGTCTTATCTTACAAGACAAACTGGTTTTCAACAAAGCACACAGTTTTAAGTGGGCAGAATCCAATGCCAACTGGTTTAACTGGGCCTGTGAAGTCTGAGCCATTCAATCCTGCTTAACAAATGAATTGGTCAGTTGAACATGAACATGTACAGGAGAATGATGCCATTTTTTTTCCATTTCTTTCACAAAGCCTCCATACTGATATTCAAGACGTGTCTTTTGAAGGAGTGTGGTTCATGATGCCCAAAGTTAAAGCCAGTGGCTAAAGTAGCTGCAGTGCCTACTTGAATCCGTAAGCAAGACTGTACAGTAAACCCAGAATGGAGTATTTTACTGGGAGGTAATGAGAGGTGGAAAACACCCAAATTTAAAGATCTGCCCTTTGTTTCTGATGTTACTGTGAGATTTGATTAAACTTCTAGTCACTCAGTGGGTTCCTTGTTAAAAGATACAGACTGACAGGCAGTGAAGAGAAATGGAGCTGGCATCTAAATATTTAAGGGCTAGCAGTGTCACCAAGCACTCACCCAACAAACCCGTGAAATGCCTATAATAAAGAAATAACGTGTCAGCTACTTTAAATATGTATTCATTTACATTGATGTAAATGTTCCCCTAAACAATCTACTGGTATGTGTGTGTGTGTGTGTGTGTGTGTGTGTGTGTGTGTGTGTGTGTATGAAATCTACTTGGTGACATCTGTCCATTGTGTACAAATTTACAAACTTGTGTTATGTTTTTTCTCATAGTCAAAAAAAAATCGGCTTCAGTTAAACTGACAAAACTAAGTAGTCCTGAGGTTTACCTAAGGTTGTCAGAATGTCTCACGAGTATCATGGCAAAACAGTTGAGATTTATTGCTGTACCGCCGTCCCTTATCTACTGTGAGTGCATTCATTCACGCCTTTATGCTCATTGCCATTGCAAGGAATTTGATTACCAGTATTTCTTACAAAAGAGTGGTTTTCAGACAAAAATTTGTAGAAAAAACTTCTCTCTCGCCTTTCACTTTCATAGGTTAATACATTTCATCATGTGTTCATTTGATTGTTAGCTGTTCATTCGGTCTTTTGCTTTTTTGTTTGCTCGCTGTTTAAAACTTTCACCTCATTGTTTGGGGTTCTGTCGCTTACATGACTCAAATATGCATGAGGGAAATTTCAACATGAAAAGAACTCTTAGTTTTACAGGAAGGAAAAACGTATCACACGAGGACAAGCTCTAATGTATTTTCTGCTTTGGTTAACTTACTCTTTGCTTTAGCTGATAATTTCCATGGATCTATATGACATCCTTGTGCTGCAGCTTTCTTCAGATCAGCTTCATAACAAGAGATGTAATCTTCCCACTGTCATCTCTTGAAGGCCTCTTTGTAAAATAAATTCTTCATTGTATGAAGAGATTTTCTGCTGCAGTAAACTGAAAAATCAGGAAGAAATGGCTTTGGCTGTTGTTCGATGCTGTAACTGTTAGTAACATGACCACCCAGAGTTTCTACAGAAAATTCTGTCCTCTAGTTATGTCATGATCATTGTTGAGACCATTCATCTGGTTTCTGCTTGTCCTCTCCTCCTTCCTCCAACTTTTCCAGTCATTACTGCATTTTCAGGGAATCCAGTCTTCATATTATGTGTGTAAACTATAAAACCTATAATAACCATAATAACCTCATTTATGTGTTTCCAGTCAGAGCTGTGGTTTGATTTGATCCATCCATCCATCCATTCCCTTTTCCATTGACCTTCTGTTTTGCCATGCCCAATATCTTTCTCTAATGACCGTTTCCTCCACATATTTTGGCCAAAGTGAGAGATTCTTGTCACTGAGACTTCCAAAGTGACCCTGGGTTCAGTCATCATCATGACCAATGGTCAATTGGTACACGCAGTTGCTTCCTCCAGCACCACAATTTTGAGGCAACTGTTTTCTTTCTGTGTTTTTTCCTGATTGTCCAACTTTCACATCTGTAAGGTATTATTAAGAAGGCCATCGTCCGAACAAGGCAAATCTCTTCATGCTCTTAAATTCTTTCTGCTCTTTCGATCTTGTTCCTTCATGGCCGTCTTACTGATGGCGATTCCTCATGGAATTTCCTGGCTGCCTGTAGCTTCCATGTTAATTAGTGATCCAAGAATGCTGAGATTAACTTCAGTTTCTTCTCCATCCTGGATAAAGCTGCCTGTTGTCAAGATCTTTGTCTTACTCATGTTAAGAAGCAGTCCCATCTTCATGCCATGTTCCTTGACATTGATTAAAAGCTGCTTCATTATATAATAGTCATTAAAATAATAACAATGTGACGCAGAATATCTCGATTAAAGAAAGTGCAATGAATCTGAGACGCGCCTGTATCAAGCAAAGCCACACATGCTAAGAAATGACATTGAGGAAACAAAGAAGCAATCCCACGTGTTGTAGAACACTTCCACACTGACAGGAAACAAGTAGTAATTTTGTTCACTGTCTAAAAATAGTGTCATTGTCTTAGCAAAATACCGATACACCTATTTATTTATTTAATTGTTGTATGAGCAGTGATCCTACGCAGTGGCACAAGAATGAAGAGCAGCAGCAGGCAGTTTGTCTCTGTATGCTGGTCTTTATATTTTTGCTTGCTGCAAACTTTTGTGTGACCTTATCTAAAATTAAATGTAAAAAATATGTATACGGTATACAGGTGTTCCTTGTCTTACGATGGAGTTACATTCTGATAAACCCATTGTAAGTTGAAAATATTGTAAGTTGAAATGTGTTTAGTACACCTAACCTACTGTCACATCTGTGGCCGCTCCAGTAACAGAACGTAGGTGGTCTCTCCGCCCCTGTTTTCAGAATGAGCACCGATAGGATGACTGTACAATCGTGGACAGAATTTAGTTCCTACCCAGACTTCCTGTCAGTGCTCAGTCCCGTTTGTGAACTCTTCTACAACTGCTGTATTGCTAATACCTTGTATTTTGTTTATTTTGAATTGCGGCACCTTCCATTTTTATTTACTACCAGTGGCTGTTGTTTAGTGCTAGCTCCCGGCTAATGGCAACACTCTTTGTCGGAAACAACACTCAGTAAAGAGTCTAACGGAACGTAAACTTACTAACATGGTGTCTTGAGATTGCTTCCACCCACCCATGCTTAACACCTAGTGAACATCATAGTCTAGCCTAGCCTACCTTAAAAGTCATTACAGCTTGCCACTTTCATGCCACTTTCAGAAGACACAGACATAGATGGGTGTTTCTTAGACATGATGGATGCACAAAACACAACATAGATGTGGGGGGGGATCCAAAAAAACGCTGATAACACAACACTGTAGAGTATTGGTTGTGTACACTAGCAACCGTGTGGCAGACTGAGAGATCCGGATTGCTGCTGCGGTCCAGCATCATGCGAGAGTATCGTACCACATATCGCTTGCCTGGGAGAAAATCAAAATTCAAAATTCGAAGTACTGTTTCTACTAAATTCGTATCAATATTACACCATTAAAATGTAATT